>JAVLUZ010000246.1:1251772-1569718 GCA_036768485.1 Mermis nigrescens | reverse complement strand
TTGTAAATCATTATTCACTGTGATTGCGTTCAAGTGATCTATATTTATACCTTTTGTGGCCAGATTATGGCGACAAAAATTAGCAAAAAAGCCACACATACCGTACATAGCGACTTTTTATAGGCAAGCATAGGCTTTCCCGGGCACATTGACGCGACAGATACTTACGTAAAGACCTGATAAAGCAAACTATCTAATGCAACCTTGTGCTGTGCATTAAAAGATTTCGGGATGCTGCTTAATACGAACAGTTGGAGGCATACAGTATTTACCTAAAATAATAGTTGTCTCAGTCGAAACACATTGTAGGACGTATCGGGCGCGATACATTTTAGGGCAGCCGTTTTGCCGCAAGGATGCTGTAGCGCTGTCTTTTTGGTGCATGGACGTCTTGGCTGAAAACTGTATTGGTGTAAATTACATAATTGCAGTACGCAGTACGTGTCCGACTTAGACAGATACGTTGTATAGTCAAGGAATTTTGTTGAACTGTTTACTTGCATCACAGATTCGTAGCATGACCGATTCATTTTTTACCAAATTTAATAGTTTCCGTTAGCGACTTTCGAAAAAAGATAGTTTCGTTAACGATGGCTTGAAAACACATCATTTGTTTTAATATCGTCAACTATAACAACTCTACTACATGCGTAACTTGAAAACACTTTTGTAAGTAGGTGCTCTAGATTTTTTCAAAAACCTGATCAAATGAAACGAACTTATATGTACACATGCGAGGATATTTATGCGTTCGCAAGCTCTTTCATGATCGATCGAAGCAAATTTGTGACTTTACTGGGTGAATAACATGGAGTAAATGAATTCTCGGGCGTAAAAAATAAATCGGTAAGTACGGTATGACGAAAGATGCGGATAATATCCGCGAAACTTGCGCCCAAGTGAGCAAGAAACAACGGCGATTAATGATATAATCTTAGAATCATCTCATTACAAAACGATAAATTACGATCACAGAGTTCAACTGTACAATATTTTTCGTTTACAAACATATATAAATAAACGATTAAGACGATCGCTCAATTTAATGCGAAAAGACGCGTCGTGTGTAAATAAAAAAATAACGCGAACGCAGTTGTAAACAATAAGACACGAAGGTACGATCAAGTATACATTGTACGTAGAAATGTAAACAATACGAAATCATACCCAAAATCAACGCACACGCAACGCAGCAGCTCATACAAAAATGGAATCCATTCGACGTAACTCGGCTTAAGTGGCGATTTACTCTTTACGCACAACAACGTAGTCAAACCGCGCGCGTTCCGGATTTTTTAACGTAAAAAACCAAAATGATCAACCCGCATGCATACAGTAATAATAAAAAAATTAACCAACAAAAATACCAATAAGCGACGCCGCTGTGAGCATTAATTTAAAAAAATGATAAATTCAGTACGTCACTTAAACGAATAAGTGGATTCATCAAATTGTTTATATGAAAGTGCAATTTTGGCAATTTTTGAATAAACGGCATCTTAACACGGAGAGGGCTCGAATCCAAAGCGATTCACTTCAAAATTTGGGCGGTCAAAAATTTGGGCCGGATTATTTTCTGGTCCAAAACGATTGTACGCAGTATATGCTCTCATTCGCTTCAAGATGCGCGTTTCTTCGGGCACTTATTAGAGCAGAAATTCAGTGCAAACTGGTTTAAACCGGAAATTATTGCGAAATTACCCGCAGCTTAAAGAACGCAAAAAAATAGCCAGTGCTTGGTTTTGGTTGGAAGCGTAAAAATTTGCCTTTTTCCGCTTTTAATTTTTTTAACCAAATCAAATAGAGTGTTTGACATAAATAAGTTAAGAGCTCTATAATACCATTATAATACAAAGCACAAAATGTTTTATTACGTCGCAGCGACGTCCTTGCGAATAAAATTCATAACAAACAAATGGGACAAACAAGGACTGTATCAAAAATAACAGATTGGGCTACAGTAAGAATTCATCGTCGCGAGTAAGCGTGGGTACCGAAAACCATTAGACATTTTAATTAGGGCATAATTTGCGGTAAAAGTTTCCTAAAAATTATCGCCCGGATACTTTTTGTCAATTTTAATGACGCTCCAGGGCTGATTAAATAACGAATTCAAACTTCAAACAGTTTACACTTCCCGAATATTTCAAATTCGAACACCGTTTAAAACATATGTAAAAGCCGAGATAAGATTACAGCCTACACCATAAGTGGGGGCAGTAAATTTCTAGGGTAGGGGGGTGCAAAATTTGTTCAAAGGTAAAAAAATGGCCTAAAAAATGGTGGTATGGCGAAAAAACACCATTTTCAACGTTTCCCATCGCGCACTTACCATTGGCATCAAAAAATTGCTTTAAAAACAAAAAAATTTTAAAATTGAATTCTGGGGGTATTTTGGTTTCTCGAGGGGGGTGCATACCCCCCCCCGACTCCTCCCACACGCCCAGGTAACGATTACGGTTCGCACATGTAGGTTAGTTGTTAAGGCGTACAGCGCGAGGAGCGAGCAGTTCAATATTTCAAATTTCAAAAAATCAAACCAAAATTTTCCGTCATTGCGAGGTTGAGCGGCTTCAATTTCGGGCAAAGATTGGGGCTGTCTTAAAAGTAAAACTTTGGGGTTTTTTAAAAGTAAAACTTGACGCGAAAAAGCGCCAAGTAAAACTTAAAAAATAAGTTTTCGTCCTGCGTTGGGGCAAAAATGTAAACAATTAAGGTCAGGTTGGATTGGATGACCGACTTTGGCTCGAAAAAATTCAAAAAGTGATCGTAGGCGTCAGACACACTAGTTTTTAAGGTTTTTGGACGACGCTCGTTTTTCATAGAACAATAAAATCACTTTGAAAAAAATTCGAAAAAGTTTCCAGTAAACTTGAAAAAAACGGTCTAGAAAATTAAGACTTTGAGCAAAATTTAAATAAGAACGCTTAGAACTGCACATTTTCTACGATTTTTTTCGGAGAATCGACAATTCTGGTGGGGGTCGGAGTCATTTTACAACCGAGTCAGTACGGGCCTCTTGATCGATAGACCCCCAGAACTGGAGTTTTAGTGCTATTCTTTACAATTTTGTCGCATCGGACACCAGAATCAGGTTGCTGCCCATCATACCTGGGCGTGGGGGGTTTGGGGGTATGCACCCCCTGAAGAAACCAAAATACCCCCAGAATTCGATTTTCGAAATTTTTTTTGTTTTTTCGCAATTTTTTTGATACCAATGGATAATGCTCTATGAGAAACCTTGAAAAATGGTGTTTTTTCGCCATGCCACCATTTTTACGGCCATTTGTTGACCTTTGAAAAAATCTTGCACCCCCCCCCCAGAACTTTGGTGCCGCCCACCTATGCTGCCCGTGTATGTAGTACAACTCCCCCTAAATTGGGTATGATTACAAACCACTGCAGTTCCCAATAGACGACGTTTCCCTATTATCGTTAGATAAGTGCATTTGTTGTTGAGCGAGCAGGGCGTGAGCCGCGTTGGACCAATAGTCGAGCGACGAGGCGGGCGAAACCAGCGCCATCTGCTGCCGCCCCGATCGTCAAATGACGTCACGTATCGATTGGTCAGCATGGCGGCGGCGTTCGCCGATTGGACGGCGGCGTAATGGGCGGCTAATTGATTGGCTTGTTGCTGTTGTTGCAGAGCGAAGAGGGCGTGGCCGAGCGAGGAATAGGAAGAAAGGGGCGGAGCTAAAAGGGCCGATTGCTGTTGTTGCAACGCCGCCGAGAGGGCGTGGCCGATCGACGACGAAGTGGGCGGAGCTAGGATCAACGATTGGTGCTGCTGTTGAATTACCGCGATTTGATTGGTCGGTTGCGCGCTCAACGACGAATGGGAGGCGAGGCGGACGAGCGGAGGGGCCGACGGGGGGCGTTGCTGCTCGTTAGACGGGGGAGAAGAGTTGCTGGGCGGCAGGGGCACGTGGTAGAATTTACACGGGGAACGAGAACACTTGCCTTTGGCAAAATCGCGGCACACTGTTACTTTGCCCTCGCTGACGTGGACATAATCTGATGGAAGAAGATTAATCCCGATCGATAGCCGGGCCGCGTATATAATGGGAGAATAGGGGATATCTGAACCCAAGGTCGATCGTCCTGCCCGTCCACCGAAATTTTGATAAATTTTTACCCCTCCTGATTTTTGGCGAAAAATTGCACTTTTCTGACCATTTTTATGAGGTTTTTTGGCCGTTTATGGCCAAAATTTGGAGGTGATTCATGCCCCCCCCCCTAATTGAAAAATTGCCGCGGACCGCCTCTCAGAATTTCGAACAGACACATGTACCAGGCGAGCCATCGTTCGCTTACATCATTGGAATTCTGGTGAGAGTCACCCGCCACAAAAATTAGCTTTCTTTTAGAAAATATAAAATGTTCCAAAAAATCAATTTCGATTGAAAAAATAATAAACTGAGGGCTAAGCTGATTTGCACCCTGAAATAACTGCATTTTAAAAGATGATCAATTCTAATTTATTAAACTACATTCATGAAACCGGAAGCTGTATAGCTGTATATATACAGAGTACGCAATAGACATACAATGGGGGTCTGAAAGGGTTTAACATCGGAATTAAGCGCGTAATACTAATAATAATATTTGATAAAGACGGAAAGAATTCTCAATAACAGAGCACATCAATAATAATTCCTTCTTCGACAGGTAATAAGAAGTTGAGCATGCATTTAGGTGGACAGCACTAAAGTTCAGGGGTGAGGGGTGCAAGATTTTTTCAAAGGTCAAAAAAGTGCTTCAAAAATAGAGGTATGGCGAAAAAACACCGTTTTTCAACGTTTCTTATCGAGCACTATCCATTGGCATCAAAAAACGGCCTTAAAAATGGTAGCATGGCTAGAAAACACAGTTTTTTGACGTTATTCATCGAGCACTATCCATTGGCATCTAAAAATTGCGAAAAAAATCAGAAAAAATTTTCAAAAATTGAATTCGGGGGCGGGGGTATGATTTTGGTTCCTAGTGGGTGCATACCCCGAACCCCCACGCCCAGGTATGCTCCCACGTGTTTACTTTAATCCAAGAACTTCAAAATTCCATAGACCTCTCCATAGATGCCTACATCATAAACCGAAGTTAATCGAAGATTGAAATCCACGTATTTCGATCATTGAAAGGATTAAAAAAGCAACATTCAAAAAGAACAAATGCAATTCATTACCATCAGTTAAATGCACATATCGACAGCCAGAACGGTTGCACCGGCCTTGTTTAAAATCTCGGCAAACCGGGAGGGTGTCCAGCAACTAAAAAACGCACATTACATTAAGAAAGAAATAGAAGTTTTTTATTCCTTATACGATATACACTTAAATGAGAGGATATGATCTCAACGTGTATAAGCAACGCTCTAATGTGTTTTTGTATGTATTTCGTATTTTTGTGTTCATTTATATTTATTTCGGTTTTTTATTTTTTTATTTACTGTATTTTTCCTTTTTGTATTCGGCAAAGAATTTTATAGATGCATAAAGACTTTTTGAGACCGTTTTTGTACTCGTACATGCACAAAGCTTTTCGGGAGGACGAAAACGGTGAAAATGTCAAAACTTCCTAGAAATTTCCTGCTTTTCACATCACAATGGTAATTGGCTGTTACGCAGTGTTATTTCTCATTAAAAGCCTCGAGCATAGGGTTCAAAAGCTTGAATTAGCCAAAATATTCAGATGTTTTATACTAACTTATTAGTTTGCACTGTTTGTCAGCTAGAAGCCTAAATTTGGCTTAAACTTATGGGAAATGTGTTTGTCAAAATTGCTTTCAGCAAATTTGTCAATTTGCTGCTTTGTTAGTTTTCACGAAGCTAGAAAATTCTTTTTAGGACGGTTAAAACAACTTAAATTTCCTTGATGCTTCGCGTCACTTATGTTTTTTCATCTATTCCGCAGTGAAAGGCTACAATGCCCTAAATTCTACTTAAAAAAGTCTGAAAACCATAAATTGACTGAACTAAACCACTGAAGATCAAAAAATAAGTCTTACTATACAGAACGCCTTACTGTGTCAACTGAAAGCGCAGACTTTTAAAGACGTTTGGTGTACGTACAGAGAGACCTTGCACAATAAACTGCCCTCAACGAGTACGGTTTTTTATATGCGGCAAAGATTTTTCCTGATGTGCAAAGACTTTTGAGAAGACGAAAACTGTAAAAAGGTGCGAAATTCCCAGAAAATAATTTCGGCGCTTCGCGCCCGAAATGAGTAATTATCTGTCCTATACATCTTTATAATGGCAGAATTTGCATTTAGAATGAAAAAAATGTCAAATTATTCTTTGAGACAATTTTCAGTAATTTTTGGCGTCAGAAACCCAGAAAATAGCTAAAAAACACTAAGGTCGAAAACCTTGTTTTACTACAAAATGTACAAAGACTTTTAGGGACCATCTTTGTACATGTACAAAGGGAACTTGTATGTACAAAAAACACTGTAGTTAGGTCAAAAAATCCGGACATCAGATAAAAAAAACTAGCGAATTTTATGAGAAAAACTTTCGTATTTTGATTATTAGCGATAAAAAAATTACTGAAATATGCATTTTTAGTAATGATAACTCTAAGAATTAAGCGCTACCTCCATATATGAACAGAAGCCGATTTCTGAAGGAATCTGTGTGGTGTAAAACTGGCAAAAATTTCAAAAAAATGTCAAAAACTTGCAAAATTCTGGGAGTCCATTGATTCTTGGGGTCTACGGATTGTGATAGACCTATCGATTTGAAGGGTCTGCCGGATTATTGGGGGTCTAAAACCCCTTGCACCGCACGCTCATGTGTGACCAATCTCCAAAATCAAGTTATCAACATAAAGCACAAAGCCGCTTCCAAATTGCCCGCACTACAGATACAAGAGGCAAATGGGTGATTATACTTAAAATCAACCGCAAGCTATTCTTAAAAGTTAAAATTTTTAACCCTTCCACCCGCGAGACTTCGGGAGAAAAACTTGTTTTTATACGATTTTCGCCGTTGTTATTTCCTTAGTCATACACGTCAGAAGAACCCTTAAAAATTGAGACTTTGATCCCTTAATTAATTTTTAGAAAAAACAAGTAGTTGTTAGCATATTTTGAGCATTTTTGCGGCTTCTGATTGAAAATTCTAGAGCATTCATTATATTGAAGTGTTGTTGTATTATCGTCAAAAAAATTTAATTTTTGACTAAATTCTACACAATACGAGTATGTTAGATCACTAGTAAATAGTGTAAATACTAATAATGGGAATTTGTTTACTCTACTAAAAGAGTAATCACCTTTCCTTACACAACAACCAAAATCCTTCGGATAATCTCAACGCTTAGAGAAATTTTCACAGGACGCACCGATAAAGTTTAAATAATAAGATTAGGTCAGAAAAATCAAATGCCCGACTGAACAGATTAGCGTTAAAGATCAAATATTGAGAAGAATAAAAACTTTTTTATTCAAAAGTTACGCACGTGTAGAATAAAAGTTAAAGAAACAATATACGACGTCTTTTCTTGGTCATTATTAGGAAGAATAATTAAGGTTTAAGTGTCCAAATATGCTTTTGCACGTTGCGTCTGTTTGTGATTCCAGCTGAAATCATGCCAGCATAATTACATTACTTGTTCAAACTAAATGGGTTTTTGTATGCTATGTCCCTAACGAAATTCCTGGAAACCCCTTCCCAATACTCAACGTTAATAAGGCAGGTAAATATGTACAGAGTGACCCCAAAAAAGGCTACATCACGATTTCACGCGTCATAATTTTGCCTAAGATTAGCACAGAAGTTGGAGACTAGTTGCATCAGATGGATAAAGATGTCGTTTGAACTTCGTACAAAATTTTTCCTGAACCAAAAAACAGCGAGATGTAGTCACAAAGGGTGAGCAAATTAATAACAGAGCCGACCTTATTTAATCTATTTTAAATCAAATTTGAATTATTCGTTTTGATTATAATAAAATTAAAGTTTAAACTAGATTAGGATAGCCTGTAAATAAACTGCCGTAGCCATACATGTAACGCTTTGAAAATTCGGATGGGGGTCACCAGCCGTTTATAGGGGAGGGGGTTAACGACCTCTAATTTTTGACCAAAAACGGCTAAAATCATACAGATAGTGCCTGGTGATCGACCGGAGCGGCCAAAATGGCCGGAGCCGGAGATCCGGCCGGGACCGGATCGGCCTATGTTGCTGCGGCCGGAGCCGGATTGGACCATGTTGCTCAGGCCGAAACCGGAGCCTGGAGCCGGAGGAATATTATTTTACACGTGTGGATAGATAGGACATCTTTGTGACCAAGACCATAGCGCACATGCATCTTAACTGCATACCAGCTAGTTAGTTATGTAAAATACAGGGGCATATTTAAGGGGGCGGGGGGCGGCCGCCCACCCATTAGGCAAAAATATTTGGCGAGATAAAGAATGGATATGCAATTTGCAACGCTTTTTGGTTGTGGAAGACCATAATTTCTCAAATTTTTTCGGCGCTAAGCGCCGGATAATACCTGAAGCACGGTTTTTTGTATTCGGCAAAATTTTTCCCGATGTACAAAGACTTTTTAGGACCGTCGTTGTACTGTACAAAGATTTTTGGGAAGACAAAAACAGCCAAAAAGGTATAAAATTCGCATCAAGCAGTAAATCATGCTTTTAGACATCTATCCGCCTCGATTTTACAAATTTTCCGGCGCTTCACGCCAGGTTTTTGTTAAAGTCAAAGAAATTTAATGATTTTTTCGCACAAAATTGTCTGAAATTTTAAAATTTTAAGAAAAAAACTGCGTCGAAAGTGATTTTATGTAGAGGAATGCAATGTCAAACACCGAAAAAAACGCTATTTCGCGCGTTAAGGGCAAACTTTTGGACCTATTCTTGGCTGTTTTTGGAAAAAATGGGATACCGCCCCCTTCCTTAGGAAAATCCTAGATCCGCCACTGGTAAAATAGACTACATTCAACAAACTTTTATTCAATGCTTTTATTCGAAAAAAACGCTGTCGTCTCCACAGCCTGCCCTAAATAAAGCGTCAATAGGCAATATTTGATGTTAAAGCATGATTGTGTGTGACCGTATATACATAGGTACGTTACATACTATATTACGTTCAGTGAACCGCGAATATGACGTACAGAATGGACAGCAACATTATCTGGAAAATCAGTATAGCATGTGCAGTGCAGGCCAGACTGCATCTTATGCTAATCTATGACTTCCAGTGTTAACAGGAATTTACTGCAGCGATTTTCACAATTTTTGTTTCATTTTCATTTTCGTTTTTTTCCTAAAAATAAATATTTTACGATTGTGGTGGTGATAGACACTTTATTTGGTGTTATTTCCTTTTTCTGCTATTATATTGTGCTCTGACTGAATTTAATAAGCATAATGTCAGCAATTAGTACGTTCGGCCACTATTCAAAAAACGAAAAAAATTCTACGGCCTCCGGCCAGTGAATGTCCTCCGGCCGGAGCACCGAAGTGGAAAAAATGGCCGGATTTGCCGGAGGCCGGATCTCCGGTCGATCACTAATAGTGCCTAAAAAATTCAATGTTTTCCATAAATCGGGGTAATGTCGAAAAGTTTCTGATTTTGGGCGGATGGGGGACGGCCTGCTTTGGGTGGGAGAATCCCTCACCTCCACCGTTACGTGTACGGCCACAGCGCACACACCGCTTGAAATTGGTCAGAAATTTTAACATCTTTATCTATCCAATACAACAAGCGTTAAAGCTCTATGTTCATATTGAGCGAAGCTACGTATCCCCAATGCTCGCTACGAAATTAGCATAATTGACATTCATTAAAATTCTCTTAATGATCGAGTTGCCTATTTTATAACTAGAACAGCGTAAATTTGGTGCAAAAAAATGACTTATGCATTTGGCGCAAAATTTTGAACGATTCGGTGCGAAATTTGATGCCTGAAATCCAGTAATTTGACACATAAAGCAAAGGCTTTACTTAAACAAAAACTTATTAAATGCAGTTAAATTGTACATCTTAATACTTTCGAACAAAAATCCCTCTCTACGATCGGTTAAGAGTTTTGTAATGAGGAACGTTCCACATCCACTGAAACAAAAAAAAGCATATAAAATCTGAATTAAAATTTCTGGATTTATTTCTGCGACAAAGTTTCTGCATCAGGGTTCTTGCCCAAGCTGGCGGCAAACTTTTTCAGAGTGACTGCTCTATAGCCGATAATAAAAAGTCAGTATTAGCAACGTCAAATAGTATCAAAAGTATCGCTTTCCGGATTGCTGCTGTGCTGTCATCCACCAAAGCATCAAACGCTTCGATTTTCGAAAAATTTTCGCAGTTTTAACTCGATTTTCCTCCAATTTGATGCGAATTTTAACAATTGTGCGAATTTCGTGCATCGAGTATAAAACAGTCAAATTTGGTGCAAAAAATACCAGTTGAACGCTAAAAATGTGTTTTTTCGACGTTTCTCGACATCCTGAATCCCAAAAACGGTTTTAAAAAATTTGGTTTAGCGCCAAAATTTGATCGTTCTAGTTATAACATAGGGCTTCGTCATGTTCTAGCATAGTAATGCAGGACATACGAGGCGTCCTGTGTTATAACATAGGCGATTAAATCGTAAAGAAGGCGTTGTGGACTGTCAATTGTCCAAATTTCGTAGCGAGAACTAGATGACACGTAGCGTCGGGTTGTAAGACATTTTGGCCACCCATCATAAAATTTTAAATAATGCACTACAGGTTTAATGCGCGTGAATAAAAATTAATTCATCATTCAAAAGCTGATTGAACGATGAAGCGATAGCTTTGCACGTATTTTGATTAAAAATTAAAAGAGTCTTATAAAAGTATATATCAAACCAAATCGAAGCAAGCCCCGTTTTGAGCTTCACTTTACGTAGCTGAAAAATTCATTAATTTTGTCCGAATTTTTCGCATTATTCAATTTTTGAATCTAATCTAATTAATCAAAATCGATAAAAATTTAATATAAGGCATATAAATGCGAAAGAATCTGCAGAAAAATTTGGAAAACATTAAATTATAATGCAGAAAATTAATAGTCAATCAGTTCACTGGCAACTACTCAAAAGAAAATAAAAAACGGCAGGAAACGGTTTACACAGAATATCAGATTTGATGAGAAAAACGAATAAAGCGTGCTGTCGTGCTGCGAATAAACCACGCCCACCTAAACGCATTACGTGACGCAGCAGGTTACTAGCGACATGCACAGCATGGAAATTCTAAGGGTGGGGGAATATGGAACCAAAAATTTTTTAAAATTATTCTCTTGGACTCAAAAACGGTCAATGCACGTGAAAAAAGCACTTTTTGGCGTTCCTGACGATACTCATCTTACTAAATGTAAAAATGGGGAAAAAATTCTTTTTAAAGTAAAACTCGAATAAACTGGACAAAATAAACTAAAAAAATGAGTACGTATATGACGCGAAGTGCCGAAATTTTGTCACTTTTAAACAAACAAATAGCACAGAATGCTTAAAACAGCAACTGTCACACGATTTTTTGGAAAATCGCGTATTCAAGGGAGATGAAAAAATTTCTGGGAGAGGGAGGAGTAAACCCCAAACAAACATGTAACGGCTCGAGATACCGGGTACTAGGAGTCCCAGATATTTTAAGCGGAGGGTGACCTTGAACTTATGGCCACAAATGCAAAAAATACCTCAAATGGCCAAAAAACGCAAATTTTCGCTAAAAATAGGGGTCAAACTTTATTTGGCTATGGAGGATGGGGGGGCAACCAACTAAGAGTGGGGTGTATCAATCCGCCTCCTGTTGCATACACATATATATGGTTACTAGCCAAGAATTAGTAGACTAGGTATAGAAAAGCGGCGGTAAGAAATAGGTAAGAAAAAGCAACAGAAAAGTGGGCGTGGCCTACCTGGCCACTCTCATCAAAATACGCAACAGCGTAAGCATTTGTCGGCATTACTGTAGGATTGGGCAGAGGCTGTTTGTTACCGTCCAATAAGGCGCTAGCATTGTGCAGCGCCGTTTGCTGATTGGTCAATCCGCCGAATAGCAAATTAGCCGCCATTGCTGGTGACGTCACAGAATGCGTGGCCATGAGGGCGCTCGGGTTAGCTGTTATTTTGGCATACGACTTTTTTTATAAAACAACACTGGGCATGCAAAGCCACATAGTAGCACTCGATGAAAAGATTGTAAACAGATGCATAAGGACAGTAGTGCAGCAAAGTACAAATATCGACAGATATAATTAGTACGAACTTACTAGAATGCTAGCCAATAAGGACGTGCATTAATTTAAGCACATTTTGTCGAATAAGTATGTAGCTTGCGATTTTAAAACTACGGGTTTCGAGTTAGAATGCACAATTCTTATCTTGAACATAATATCCTATCAAAATATTGTGCTTGCCCATAGTTGCTTTACACCACGCATGTACGCCTATTGTTTATTTGTATTTTAAAGCTAAGCATAAAAAAATTCCTTTGAGCATTAAGTATATAAAATCTTGGGAGCTTTGAGGCTTCAAGACTTAGCACAAAACCAAACCAGAATAAAAAAGACACCTTGCATTAACGCAAGCCCTGGTGCTACAAACACAATTTAATATTACGGCAAGCTTATGCAGGAAGTGTAAACGAGATGTCCAGACAACAATGTTGAAGCGCGCTTTATGCAGCCATAAGTCAGCTTATTTACTGAAATCGCAGATAAATTGAACCATTTGAACGAGTAGGTACGAAAAATCACAAAGAATTACAGTGTAAACGGATATATACATAAATAAAAGTAAACACAAGATAAGCAAAAACAAATTATGTTTAAACAAAATGAAACTAAACCTAAAAACGTTTCAACGACATATACCTTACGTACATATATGCAGTTGATAAAAGAACGAAAAAAGTCTGTCTCTCCTTCCGACCTACAAATGCATAAATAATCAAACTTTTAAAATTCGATGTTTTTTCCTAAATTTCGAAGGTCGTCTTTCTTGCTACATTTTCAGTTGCCAAATGGCAAGACCTACTTATATATGGGCATTTCATAGGGTAACTAGATTTGAAGAGACGTTAAAAAATCTGTAAATTAGCGCGTACACTACATACGTAGCTGTTTGTGACTACAGTAAGCAAGTTGCATTCAAGCGATATAGAATATATGCACAAGAAAATAACTCGCATGCTATGAAGGAGATGAATGTAAAAAAAGAAAGCAAAAGTTTAAAGTGTTTATTCAAGCCTTTCAAATAGTTTAAAAACTATTAAACTCAAATATACCTATAAGCATATACTCAGGATGCCACATTTTTTTGGCAATTTAAGCACGTTCAAACTCATTCAAGCTGTTTAAACTGAAAAAAGGTAGTCAAAAAATCATATTACAAGAGTAGGTAAATAAATCCTGAAATAAGTTCAAACTCAAAAACTATTTAAACTGACAGACGCGAATACTTCATGCCGTAACAAAAGTATCACAACTCGAAAGTTTGGAGAGGGGCCTTGATGAATTTAAAAAAATGAAATTCATTTTCTGATAGAAGAGCTTAGTTAAAATAGCCAAAATAACTAACGCACAATGAAGTTTTTAAGGAGTAAAGGAACTAATTTAAAGGGCTCAATATCAGGGACAATGTTGGGAGAGGGGGTTCATTCCATATCTACTGTTACGCGTATGATTAGTGCGTTAATTAATTAATTAAGTAATTAATTAATTAATTGATCAGTCAATCGTATTCCTAATGATTATCTTAATCAGCATTTTGCGTAATCAACTTACGGGCGAAAGCCGGGAAGTAAGAAGGATAAAGAGTCGCCATAGTGGATCCGGCGGTGCCGGTCAACTGCGGATACTGTAGCCCCAACGAAACGGCCGGCATGTGGGCCACTGGCTGATAGAACGGTATGCCGCTTTTATCAATAGCAGCTCGTTTAGAAGCCGACGAGTTTAACGCTTGCTTTAATAATATGGATAAAAAAATTAAAAAGTTATAAAAAACAAAAATTCATACTAATTGAGCGATAAGTGGGCAGGTATGAAAACTAATATAGACTGATAGCCAAAAATTAGACTTGAAAATTTTTAAAAATCATTTTGATAAAGCAATCAATGTTCAACATACAACATACAATGTTGAACGAAATGGCGTTGTTTTCGGATAGTCAAACGCGTCGCATATGTGACTAGTTATATGCATCTCAAATAACTCCAAACATGTTCGAAAATTAAAAATGGTTCTGAGTCGAACTTTTGTTAAAAATTTTAAAAATAAGTTTCAAAAGCAGTACAAAAGCCGTTGCACAACAAAAGTTGACTTTTTGATACAAAAGAGCTATTGTTGCGATTGCTATTTTTATTTGCTTTATTTATTCAACTCATTATTTTTTAGTTGACTATACAAACTATTTCCGCACACTTATTCGTGTTTATGTAATCGTTTTAAAGCATCCAAGTCTACTGCGTTAACTTTTTGAAATGAAGGAATGTCAATCTGCCAAATTTACAATATCTAGACATTAGGGATGTTCCGGTTCCAGGTTTTCAAAAAAATCGGATCCGGTTCCGGTTTTTGGAAAAAATCGGTTCCGGTTCGGTTCTTGGAAAACAAGAATTTCGGTTCCGGTTCTTTCGTAAGTTGGAACCGTCGGTTCCGGTTCGATTCCGCTTCTTCAACTAGAGAGCCGTCGGTTCCGGTTCCGGTTCTCGGTTCCTGTGTTAAAGTATGTACGCTCTTGATAAGCTTGACTTCACCGGAACATGTGACGATGTAATCGAAAGATGAATTATTCAGGAAGTCGTTTCTAATCTGGCAACTGCACGGTTCAAATAAGTTTTACGTCTAGTTGACAATTTACTTATAAATCACTGCATATTATCTATGTGTTTCTTAATTGGAGGCTTATACGAAATCAAAATGCTTAATTCATGACGAAGATCTGCTGCAATGGTGGAAAAAGAAGTCGAAGAATTTGCCGATTCTCGCGTTTATAGCTAAGCAGTATCCTGCAGCCAGTGGCGGATCTAGGATTTTCCTGAGGGGGCAGTATCCCAACTTTTCCAAAAACAGTCGAAAATAGGTCCAAAAATTTGCCCTTAACGCGCGAAACAGCGTTTTTTTTGGCGGGGGGTTTACAATGTATACTTTTACATTAAATCACTTTTGACGCAATATTTTTTCTTAAAATTTTGTAAATTTTCGACAATTTTGTGCTAAAAATCACTAAAATTCTTTGACTTCATCAGAATTCTGGCGCGAAGCAGTTTTTTTGTACAAGGTCCGTTTGACATGTACAAAGATGATCCCCAAAAGTCTTTGTACATTGTGTACACACAAATTTTTGGAAACTATAATATGATACAGTAGCGATTTTAGTGTGGTAAAAACAGAGTTGTTCGACTTTTGGTAGTGTATTTCAGCTAATTTGCTTTCAGGTGGCCAAGAAAGTAAATAAATGTCATTAATAGGTACCATCCGGCAGCGTAGCGCCAAAAAAATTTGAGAAATTATGCTCACTGAGGGCCAAAAAATAATTGCAAATTGTATATCCATTCTTTATCTCGCCAAATATTTTTGGCAACTGGGGGGCGGCTCCCCCCGCCCCCTTAGATTCAACCCTGCTTGCAGCGCCAGCTACAAGCGTTCCATCGGAACAGCTCTTCAGTTGCACTGGAATCATTTACGACCCTCTCAGAAACAGGCTACATGGCGAAAACGCAGAACGACTGTTATTTTTAAAATATAATTTACCTGGAACAATACTAAGTTTTAGTCTGTAAACTTTTGGGTAATAATAAGTTGAATTGCTGCTTCATGTCTTCACTAAATTTTATGAAGTTCGATTTTTAACTCTAATTTTAAAAACCAATAACCGACTCCAAAAAGATCGGTTCCGATTCCGGTTCTTAGAAAAATCAAAAAATCTGGTTTCCGTTCCGGTTCCGGTTCTTAGAATATCAAAAAATCGGTTCTCGGTTCCCGGTTCCGGTTCGAAAAAAATGGTCCGGTTCCAGCCGGTTCCGGTTTAACCGGCACATCCCCTACTAGACATCCTATCCTTGACTAAAATGTCAAAACTGGGGGAAATACTCCACCTCCTCAATCACAGCTAAAAATAGATTCACCTTACTCCCACGCACAGAAGAGGGAAATGATTATTCCGCCCAAAGCCCACCGTCCGTAGCGCTCCATCCCCTGAAAACTCTTTTGTTTTATTCCTCCCCTCCATAATTTTTTAACAGATACTACACTCTTTTGAAGTCTTTTTCAAGTATTTGATTCCTCCGTGACCTGCTTTCCTCAAAAAATGGTCGGCCGCCCAAACCTAAAATTTTGAAACGTCAAGCGAACTCTGACACCCTACGCAAATACATAAATCTTAAAGGGACGGATTGCCAGGAAAAAAATTTTGAAAGGTAAAATAATGCACGGAAGGATTGAAAAATCGACTTTCATTGTCGTAAAATCTTCGAATTTTCGGCGCTTCGCGCCGTATGTAAGGTACTTTCCATCATTTTGGCTCAAGTGCGACCAAAAAAATGACACTTTTTATACAGCTTTTTGTGTGAAAAAAATTTTCTCAAAAAAAATCGAATTTTATGATCTCAATGGATAAAGCATGTCGAAAAACGTAGAAAAATGCGGGTTTTTGCGACCTATCCCGGCGAATTTTCCGACAATGAGACCAATTTACTTCAGGTCCGCCCACCCTTGGCCGAACCCTGGATACAAGCCTGATACTAGGTGAGGTCCCTATTCCCCTAATACATTTACAGGGTAGCCCATAAAAAAGGTTACACACATCTTTTTCAATTTACACGAATTTTTCAAATATTTTCTCGAAATTTTTTCATGTTTTATGCTCTAGAAAAACGGAGCATCATCAGAAACACCGGCAACTATGTTTTTGAAGCGAACTCAACGTTTCCAGGCTTAGAGCGGCACAAGTTCATCACCCATAATTCCCATACTGTGCTCTCTGCTGAATACGCATGTACTATCTTATGTAGATAACGTTAGTGAATGACGTTCAAGTCCAAATAATGAACCTTTCCTTTGAAATTTCATTGACATCCTTTTCAAAATGAAGAAATAAAGTAGGTAAGCTTAACAGTGTTTATTGTGATTTTTCATCTCAATGCCAGTCACGGTTTATTTTTTTGTATTCGGCAGATTTTTTCCAAATGTACGAAGAATTTCTAGTGACATTCTTTGTACATGCACAACAATTTTCTCAGGAACGAAATCAGTAAAAATATCAGATCCTAAAATTTTTTGAGCTTTGCGTCAAAATAAGTTATAGGCCACACAATGATTTATTCTGTATTTTTCATAACAGCAAACATTAAGTTTGAGAGTCAAAAATATCAAGATTTTCCGGCGCTGATGACGGTTATTTTTCTTTACGAAGCCCCAGCATCAAAATTCAAGTTTATATCAGCAAAAATATTGTGAAGCTTCTCAGGTTCACACTAATTCAGCGGTGTAAGACAATGTTATCTTGTCTGTTAAGTCTAAACATTATTTGAATGTCATGGGAAGATTAGAAAATAAGCAGTTGGCAATTTTCTATTTTATTCGTCATTAGAAAGCTACAAAATTGTGTTTCAGAGTAATCACAAGATTTTCGTGCAAATTCAACGTTATGAACTACATATTTGTTATTAAAAACGCAGAAAACTACATGAAAACGCTAAAAACACACCGAAATTTTCGGCGCTTTGCGCCGTGTTAACAAATTTTTGCAATTTTTCTTTTCAGAAACCCATAAATTGCGACATTACAACACCACCAGAGGAAAAAACATGTTATATTTACAAAGTATGAGTACGTAGTACATATGTGGAACGCATACTGTACCATATTGTACAGTAATAACATTTATTATGTACAAAATGTACGAAGACTTGTGGGTACCGTCTTTGTACATATACAAACGGACTTGTACAAAATAACAAAAAACAGTGATGCCAGTAGGTAGGTTCAAGGTTGTAAATTGCACTTTTAGCTTCAAAACTAATTTCTTTTCAGGTGTACTATGACCTTAACTTTTATTTAATATTTCAGGTATTCGTATTCTGAATATTACGAAAATTCACATGGATGAACAGCACACAAGCACACTAAGGGGGAGGGTATGGGGGTAACCCCTTAACAAGATTTTTGAAAGGCAAACCCATGAAAAAGCGTCAAACGACGTCTAAGATAATTTTGAGTACAAACGCCCATTTCCTGAGCAGTAAAATGTTAAATTCATTCATTCGAAAATTCTTCTTGCATTATACTTGATGTTTCAGGTCATTCCATCGCCCTTATTGTTATTCGTTTTCATGCAAATTCAAGCATAAAAATCCATGAAAGTAGTAAAATCATACGAATTCAGCATGAAGGTTTGACATTAAATAGCAAAATTACGTATTCATCCCCCGGGAAACTCGATTTACCCCCTACCAGAACTTATTAAAAAAATTCACAAAGATTGCGATATTGAAAAATACATTTTTAATTGTCGACAGAACCGAATAAGCTTCAAACTATATGGATTAATATGGTCTTTTCTAATGTTTTTTTATTAGATGAATTATAAAATTTTTGCACGCTTCAAACCAGATATTTTTACCTAATGGAAATCCGCATACGCAAATGCTTAAGACGATTCAAAATGCTTATTTATGCTCATTTGTTACAATGACTACGATACATGAGAATATGTCAATGGGCACAGGCACGTAGCTGGCCGTCCTATTTTCGGGGGGACCAACACCAATTTTGGGGTACGGAGCCCCAAAAGGCCAAAAATAGCACAAAATAACGCTACAAATTCAATTTTTCTAAATTTTGGGGTGATCCGGACCCCCATCCCCCGAGCTACGTGCCTGAATAAGCCAAAGTCAACCATCATTTCATTATCCGCTAAAGTAGACTTCGTTCACTTCTCTAAATATGATCTTTTGAATTTCAATTTGACATAGATACTCGCGGGCCCGTAGCCAAGAAGGGGGGGGCGAGTGAGCAGTTGCCCCTCGAAAACCAGATTTTTCTTTCTCACAAGGGCCCCCAAACGAAACGAAGAGATAAAAATTCTGAAAGTACATTTAAAAGGTCGCCAAAAGTGGTTTTTGCGTAATTTTGAGGTAGTAAATGCAAAATTTGGCAACGCTTTTTCAAATTTGAGTTAGACGTGGAGAAAATGTCAAATCTCTTCGGCGCTTCGCGCCGAAATCACTAATTTTCTTTTTGTTTTTCTTTGCAGAGCACAAAGATTGAGTACAAATACGGAAAAATTCTTTGAGGACTGGTTAATAAGAATTCAGGTGCGAAAATCAAGCAATAGATTTTTTATGTATGAGTATGAGATAAACTGGAAAATATTTAAATATTTCTTTCATATTTCCATTCACCTTTGTGTAAAGCTCGTTGATAAATATTCAAAAATTCCCTTGTCTTTAAATGCTCCCTAATGATCCTCAAGATATCTGACTTTCAAAATTTTTCTCCCCCTCGAATAAAATCCTGGCTGCTGGCCTGGATCAGGGGCGGATTTAGGGGGAAGCGGGGGAGGAGCGGCCGCCCTCCACCCCCACCCATCGGCCCAAAATAGTGCGCAAAATTAAGAATTTTTGAGCGATTTTTAGCGGTTTTCGGTTTAAAACGGCTAATTTTTCCGCCCAAGTCAGAGTCCCGCCCCCCCCCCCTTAGAGGTACCGCCCTCCCCCCTAGGAAAATCCTGGATCTGCCACTGGCCTGGATACTCGTATACTCGTGTTTTCTATTCTTATTCAGAAATTAAAGGGCTAGGCACTTATTTCATTGTGAATACAGAGCCAAAAGATGAAAAAACTATTCTCGTCTCACATATATAATATAATACTCCTAAATTTGCCATCTTTGCGAAATCATTCTTTATGAATTTGTTTTTTATACAAATTCCACCAACGTTTTAATCCTACTCCACGTTACAGGCAAAAAAGAATTACTGTCAACTTGATTCCATTACTCGTATTAGAACAAAAAATGAAGCAACTACAGAAATATTAAAAAGTGTAAGCGTTAGTGACAGACGCTGGCTACAGTAAGCCTGCATGCGAAGTAATTTACAGCAGAATGACTGAAGCAGGAGCATAACGAAATTTCAGCTCGAAATAACACTACCTAGTTGTACGCATAGGTGGGCGGCACCGAAATTCTGGGGGGTGTGCAAGATTTTTCAAAGGTCAACAAATGGCTCTTAAAGATTAAGGTATGACGAGAAAACACCATTTTTCAACGTTTCTCATCAAGCACTATCCATTGGTATCAAAAAATTGCGGAAAAAAATTTCCAAAATAGAATTCTGGGGGTATTTTGGTTTCTGGGGGTACATACCCCCAAACCTCCCCCTCCACGCCTAGGTATGGTTGTACGTATGCGCGTTTATACCGGGGAGAGAGAGCCGGAAAGGCAATCACGTAAGTCTAATTTTTAAAATCGGTGACTTTAAAAGCCTAGTTTAGGACATAGTAATGAGAAGTATAACCATTGAAGTCCAAAATGTAATTAGATTTATTTAACCCTCGAACGAACGAAAAACAGGACGCTAAATTTATTCAAAGTGTACAAATGTATTCACGGAGGAGGTGCTATCGTCTTTTTTCTTAGCAGCTTAGCTAAGTTAGACCCTCGTTATAGCACGTTGAACTGGCGTCACCTCAGTACTATGCTGTGATATGGACCGTGTTATAACACACCATGCCCGAACCTGCCCAAGTCCAGGGACGGGCGCCCTAACACGGCATTTTCATACAAACTAGAAAATTTGGTACATAATTTGGTACATTTACTTTTGATCCATTGATCCTTAAGCAAATAAAGATTGCGTCAAAAAAGTAGTAATTCTTACTGTGACACTAACGTTCGATGAACATCGAACGAGAAAGACCGCGACCGATAACTAAGCTGAGCATATTGCAGCAAAAAATTAAATGAAACCTATGACTTTATGAATATATATGTACCGCAGCAGCCAACAAGTACTGATCTGCGGCCGTTGCACACAATAAACCGTTTTCCTGCTCCAACTGTCGTTTCTTACTACTACTTGCGACAAGTTGCGGTTGGCCGCAAGCGCCGTTCAAGGCGCTTGTGGCCACCACCCCATTGACAGCAGCAGCAGCAACAGCATTTCTGCTTAACAAAGCATTAGCCGATTGTTGTATGGCCGCCTGCAAACACCACAACACAAAAAGCTGACTATCGAAAGGCGAACAGAAGCAATACGTTGCAAAAGAAAAAAAGGATATCGAGGCTCATTAAGCACAAATACGTACATATAAGGCAGCATACTCGTAGTAAGTCCATTGCTTCGTTGTACATTTGTTTTAAATACGTTTACTTGAGTATACATACATAGCCATAGCTAAGCAAGCGAAATATTAAACAGCCGCCAGCTCCAGCTAACAACACATAATGAAAGCAAGTCATTAAATTAGTAGGTAATCATCATCACACACACCTGGGCGTGGGGGGGATCCCCCCCCACCGAGAAACCAAAATACCCCCCAGAATTCAGTTTTTAAAAATTTTTTCGTTTTTTTCGCAATTTTTCGATGCCAACGGATAGTGCTCGATGAGAAAAGTCGAAAAATGGTGTTTTTTCGCCATACCACCATTTTTAAATCCATTTTTTGACCTTTGAGAAATCTTGCACCCCCCCCCAGTATTTTCTTGCTGCCCACGTATGATTATCACTGTTTTTTGTATTCGGCAAGGATTTTTGCCGATGTACAAAGACTTTTTCTACAAAGACTTCGAAATGAGTAATTGTGTCTTCTATGTCTTTATAATGTCAGAACTTGCATTTTGAAAGAAAAGATGTCGAATTTTTCGGCGCTTCACGCCGTTTCGAGACGATTATTAGTAATTTTTGCACTTAGGAAACCAGAAATTAGCTAAAATACACTACCAAAGGTCGAACAACTCTGTTTTTGCCACACTAAAATCGCTACGGTGCCATATTATAGTGCCCAAAAATTTGCGTGTACAAAATGTACAAGGACTTTTAGGGACCGTCTTTGTACATGTACAAACGGACCTTGTACAAAAAAACACTGGCACCAATTTACTTTTTGGGTCCGCCGCCAGCATGGCCGGATCCTGAACACGGGCCTTAGTGAATGTAAGTATGACTTTATGCGATGAAAAACGTACATATTTCTCGAAGCATGAATGAGAAAAAATTTGAAAAAGGGGCTTGAAAAAACAGCCAACCACACCTGGGCAATGCCCCATATCGGCCCATCACCAGGACGGGCCGAACAAAAAGTTGGACGGGGCGAAGGGGTAACTTGGACGGGGCTATGTTTTGTACAGGGAGAAAATTTTTGGAGATAATTTAAGGAAATGCTAGATACAGTATATCATGATCAGTTTGCAAAATATGCACAGGAACCATCTTATTACACTATTCGACACCTTTTTCATGGATGGACCCACCTTTTTTCAATGACTGACCCACTGATCAAGCTGAACGACCCAGCCCCATATCGGCCCATCACCAGGACGGGCCGAACAAAAAGTTGGACGGGGCGAAGGGGTAACTTGGACGGGGCTATGTTTTGTATAGAAAGAAAATTTTTGGAGATAATTTAAGGAAATGCTAGATACAGTATATCATGATCAGTTTGCAAAACATGCACAGGAACCATCTTATTACACTGTTCGACACCTTTTTCATGGATGGACCCACCTTTTTCAGTGACTGACCCACTGATTAAGCTGAACGACCCACCTTTTTCAGGCACGGATCCACCTTTTTTCAGGGACAGACCCACCTTTTTCAGGGTCTAGGGACCCACCCACCCTTTTGGCTGGAAGTTGGACGGGGCGAACTGTCAGCCATTGCCCAGGTGTGCAGCCAACAGCCCGAGCTATTCTCCCTACATGCATTAGCACTGTTTGCTATTTTGTTGCCAACTCAGCAACCACCTTGAAGAAAATACGCGATTAACGCAGTCGAGCCATAAAAATTACTCCAACGTAGTGCTTTTGCCAAGTACACAGAATATGAGATTCAAGAGCGAACGAAGATGACGAAAAAACCGTATAGGGGCTAGTTGTTAGGATTTTAATTTTAAATGTTTTTATTTATTTATTATCTATTTTCATTTCTATTTTTAAGTCGTCAACGTAAAAAACAAGATAAATCATGAACGGATTGAGAGAAAAAGTGGTGGAAGCCTCTTCCCAATTCGTCTTTTGCGTGATAACCTCAAACAATTGTGTAGGTGCCCGTCTGCTGCAGAATAGAAAGAGGAACAAAGCAGCCTGAACCCCCGACTTTGAAATCTTGTCGCTCTACTACATTGGGAACAAATCAAAATTATAAGTAACATCGAAATCTTCACGTAAAAATTAAATTGTAATCAAAAAGTGATATATAGATTTTATAGATTTTATAGATTAAAGGGTTTGAATTTTTTTAAATTTTTTTTAATCTAAATTTTTTAAAATTTTTTTCCATCTATAGGTTTCCTGAGTATCGAACAATATTTAAGAGCTTAACCGATAATACGCCAACCGCTGAATCGACTAAAGGCGCAGCTACCGTAATCCGCCAGCTGCCGATTAAAATTTGAAAAATTTCAGGTTCAAATTGAATTTGAAATTTTGAAAGTCACGAACTTCGAACTCAAACGAAACACAGTACATAGGTACAGCAATTGAGTAAGTCACATCTAAGAAACAGTAAAAAAGCGTACAGAAGTTGAATGGAGTACGAGTAAATGCAGAGAAAAAATAAGCGTTGATAGAAAAGCTACATATATAGCTATGACTATTTGTAAACAAGCACAAATAAAATAAAAAGAATGAAAGGCTATGCTAAAAAGAGGGGCGCTGCCATTCATGCAACGGCTCGAAATTTTGGGAGGGTCCCCGCCCCGGCAGAGGTGCAAAAAGTCAGGGTCGGCGGGGGGGGGTGAAATCTCGAAATTCCGAAACAGCAAATTTAAGGTTCACGATTTTTTCGCCATTTCAAGATCAAAATTGTCAAAATAGCCTATAAAACGTTTTTTCGCGGTAGAATCGCATTTTAAAAGCATTTTTAGTCCATTCTGACAGCATTATATCACTTTTAGGACTAAAAAATGCAAAATTTTACCAATTTTGGGGTCTTTTTGAATAAAAAGTACTTGCGCCGGAAAATTTTTTGACATTTTACTGCTTTTGACCTCAAAAATGATGAAAAAACGTCCCATTAGCTCAAAATCGCTGGACCGTATCTGTCCGGCCGACTCACCCCCCGATGTGCACTTATGGTCCCCGGGCATTTTTAGACGGGAAGTTAATAATCTCAAATTTTTGGTCAAAAATAGCAAAAAAGCACCTAAAAATTACCAAAAAAAGCAAGTTATCGCCAAAAATCGGAAACGGGGGAGTTCAAAAATTTCCCGACGTTCGGGGGGAGGGCCGAGTTTGGTTGGGTGGTTTTTCTGTTACATGTCTGGGCGCTGCTCACCAAATTTGGGGAAGCCGACAAGGAGGTCGAAATTTGGCGCCCGGCGGCCGTTGGATGGGCGTATTTGCAGTCGGACTCAGCGCGTGGGCACTGACCACGCAAAAATTCACGACACACCTTAAATCGCATAAGCTAGCGAAAAAACAATATGGCGGACGGACGGCCGGGTAGCAAAGTACAGCATGCAAGGGCAATGGACCGTTCACGAATGAGAATTAAATGCAGATTTAAATTTAAAAAATAAAATAATTAAATAATTAATAATTGATAACAAATTTCATTAATAACAAATTTCATCGACCATTTTATTTGAGTAAAAAGATTACGAGACAAAGATTTAGACGCTACTTTTTGGGACAAAGTGATAATAATTTTATTGCTTTTTTGAATATTTTTCAGCAAAATTTCAGAAAATTTTTGACGCTAGGCGCCGAATGTCATAATTACATTCTAACTAGCTCCAAGCGAGGGCATTAAACACTCCAATCTATCTTTAAGCATCTTTGTGCAGATTCAAGCATCTTTTACATCTATCTCTACTGTTTTATAAAGATTTTATGCAGAAAAAATTAATAAACAACTTTGCACTGTTTTCTGCCGTTTTAACATAAAATTGACTTTTTTATCTTTGCGTTATATTAAAGACATGAGCAAATTAGTGTCTGTTATGAGATTCAGTCAGCGTATTGCAATCGCTGTATTATTTCTGATTGTGTAGCACAATTTATTTTAACTTTCCGAGTCGAATTTTATGTGTAAATTCAACTCAAGGCTAGTGAAATTTTCGGCGCTTCGCGCCGAACTAATATACCGAGCTGAATTTAGGACAAATTAACACTTTTTGTGAAGCGTGCGGGTCACGGATAACAATCTAATAGTATGTAAAAATGTGTATATTTAATTATATATCTATATATTATACGTACAAAAAACCTTTCGCTCGTGCAAAAAACTGTGATTCAAGCCCTTAAATGTGTAGCCAAATTTAAGTTGAAGTTAATGAAATTGAAGTTTAAATTAAGGAGAGACTAGGTCGACGGTCTTCGAGACGCACCAAAAATTTACAACTATGGAAAGCAATACCGGATTCTGCGTGTAAAGCCCAATATTTAAACATTTTTTATCTTTTTTCGATTTAAACAAAAATTTCACATTTTCGGTCGACAATTATATTTTGCTACAATTTACAATCAAAAATCGAAGCCATTTTTGTTCTTAAATTGGAAAAGGAAGGATTGATTCGATTTCTGGTCAGGAATACGAATAAGTAGAAAAAATGCAATATGTAACGCAGTTAGAAATGCATCTAGTACAAATAGCGGCGTACGACAGCACAAAAGTGCACAGTGTAAAGCAACAAAAGGCAGCAATGCCAACGGAGGACCACTAAGCACTCGTTTGCAAAGCTTTGCATTGCGTTTCAATCAAATTTATCGATTGATACTTTAGGCATAAATTAAAGTACAGCACATTTATTATACACAAACTTAAAATCAATACAAACAAATCTACGGCTATTGGACGCGTTAAACAAAAGCAAATGGCCCAAAACTAAAGAACCGGAAAATTTGGAAATTTATGCCGAAGTTATGCCGCAGAGTAAAGTAATGCTCTGAGAGTTTCGCTTGTATTTTATATTTTCATATTTTCAAATTTTATATTTTTATGCGTTTTCGCTATATAAAAAACTGGATGACTCGGTTTTTTTTAAACTTTGTTAAATAATTTTCTAAGAAAATTTTTCTCGGCTCTTATTTTGCGATTACTTCAGTTTTATCCGATCGCGAACTCGAAGTTCCGGCCGCCGTCGTCGTAGCGCTAGCAACCGCCGCTGCCTTTTGCGCCTGCAGCGCCATGGCAGCGGCGACCGACGCTTGTGACGTCATAGCACCCGTTTGTAAAACGCTACTCATCTTAACAGTGTATACGGAGACGTAACAAAAAATAAATAAATAAAAATTTAGAAAAAAGGCAAAAAACAAAAACAATAAAATATAGGAAAGGGAGATGTAACAAAAAAAGAATAACAAATATAGGAAAAAGACAAAGGACAAAAAACAAAAACGCTAAAAACACTAAAAACGGAAACTTAACAAAAAATAAATAAATAATATAAAAAGGCAAAAAAGAGGAAAGACATAGAGAATAAAGGCGTAACATAAAAATAAATAAAATACAGAAAAAAAGCAAAAATAACAAGAAGAGACAAGAAACGAGACGTAACGAAAAAAGGAATAAAAAATATAGAAAAAAGACAAGACAAAAAACAATAAAAACATAGTAAACGGAGACTTCACAAAAAATAAATAATATAAAGCAAAAAATAACAAAAAGAGATAGGAAATAAAGGCGTAACATAAAAATAAATAAAAATACAGAAAAATAAAAAGGCAAAACATAATTGAAACACAGGAAACGGAGACAACAATAAATAAAAGATAATCGAAAAAGAGAAAACAAGCACCAAAAAACAATAAAAACATAGGAAACGAAGACTTAACAAAAAATAAATAAATAATTTAAAAGGCTAAAAATAACAAAAAAGACATAGGAAATAAAGGCATAGCAAAAATAAAAAACAAAGAAAAAAGAAAGACAAAAATAACAACAAATAGGAAACAGAGATGTAACAAAAAAGAAAGAAATTAAAAATATTTTTAAAAAAGCAAAAAAAGTTCATGGAAATCCCAGACGTAAGAAAATATATTGGGAAAAGATTGAACAATATAATAAAAAGGATATGGGGAACGGAGAAGTAACAAATGAATAAATATAGAAAAAAGAAAAAAGAGCAAAAAAATCAACTAAACATGCATAGGAAACTGAGACAACAAAAAGAAATGAAAAATATAGATAAAAGGCAAAAAATCACAAATATATGCATGGAAAATGATACATAACAAAAAATAATATAAAAATATTGGGAAAAGAAAGACAATAAAATAAGAAAAAGAAGATATAAGAAACGGGGAGGTAACAAATATACAGAAAAAAGAAGGTAAAAAATAACAATAAAATACATGGGAAACTGAGACGTAACAAAAAAATAATATTTAAAAAGAAGAAAGGCAACAAATTAAAAAACGGAACATATATTATCATGATCTTGTGGGCTTTGAGAAGAGTTCTCATCAATTATGATATTGCGGGCGAGTTTGCGGATTTCATCCCCTAGAAATTGTTTCACCCCTGCGGAATTCGCGATTTTTCAAAATTTTCAAAAAATAAAGAGAAAAGGAGTTGATTTGAGAATTTTTCTTAATCTCAAAAAAGTCGCGTTGTTGACGCTTCGCGGCAAAAACTCATTTTCTGACTAAATTTTGTTCAATCCAGTCGAATTTTTTGTTATTTATCGAATTTTTTTGCCTTTATTCTTTAAAAGAATAGAGCATCATCAAAAATCCCGAAAAACGATGATTTTGACGAGTAACCACCGTCTTTAAGCTCAAAAAAGGTACTTCAAAATTGCACTCCCGAAAAATTGTTATGCTGTGCATGTCTGAAGATCTGATACTCTGTTAAAATGTTTTGCATGAATAATAATTGATTTAGACATTGGAGGAACCACAATGGAAAATATTGTTTCCTAAATAGCAAAAGGTGTGTATATAGGGTGAGCTCAGCTATGCTAAAGTTGCAAAGTATATACGAAAGGGAGAAACGAGCTAGTTTAAAATTCACCCTACAGCAAAAGTAAAAGTAAAATATGGATCAACCTTGGAATTTTTTGGGAAAAGACATGAAAGTAAATGTAAGGGATACGATAAAATAACAGTAAAACCAATAGGTAATTTAAAAAAGTCGTAAAATAGTGCTATAATAGAATTCGACTTTTTTAAATATTACAATAAACCGAAGTGTAAAAGCATTCATTGTACTCTATTATAAGAATGAATATTTAAACTAAACCATATTAAAGTAATATTGTACTTTGTAATACAGTGCGCATATATTACATTTTATACATTACACACACGCCGGATTTCGACTAATAATGACATACGGAATTATAAAAATCCGGAGAGGCCACCAAGCCAGGATAAACGGCCGCACCTGCAGTCGGATTAATAGCATAGGCGGCAAATGGATTATAAGTCGTAGCAACACTCGGTACCATGCTTCCGGCCTACGCAAATCACATTTATGCATCATTCAGTTTGAATAATAATTATTTATTAATAAATAAATAATAAATAAACAAAAAATACAGGTGATTTTAAATTAATGTTTTTTGTACGAGATAAATATTTTGAGACTGGTACAAATATTTTTGCAGCCATCTTTGAACAATGTACAAAAACTTTTTGGGGCAAAGTAATAGCAATTTTAACGCTTTTTTTAGTATTTTTTAACAAAATTTCAAAAAATGCACGGGCGCCGAATTTCATAATTACGTTCTATTTAGCTCCTAGCGCGGGCGTGAAACACTCCAAAATCTAGGTTTAAGCATCTTTGTACAGATTTAAGCATCTTTT
The DNA here is from genome assembly GCA_036768485.1 of Mermis nigrescens. Classification (NCBI taxonomy): domain Eukaryota; kingdom Metazoa; phylum Nematoda; class Enoplea; order Mermithida; family Mermithidae; genus Mermis; species Mermis nigrescens. The sequence goes on along the minus strand of JAVLUZ010000246.1, from coordinate 1,540,768 downwards.
ACATTTATTTCTACTGTTTTATAAAGATTTTATGCAGAAAAAAGAATTATTAAACAACTTTGCACTGTTTATGCCGTTTGATGATAGAATTGACTTCTTTATCTTTGCGTTGCATTAAATTCATAAGCAAATTGGTGTCCATTACGAGATTCAGTCAGCATATTGCAATCGCTCTGTTATTTCCAATTGTAAAGCACAAGTTATTTTAGCTTTCTGAGTCGAATTTTAAGAGTACATTCAACCCAAGACTCATGAAAACTTCAACGCTTCGCGCCGAACTAATATTACCAGCTGAATTTAGGACAAATTAATACTTTTTGAGAAGCGTACGGGTCACGGAAAACAATCTAGTGTGAGTAAAAATGTGTCCATTCAATAGTATATCTATATATTATATGAACAAAAAAATTTTCGCTCGTACAAAGACTTTTCCGGAGATCTTCGTACATGTACAAACAGGCTGGTACAAAAAAACGATCTTTAAAACACATGATCTTAGGCATACATGTAACAATAGGATGGTCTTTCTATCGATTTTTAAAACAAAAAAAATATTAGATTTTTTGGCCGTTTTTAGACGTTTTGGTCGTTTTTGGTCAAAAATTGAAGGTCATCCAGCCCCCTCCCTCCAAATGGCCGGGGACCCCCCAACCAAAATTTCAAACCCTTACATGTATGATCTTAAGGAGTTGGAGGAGTTTTCTCCCCTCCCCCAATTTTTTCATTGCCTCAGAACACGCTTTATTTTTTGTATTGGGCAAAGATTTCGCCAGATGTATAAAGACTTTTCGAGACCGTCTTTATCTGTACATGTGAAAAAATTTTCGGCAATAGAACTAGTAAAAATGGCAGAAACTTCCTGAAATCCACCGCGCGTTGCGTCAGAATAAGTTGTAATCGTTAGTAGGCACACAATGATTTATTCTGCATTTTCTTTTAACAGCTAAAACTAAGTTTTAATGTCGAAGATATCAAGATTTTCCGGCGTTGATAAATAAGTTATTTTTATTAACTAAGCTCGTAAATCGAGTTAAATCAGCTAAAATACTTTAGTGATTCTCAAGTTCACACTAATTTAGCGATTTACGACATCATTGTTTTGTCTGTTAATTGTTGATTAATTGATTATTAATAATTGATTAATTATTAATCATTGATTAATTAATTAATTAATTTAATTGTCCGACTATGCTAACAATGTTTTCCGCGTTTATTTAGTATTTTGATTATTCAAACAGTCAATTATTAGAATCATTTTTGTAAGAAGTTGTCATTGCTAACAAAACTTGTGCATATTAAACTATATAAATGTATCATTTTGTGAGAAAATTGACTTTATTTAAACCATTGTTTTAAAATATGATTTAAGCGTAAGAGACGAAAATGAAACGCTGCTTGATTGTTTGATGATATGAATTCAGCTGGTATAAAGAAGTAATTTAAAAATTCAATAGCACGATCTATTTCCACCTATGTAAACATACACGTAACGGGGGATTGGGGATCCCCCACCGAATCATCCCCCATCCCAGTCAGAAACTTTTGACTCCGTCCAATCCGGATTTTAGGCAAAAAAACTTGCGTTTTCGGTCATTTTTGTATATTTTTTGCCATTTTTTCGCCACAAATTGTAAACACTTCCCCCAACAAAAAAATTGGAATGCTAAATGTCTGAACATAAATCTTACCAATGTCAAAGGACTGACGCCCAAAGGTGCAGTCACAGCTGGAGTAGTCAGCTGATTCATCAGCAGATTTTTTAAGGCCAAATTGTTGCGGCCATTGATCAACAGCTGATCTTTCAAATGCTGAGGTGGATGCAAATATTTGCATTTTGGATTTTCCCGCGTGCATCGACCCTGAGCGATAAAATCTCGGATCAGACGCCACGTGACACTCATTGTTTAGTCTTTATTTTTATTTTTATTTACTGATTAATTTTAACCTTTGAAAAAATTTCCATTTCAGTAGTGAGCAGGTAAATAGCTCACAACTTTATACAAAAATGAGGATATCTGAGCTGTATTTTCAATATATAACGCAGAATTTTTTCTTTTTAGTAGCTTCATGTGTTTTCTCAAGATCGCCAGTCGGTAGATACTCGATCTTCCGAAAATTTATGGACACGAGAGAAACCCCATCTTCTGAGCCAATGTGCATCAAAAGCATAAAAAATGTAAAGGGTCTGGTCTGCAGAACTGTATTGCCAAGGTTGAGACGTCCTTAGCCCCCAGTACAGGGAGCCCGAAAAACCCCGGCCTAAACCCCAACCCACACCGGGGGCAAAATTTTTCGAGTCGGTGTTGAACCTTTTTTCGTGGGTGAAATATAGCATTTAATTTTTTGGTACCTAGGAGAATTGTATAAATAGCAAATAAATTCGGCAGACACCAAACAAGGATGATTCATTCAAGAGCATAATGAATATGTTAAACTAGACACTCGCCATATTTCATAAAATTACGCCTAGTCGCCATATTTTTAACACAACATATAGTGCTGGCCTCTAAAAAACCAGTCGATTTGTAAACTGGAAAAAAACCACCCCTTTTTTCCCACAACCAGAAGGAGATGACTGATGATATACTGGCGAACAAGCTATGCCAAGAGGATTAAAACTGACCCTTGATCTCTTTCCGGATCATTCAGAAACTTGAGACATAAATTTGTCGAAAAAATCCAAAAAATTGCCGTTCTTATGATTTTTTTAAAACATTTTTGAGAGTCAGTATTTCTACCCGTGTTCATATTTACTGGAATTTTTTTTGTTTTCACGTTAGACTCTCTAGCAGACTAATGTCAGAGAACAATTTAGTTGTCGTATGTCATCCACATAGCTACAGTATACCTTCAAAGTCAAACCTAAAAAAACCAGTTGTTACCTAAAAAACCAGCGCCAATTTTTACAAAACTTAGCAGGAATTACCTCGTAGCACCTTGCATGATGCCTGATATTTATTTTTCAAAAAAAAAATGGGAATCACCCAAATAACTGCCAAAAAAGGTCGATTGTAACTAAAAAAGACCAATAATTTGTATACATTGCCATGGCAACGAAATTACAGGTTGGTTAATAACCTTTCGCTAGGGGGTTAGTGCTATAACTATAGAACTTGGGATCAAACCAAATATACCATTAGATAGAGAATTATATACGGCTGTCATTGATGCCAAATTAAAAATCAATGTGCTTAAGACCGGCAAGATAAATAGTTCCTAAACGATCGGGATGTGAACACAATTAATAAATGTCGATTTTCAATACTTATCAAAATGTTTTTCACGTTTCTGTACAAAGTTTTATATCAATATCACATAGGTCCTATTTTAGGCCTGGATAATATTTGTTTGTTGGTCAGACTGTTTTTGTTCACGACAAACCGCCTTGCATGCGAGCTAATGCAAACCAACATTTCTTAAGACAATCAAACGTCGAATTTTGGGATAACGATATTTAGCCCAGAAATTCACTAAACTTAAATGCCGCCGAAACCATTGGGCCATTAATAAAGATGAAGTCGAGGCGTAAATACTTGCTGAAATCTGACTGGTCGACAATCATATGAAATTTCGCATAGAAACGTGGAAAATATTTGGAAAAGTCTTGAAAATCGACGTAGTCTGTTTATTGATTTGTGTTCACCCAGAGTATTTTGAAAGCTGTTTCATGCACAAGTGATAGGCACACTGATTATTAATCTGGCATCAATAAATTCCGTTTCACATTCTCTATCTAATGGTATATTTGGTTTGATCCCAAGCCCTATAGTTATAGCGCTGACCCCCTAGCAAATGGTTGCTAACCACCCGGTACTTTTCATCATAATTGCACAATTCTGCATTGATTTCTTGCGGAGGATGTAGAAGAGAGCTTACCTAGAGTTGTTTTTATCACTTGAAGACTTTATTTTTGTATAACTTTTAATAAAATTGAGAAAAAATTATTCATTTTAATATAATATGATAAATTCAACGGAAATATCGGATAAAATGTTTTCCATGTCAGATAAGTATGATCATGTAAGGTCAACTGACGAATTTACGCTGCAAACCGCGCACTTTGCTTAACATTTTGGAAGGGGTGGGTTTTTTAGGTCCTCCCACGTTTTTTTACTTCTCAATTGGAATTTGCTGGTTTTATTATTTTTGACTTTGATCGATTTTTTCTCCAAAAGTGAAGGGATCTATGAAATCAACTAAATGGCGAAAGATGGAGCATCGACGGGAGATTGCTCTGATTATATAAGTTGCTAGACTGGGGTGCTTACACGATGAACATATGCAAAAAGCATGAAAAGTGGTTTTTTCAGAGGCCGTGACTACATATACATGTTCGCATATTTATCACCATAAAGCGCGCCAGAACGCTCTGCATTTTGCCATTCGTTAACATACACCATGGATTTTTACAAACAAGTGAAGGTATCGCTTTTATCCTTTTTAAATTGATATGTAATACGGAGAAAAATCAAATTAAATTTTTTCGAAGATAAAAAGAGGCAAAAATAGAATATGGAGTGAAAGAATACCATTTTCCAACAAACTTAAACAAACTCTATCCTTTGGCATAAAAAATTAGCGAAGTAAACGTAAAAATTCAAAAATTCAATTAAGGGTCAGTGGGTGGGGATGTTAATTCTTCGGTCTAAGGACCCAAGCGTGCCCAGTCCAACTGTCCATTAGTAATAGACATACAATCCCGTAGGGATGAGAGGGTGTATTACCACAACCTCAGTCCGAGGCTCGAGTCACTGTCAGACTATTTTGATCTATCAAACATTTTCTGTATGACTTTTGGGGGACGAAAGTAGCAAAGATGATAAAATTTTACGAGTAAAATCAAACTTTTTCCATTTTATTGATGAAAAGTGACGAAAAGAATCAGAATTGGATAAAAAAGGGGACCTTTTGAAGAATTTCCCCGCTACCGTTATTTAACCGATTCATAATAGCTGCCATAACGAAACTTTACATATAAGCTAGCTTATTTTTTGTGCAGAAGTCAATAAAGGTTGTTTACATTCATACCTAAAATTTGATTACTGTATCTTTAGTTCGTCTCTTAAAAAAGGTGGCGGGGAAATTGTTCAAAAGGTCCGAAGAAGGTACTAAAAAATGGAGTATTCCACAATAAAACATCTATGTTTTCAGCATTTTTCATAATTGACCATGACCCGCAAAAAAGGCTCGAATCCTATATTTACTAGTTGCGAAATTCGGGATTTAGCTTCCCCCTCTGAACTCTCAACCTTATGAAACTTTGTTAATGGCCATATGAGATGGGAATGTAAGGTAAAAAATTTGAGATAGGAATACCTTAATACTATCGTAGCAGGCCGTCACTCGGCCATTCTGTATCTCGACATGAGAGGGCGGATGAGAAAATTTGCATTCAGTCTCCGACCGGGAGCACTGACCGCGCTGAAACTCCCGACAAACCTCCAATTGCAGCCACCGCGAATCCTTAACATTCATCATATTGGCTATAGCGACCAACTGAGCCGAAGCGTTATCGTCGAACATGCTCGTTTTTTTGCGAAGCGTAATTTATGCTACTTTTTAATTTGTTATCGATTGATTGAACGAGCGAGCAGGATAATGCAACAACGTAAAAACTTTTTCTACCAAAATAGGCCTATAAAGCGGGCGCGTACGAGCTAAGAAAAGTGAGTGTTTGCGTTTTGTGTGCGCACAGGCGACCAACCGAAATGGCAAATGATAAAAATAAGTAATCAATCAGCAAAAAATACGTTGGTTAGCAATCGCCAGCAGCTTTAGCGCGAGCCAGCCAAGTAATAATAAAATAAATATGCAGCTATATTAGCGTGTATCTACAGCAAAAGACGTCACGAGGTTGACTATCGTTCTTCATGTGGCTAGTAGGTTCTGTGCGTAATATTTGAAGAAAATGTAATAATTTGGGACTAATTTTAACGGCCGAATTGGAATTTTCGGCAATTATTCGACAATAGTAGTGTAGTGACCCTTCTGTAGCAGCAATAGCGAACTAAATTGCGCCAAAACCGTAATTCAGCCAAGCAGTTAGATAGCGCGGGTCGCAAATCGATTTCCTCGAACTCAATCGTACGATTTGAAATTGGATAAATCTGGACGATAGGTACTTATCCAAATTTTTTTCAATGATATTGAACAATTTTCTAAACCTTGTTGTTTTCCAAGTCCCGCGGTTGGAGAAAATGTATTGGTTTGCGGTAGATGCAAGACTTAAAGCGAATTGATTAGCAGCACTAAGCCGAACCAGCTATCATTATATGGCTACACGCTTCAGTTAAAAATACGAAGCATAGAAAGCAAGCGAGCAAGGAAATCTGAAATGCGAAACTATATGTTAATTGATAAGAAAATGGCAAATGATAGATCGAAACTACCAGTCCTGCGAAAGAAAAATAAACAACATTAGATAACCTAATACCTTATCGCAAAACATGCTTGAATCAGCGCTTCATTTACGAGGGCAAGCACAAAAAGCATATTTTCAGCTATAACTCTGCTACTACTAGCTAAAAAATGAACGCGATTTTTGCAGCGGACTCGAAAACCATATGGCTGAAACATTGCTAGAGTAACTTCGTTCACTATATTACAAGGTATAAAGTTGAAACTTTCATATAGGAAAATCCTACACCTACCATACCTTTTTCACAATATACAACTATTGCATTATAGCTAAGCTCAATTTATCAACAAAAAAAGACCTGGGCCTAACGGCGTTTGCTGCGCAAGCGATATAAAAAAGTACTTCTTTCTCCAACATTTGTGTCTGCTGAATCACGGCAGTGATAAATTATGATGGCAAACGCAAAACTATATTCATTGACTGTTGTTTAGTCATTTTACGTAAGCAAGCTTTTTTGGACTTAATCAACACTCAGTAGGAAGAAATGAGAGATAGATACAATAAGCGCAAACGCTTCTGAATCGCTGATATGGTACATCAGTAACTGTTGACAAGATAAGTGATATCTCGCGAGAAAAATTATGCTCTTCTAGAATTTGAATTATCGGCAGAATAAATTTTAGGATTCATCACTATGGTATTGAGTCGAACTTTAATTTGATAATTTTACTTCGCAACATTTTGCGCTGGACTCAATGATTAATGAAGCAAACAATGAGATTTTAGAAAGGAGCAAGCAATATGAAATTTAGCGATAAAGGAGCTAGAGGAAATCCTATACCAAGCCAGGTATTTCCCGTTCCTTTGCAAGAAACCGCCTCGATTTTTGTCTTTTTTGGACAAGAACTTTTTAACCAGAACGTCATCGCTCACTCATTGGCCCACCCCATCAAAAACGCCTTTTATTTATATAAAAAGAGATATATTTGGTAACATTCTGAGACACTACGGTCAGAGATTCAGAAACAAGTTTGTACACTACCAATGTAAGTATGAACAAATATCCTATTTTAAACTGAAGAGCACGTGTAAACTTAAATTTGTTCAGGCAACATTACGCCCTTTGTATGCAAGACGTGAAAAAGTCGTTTCGCAGAGACAACGTAGAAAACATACAATATAACGTAAAAGATATACATAGCGATACTTTATCTCAGTAACTTGTATGTATGCTTCTGCTTAAAAGTTAAAAAATAATGAACAATGAAAATCTTCAAACAAATTAACAATTAGATCACCTACAACAATGTAACTAAACAAATAGTGATTCAGAACGTTTATTTCCATTTTGATACACCAATTCAGTTCAATCTGAGAATTCTAAGAATGTTAAGCAATTGACACGAACAAGTAAGAACTTCGATATAAAGATCAACTTTGATGAAGTTGTAAATCCAACCTTTTTTAAACAATATTAAAAATATTAACCGAAAACTCCAGAACAAAAAGTTCGGGCGCTTAAAACGCGCAAAAGTGTAGGAATGCAGCATCTATAGAATCGAAACATACAGTTTCGAGAGTTGAGGTAAAGGCAAAAGTCACAAATTTGGGACCGAAACTTCGGGCGATACAAGCACATGGAGGCGAGGGGGTATTACCACCCGCTAAAAGGTCAGCCAGACAGGTACTGTAGGGCGATTTCAAGCCAACGATAGCGTTTTTTGCAATTCTTTTGAGGTCAAAAGCAGTAAAATGTAAAAATTTCCAGCACTTCGCGCCGGATTAGTACTTTTATGTACATTTTACTCAAATGGCGCCCAAAATTGATCAATTTAAGTATTTGTAGTGTTAAAAGTGACATAATGCTGTCAAAATGTACTAAAAATGCTTTTAAAATGCGATTTTACCACGAAAAAACGTTTTATACGCTATTTTGACCATTACGGTCGTTTAAACAGCAAAAAAATCGTCGAATGTTAAATTTATAGGTACTGTTTTGGATTTCTGAGATTTTACCCTCCCCCTGCCGACCACAACCTTCTGCACCTATGCTTCGGGCTTTTTGCGAGTCAAATATGAAATTTGATCAAAATAGCCAATGAAATGCCTTAGCGAAACAAAAATGAATTTTCCTAGTGCTTTTCAGTTAAATTTGACCCGTATCAATTTTATCAATAGAAAAAGAATAATTTATTGAAAATTTATATCTTTTAGATCATTTCAGCTTTATTCTAGGCATTTAATGGGTAAAAAAGACATAAATGTTTTAGTCCCGAACGCCGAAAAAAGTCTGACATATGTTCTTTACTACTTTACTTGCATCCCAAAAAATTAAGCACAAAATGCGCAGTAGATTAAAATCGTCTACATGGAACCGCTTCTCAGGATTTTTGCTTATTGTATGCAGGGCACCAACATTTTCACATATATATGATCAGAGACCAGATTTTTAGGTGCTAAGTAGCACCTAAAAGCTATATTTCTGGAAAAAATTTTTCAGTTTTTGACAGTCTAAGCCTATTTTGCATTTAATATTTACTGCGGAAAAGGCTTCACGTTTATACATAATTTCGGATGCTTGCAAAAAATCGACCGATGCTTGCACCTTTTTTTGCACCTGAAAATCCAGTCTTTTCTAATCATGATTCATGAATACTCAAGCGATTTACGCATTATATTCATGGCTTTGAAAGCATAGAAAGACGTGTCGTCCTCATTTTTTGCTTAAATCCGACCAAATATCGATTAACAGAAAAACGGATACATACCTACTTCAGCGGATAGAGGGACTGATTAGCTACTAACGGAAAGTCCTGCGGTCGAATCCCAATGGTATCAATAAGGTTTGCGCCATTAAAGAAAAATGGATAAATTTTGGATGAGGGTTTAAGAGTGAAGTACCTGGCACACATGCATACTGGGGGTATGGGGGTATATATCACCCTACCAGGAGTTTTGAAAGACATATATACCCCCAGACATACATGTAACGATTCGAAACTTAGAGAGGGGGTTCCATACCATTTTTAGACAGGGAGGGGGAATGACCTCGATTTTTTGACCAAAAACGACCTAAAATCGTCTAGAAACGGCTAAAAAATTCAATTTTTTCATTGAATCGGGGGTCAAAAATTTTTTGGCTTTGCGGAGATGGCGGGACGACCAACTTCAGGTTAGGGATTCCCCCGATACCCCACTCACATGCGCGCCCCAAGGCCATTTTGGATCAAAACTGATTGCTTTAACCACGAAAAAGTGTTAAATGACGCCTAATAGTGCAATTTTAATAACATATAATTATTTTTCGAGCAGCAGACTGTTCAATTCATCCATGCAGATAGTTGCTTTTAATATTAAATGACGTCTAGAATTGGAATTTAAATTAAATATAATTATTTTTCTAGCTACTAAAACTTATTTCTTCAAAAATTTAAAAAAAATTTATATGACACCTCACAGTGCAATTTTAAGTACATATAATTATTTTTCGAGCAGCAGACTGTTCAATTCATTTATGAAGATAGTTCCTCGTTTATTTCAAAAGTCCCAAAACGGAAAAATATAAAATTGGCGAAGTGCGTCTGAAACACCGCCAAAGTAGGTTTTTAGTGTACTTTTGAGCTGGTTAACTCAAAAATTTTCGTTCGCGCCACATTTAGTGTTTACGTATAGTTTTGTCTCCTAAACCGCTAAAACTTGCTCAAATTTGAGTTAGACATAAGAATGTTAATTTTTTCTGGCGCTGTGAGCAGTGATCGGACCGAGGCCTCGGCCTCGGCAAGGCTCGGCGTTTTTTGGAGCCTCGGCCTCGGCGCCAAGAGCAAAGCTGAAAAGTGCCGAGGCGCCGAGGGTTAAAATCAAATTTGAATAAGCTTAAAATATCCGTTGAATATTAACTATTTGCGTATTTTAGGTTGCTTTTTAGCCCTTTTGACTCGCTTCGTCACTTTATCAATTAAATATGCAAGAATTCGCCAAAAAATTTCACGCTTTAAGATCATTTTGACTTCATTCATGCATTTAGTGGGAGAACAGGACAAAAATCTATCATGTTTGCTGGCTACACGCAGGATGTGGACGACACAAGTAAAGTCGGTAATTCGCCCACCCCTGAAGGACAGAAAGTTTTTATTACCCAATTCGAAAAGAAAAAGCTTTGTGCCATTTTTACTTATTTTTGCCAGATATGACCAAAAACTGAAGTTCAATGATCCCATCCTCCTGCCTAGAAAGGGCCGACTACTCCACAGTGTTTTTTTTGTACAAGGTCCGTTTGTACATGTACAAAGATGGTCCCTAAAAGTCTTTGTACATTTTATACGCACAATTTTTCTTTAAACTACACAATTTAACGACATTAGGAATAACGCAAATTTCTACTCTATAAAGAAAGTGACGTCTTAAAAAACAATAAACCGATGCATTAATGTTTCAAATGCGTCATGAACAAATTTTAAGAGATTATTAAGTGGAGAGATAAAAAAAGTGTGGCGCTCAAACTCTTGTTTAGACTAGAGTGCAATTTTTGCAAATTCAAAAGAAAGAATGATAGACGAAATTTCCGCTAAGGATGTATTGTGGCGATTTGCTACACTTCATTCGCTTTACAGTACATCGCCACTCTCACCCCTCTCAAATTAGTCAACTTTACACCACACGCAAAAAGTCAGCATAAAACGTTAAATGTTGGAAAAGAACGCGTGTAATCAATTTACACTGCTCATTCGACGTTCTGTTTACACCAAACGAGATGCACAATCACCGAAACGGGATCACACTTTAGTTTACAACCATTTATTCTACGCTCTGATTGGTCGAATTTAGTCCAAGCCACGCATGCACACGGAGGGGGTATCTCCTACTAGGACTTTTGGAAGGCATACCCCCTCAGGCGATTCCGGACTAAAACCGATTGCTTGAACCATAAAAAACGCATCAAATGACGTCTGATTGTGTCATATCAAGTACATGTATGTAGTTATTTTTAAAGCAGTAGACTGTTCAATTCATTAATCCTCATCCAGACATTTTTCTTTTATTATTTCGTATAAACTTGACGTTAAAGGTCATTCCATTGCCCTTATTGTTAGTTTTCATCAGACATAACCATAAATATGCATTTAAGATTTGTAATACTATGAATTCATTAATTGATTAATGCGCTCGTCTGCTACCATCAAATGTTCAGAAACTCCTTTTTGTAAAGCACAATCTCAAAGCAGTTGGTTATAATTAAGTGACTTTAAAAAATCTGATAAAGGATGACGACGTTGATGACGCGAAAGCACAACAAGGCGAAATAGATGAGGCTAACTCTGATTCAGATGATCTAGATTTTGATGATGAATTATCTACTTCATCAGATTAAAATCTGGCTAACAGCAATAAACATGTGTTTTAGTTCGATAAAGAGTTTAAAATTACGATTATTCTCTAGCTCATGTGCATACAAAATATTCTAAGAGTACTATTTATGGGTATAGGTATATAAGCTTGACCCTCGGCCGAGGCCGAGGGTCCAAAAAGTACCCTCGGTCCGATCACTGGCTGTGAGCAGGATTCATTGTTGAGCTATAGTTTTTGCCTTCTAGCTCACTCAAAATAGCTCAAATTTGAGTTATGACATAGGAAACATTCTGCTTTGTGAACTTTGGCTAAGAAACGAATGATCTGTGTATGGGTATGCGTATCAATGCGAGAACATTGGCGCAAATTTTATCTTTCCACATTCAAATTTCAGCAGCCCTTTGCTTTAAAACAATTTAAATAATTAATGTACTACATTTTCTTAATAAGTTCTTAGCTTAATTATTTCAGTTTTAGTTCACTAAATGGATGAATGTAATGGCACATCTTGCCGGATTTAATTAGCACCTGGCAACCGCTATATCATTTCTGATTCTGTAATACTAATTATTCAAGTTTTCTAATTCTATTTTTTGTGCGAGTTAGGCTAAAAAACGTAGGAAAATCGCCAAATTACATTATTGACTTAATTTATGTAGAAGGAAGTAACTGGTTAGGACAGCAAGAAGTCACGACATTTTTTCTCAAATTCAAATTCTTTATTTTTTTAAGTTTGGTTCCGCTCCGAAGCAAGAGCCAAGATACCGGCCTGACTGAAATAGGTAAAGTACAAGTACAAGTTCCTAATAAGCTTTACCCTTTGAAGTCCTTATCGTATTTGAGATACTGACCACATTGAAAGCGTTCAGCGCAGATTTACGCGAAGTATTTTCGGCTTTAACAGTTAATTATCTTATAACAATCGCTGAATTACACTATCTTTAGAACGCCACGAATTATTCCATATTCCTTTTGCTTTGTGCTTGTATTTTCAAATTATTACTGGACAGCCCCATATTCTTTATTACAATTTTTTCGCTTTCAATAACAGTTGTACTCAAATTTTAAGCTCTTTGTTCCTGTGGCTCGCTCGATATTCTCAAGTATGATTTCAGTCATAGATATGTAAATCTGTGGAATTCGCGTCCGAATGATGTTGTAAATTCACCTATCTTGCAAATTTTAGACGCAAACTCAGTACTTTCGATCTGTCTATTATTTAAAAAGGGCGTGCGTAAGTTGTCATTCTTGTGACTGCGTGTCCCTATTGCTGACGTTATAGTCGTACATATGTTGTCATGTATATATGTCATTTAAAAACTCGTCGTCTTTTTTTATCGTAAGTTGCATCTTTTTTTATATTTGAGTCTTTCTCGGATGTTGCAATAAATGCTTTGATAAATGCTTCAATGGATAATGCAGATGACATACTCATAACGTTTTTGATAGATGAGGCACGCAGATTAGGAGTTAAATGAATACTTAAATATGAAAACAGCTTCAAGTTGCATAAAAGCATAGAATTGGCCGCTAGGATACCTACCGATACTCTAGCATGGCCAAATCTGGGAATCCGGTTGGAGAAGTAACATTAGGCTAAAATTCTAATTCAATTTAAACTGCCTTTACGTTGTAGGGCTCCTCAAGAGAAAGCGCGGAAAATATATATGATCGAAAAAGACCCAGTATTAAGGGAGCTACAGGACTTCAAACGTTGCATTTTTCAATGCTAAAGTAGGAGGCAGTTTCTACGTTACGCTTAATTCGCTGGTTTTACCTCACAATTCTTAGGCTTACATACTCCCGCTTAGGTCAACAAACTCTCGCTTAGGTCGACAAACAGCCCAGGAACGTATTTTTCGCAAAATTATTTGCATAGTCGCGCTCAGCGTGTCGAAAATAGCCCAAAAAGGGAATTCTTAGTCGAAAACTTCCCCAGATTCTTCATAGCCTATTTCTGCAAATGTGTCGAAAGTGGAATTTTTTCTGCAAATGTGTCGAAAGTGTGATATTTTCTGCAAACCTTGAATATTTCGAGAAATAATTGTTAGTTTCCTATTAAAATTTTCTTCTGCGCTTTGTTTTAAGGTTACCTATCTTGAAAATTTATTTTAGGGCATGTTTCAGGGATTTTCGATAGTTTTGGATTGGAACATATCCTGAAATTACTCCGTAAAAGTATTGGTTTTCGGTAGCCATTATCCCAAAGCTAGTATTTCAAGGTGTGTTATCCTTATCCATTGCTTAGGCTTGGGCCATGCGGAGCATAGGCTATGATTTTTGGGGGATCATGGCTCATATTTTCCGGACGGCCTGAGCCTAAGCAAGAGATAAGGATAGATAACACACCATAGGCGTAGCCAGGATTTTCAACAGGAGGATGGATACTAAAAAGTTTTATCTTAAAAAATCCATAAAAACGGGCGAGGGCCGTTAAATAACCTGTTTTTTGGGCTTTTCACATTGTCCTGCATTATGACTAATACCTTATTCGGAATAAACGCAAGGATAAGAAAAAAGTCGCAAGGAAAATATGATAGCAAAGTGTAAAGTGCGAAATGTTCTAGACACACAGGCAAATAGTGAATTGCGCTCACGCGTGATTCCCGAAATCAACCTTTTTCAAATTTCTCTTAAATATCTCAACATTTGGAGAATTTCAAATATATTAAGTAAGTAAGTAAGTAAGTAAGTTTTATTTGTCACATAAAACGAAAGCAGCTAAAACAAGTAGATATATTTCTTGAAATGACGGACGCAAATAAAATGAAGCAGAAATATAAACACAAAATATAAAGAGTTAAAAATTATGCTGATCGCAAAATGTAACAGGGGAGAAGGGCATTATTTATGCCGTGTGAATCAGCCCCCGACAGTGAGACTTAAAGTTAAAGTTTTCTGCAAGTAGTTTCTCAAATTGAGTTAGGTTCTTTGCTAGTTTGACAATGGGTGGTAACTTGTTCCACAAAAATGATGTAAAATTTTCGAAATTTTTTTTTAATTTTTATAAAATTTTCGAAATTCTAGCTGATCTAGTAACAAAACTATACTTTTTGCAATCTAATCAAAATTTACCTGAATAGATCTGATTTGCAAATGCATTCCTAGTACGCGAATGACCATAAAACTGATAAGAATCTTCAGAAAGTAAGAGATTATTACAAAAAAAATCGAGAAAAAATAATTTTTTTCAAATTTCTTTTCGTTTTTGACGGAAAAAATGCTTATAATGCGCGCAAAGCGCTAATTTTTTTACCTTTCCTGCAATAAAACGATAGAAACTACCAAAAGATAGAAGAAATCAGCGTGGAGCGCCGAATTTCACGATTTTACGTCGCAGAACAGAATCATGCAATAATATTGCCCAGTTCTTGAACATGTCAACATTTTCACCCCCCTTCCCCCGGCTCCGCCAGTGTAACACCTTGAAATACCAGCCTCATTGTAAAATTACCCGAGACAAGACATCGCTGTTTAAAAAATGTCACCTATTAATTAAATCAGCGCAAGCAAAAACCTAGGAAAAGCATGAAATAGCTGCAATTGCAAGCACCGGATGCAACGCGTTTAATTTGTAAGTTTGTGTACAAAAGAAAGATGTCAACCAAACGTAGGGAATACTACCTACTAGTGATCGACCGGGGCGACTTTTTTGGCCGGGGCCGGGGGCCGGGGCTGGCCGGGGTCAGACAAGGAAAATATTATTGCATGACACATACTTGGGGTGGACATAGGAAAAGAAATAATGAGCGACTGCTCCATTCAGTAGTAAATGGCAAGCGCAAAGTTAGGTGCGCCTTTTCATATCAAGTTTTATTACTATTTATTTCACAAGAAACAAATTTAGTTCAGTGTTTCATTGTCTGAATCATCAATTAAGTCTATGTCGCTACTATTAGCACACTCTATCATTTGAATCTTCGCTACTGCTACTGCTGCTGTAGCGATTGTATGCAATAGGTATTGTATGTAATAAATGAGACATCACACATTCCCATAAGGGGGGAGATATAACCCCCTCAGGGTCCAAGACACAAGTCACCGTCAGATGATTTTTGGTGAAAACCTTTTGAATTTTTCGAACTTAATTTTTTAGTATGGCAAAAGTGTACCTATCTATTAGAATTTTACGAAGTGATACATTATTTTAGAATGTGAGCTAAGGTAAATAAGGAAACTATCACAATAAAACATGCATGTGATCGCTTAAAATTTTATGAGGGTCCCTCAGTATACATGTAACGGCTGGAAATCTAGGATAGGGGTCCCTCGCCATTTTTAGAAGGAGGGGTTAGCGACTAAATCAAAAATGGTAAAAACACATAAAAATAGCCAAAAAAAGCGCAGGTTTTCGCCAAAAAATGGGGGAGGGTGAGACTTTCAAGGAAGTTCGGGGCTTCAAAGCGTGGATGGGGGATGGCCCAAACCCCTGTCACTTGTATATTTATCGGCCATTTTCAGGGGAAGGGGGTACGCGGCTCCATTTTTGCAGCCGCTTACCCCCCTGAAAATCTTAAAAATATTAGAATTTGCAATAAGGAATTCTACACCTTTTTACAGTTTTTTCTCCAAAAATCTTAAATCTTTGTACACGTACAAAGATGGTCCTGAAACGTCTTTGTACATCAGCAAAAATCTTCGCCAAATACAGAAAATTGTGGTTCTAAATGTGATAATTCTGCCTGAATTTAGTTGATAATATTAGTTTGGCGCGAAGTGCCGAAATTTTTATGAGCTTTTGATGGAATTACACATAGAACTCGACTGAGAAAGCTAAAACAACTTGTACTACAAAATCAGAAATATTACAAAAATTGTAATATGCGAATTAAATCTTGTAATAAGCAACACTGCGCTTAGAATGGAAAAATGGAAAATAGTCAAATATTCAGAAACCCAAAAATTAGCCAAATACACTACTAAAGGTTGAAAAACTATGTTTTAACAACACTGAAATCGTTACTGTACCATATTAAAGTATACAAAAATTTGCATGTACAAAACAGTGTTTTTTTGTATTCGCCAAAGATTTTTCCCGGTGTACAAAGACTTTTCAGGACAATCTTTGTACATGTACAAAGATTTTTGGGAAGATAAAAACTGTAAAAAGGTGGTAAATTCGAAAAAATTTTCGGCGCTTCGCTCCGATATGAAAACTTGTCTGTCCTATATATCTTTAAAAGGGCAAAATTTGTATTTAGAATGGAAAAATGTCAAATGTTTAGGCGCTTTGCACCGTTTTGAGACAATTTTAGTAATTTTTGGCGTTAGAAACCCAGAAATTAGCTAAAATATACAATCAAAAGTCAAAAGACCCTGTTTTACCACACTAAAATCGCTACTGTACCATATTATAGTAACCAAAAATGTTTAAAAGTATATTTATATAATATAGCTACAAAAATTTGTTAGCTTATACAAAGACCTTTTCGGAGATCTTTGTACAAGCACAAGAAGCTCGTACAACAAAATAGAGTCGGCTAATAATAGTCCTTTACTTAATTTTCTGATCCTCCAATTTGGGATTTCATCCCTCCCTCAACTCTGGACCTTAGGAAACTATTTGAGACACATTAAGTTTATCGGATCGGACGCAATTCTGCAGCGTAGTTTACATTCGCCTATAATTAACCTCCGTCCTAATAAATATTACAAAAGAAACGCGTTCTAAAGCCCGTGGTTCCCATTCAATTAAATGTAAAAGTGTTTTTTGTAAAAATAGTTTGTTGAAAACGCACAATTTCCAACTAGAAATCTTTTAGCCATAGCTATGAATGAATGAGTTAAAAGTAGCATTTAGTTTAAATAAGTTAAGTGGAGGAATCAAAAACATGCAGATTTTCCTGAACATTTTTTCGGTAAAGGATTAAGTAAGTATACATATGGTCTAATCAGTACAGTTCTCAAAATTAATACTTGCTCATTGATAAATAAGTGCCAGTATCACAGCCTGTATCAAAATACGAATTACACTAAATTTTTTCCCGGCCCCGGCCATTTTTTGACCTTGCCCCGGCCGGGGCCGGGGATGCTCAAAAATGGCCGGGGATTGCCGGGGCCAGGGCCGGGGCCCCGGTCGATCACTAGGTACTACCTACCTACATAACTACAACCAATAGGTAAAACGAATCAGGTAAGTAAAATACAAGCTATGTGCAGATTGCAAATTAAGGTTCGCGTTAGACTACAGAAAAACGATTTGAAGCATGCAGTGAGAAAGATTTCACGCGAAAGCGAAGCTCTGTAAGAAAACTTCAAATAAGTTAGGACGTTACCTACCTACTCGCTGGCCTGCTCATCTATATCTCCTTTTTCTAGCATCAGACAAACGTAGCGCAAAATTCTCCAGTCATTTTATTAATTGCTTAGCTTAATCGGAAGACAAAATCAGCATCCGCGCGCAGGGCGAGGATCCTGCAGCGTGACAAATCGAAAGAACCTAATCTAATCAATCAATGAGTATGACACGTGACTACAGTAAATCATCTTACAAGTAATTTATTATACTTCTTTGCTTATCTCTAGACATGTAGGTAGAAAAACTGAGTGCAACATACTTGAATCCTTGTTTACAAACATGGGGATTAATGCTATTATAAATGCCAAGACACTACTAAAACACAAGGAAGGTTCAAACTCAAAGAATTTTAAACTTAAAAGGCTATAAAAAGTGTCGTTTTTGGTTGTGCTTGAGTCAAAATTTAGAAAAATGAAAATTTGAACTTTTGACGACAATGATATGCGATTTTTCATCTTTCCATGCATTATCTAACTTACAGCGAGCATAAAGGAGGAAGGGAGTCTTCTTTGACATTAAGTCTCCGGAAAGCCGATGCATGAAATTGACTACAGTAAGTTGAGTGTAAACTACTGTATCAGCTGTTGTTGAGTGCATAGACTCAGCGTACTTTTTTATAGGTATGTAGGTGCTTACTTTGTCAATATGCATCTGTCTCACGAAACCTTGTGCATAGATGGATCACGATTTTTCAGTCAATTTAGGTAGATCAATTACAAAAGCGGTTTAAACAACAGTAGCAATTATGATTCTGTGCATTGCAACTAACAAGCAGAAGGAGTTCTACTACGCGAATTGTATTAGTCTGTTCCATTCCAAATAGCCCATTTTTGTCAAAGTTTTACTACTGTATTACTTTTTCACTGCACACTTCAAATATGCTCTCCTAGCGGATGATTGCTTAGAAATCTTGTTTTTTTTTGTTTAATTTGCTTTATTCATCACATGGCGCATCTATCAAACTTTTCGCAACAACCTATAGTCTGTTTCGCATAACTTCGTGAATGAATTCTAAGAATTTTCATCGACAGTAAGCCGAGTGTTACGATAATTATATGTACCTATATCAGATCAACGCTATGATCGAAATCTGTCAGTTTATTGTCGGAGATGGTTTTAAAATTTATGACCGAATTTATGTGAAACAGAATATAAATCGTAAAACATTACGCTGCAGTAACAAGATGTTATGCAAAAATGAGTCATTCGAAATGAAACAGACTATATGTAGAGTAGCTATCTAGGACGCAGTTTTGTTTGCGCTGAAAATAGATTTTCATGCACAAGGTTTCGATAAATATGTAGACTTTCAGTTTGTAAAGTACCTATCTGCCGAAAGAGCTTTGCGCTTCGTCGCTAAAATGTCTGTTACATGAGTTTGAGCTCAAATGTTAAGGATTTTTTCGAATGTTAACGCCGACGGATTACGATAATTATATATCAAATCAATGCTATAATTGCAATCTGTCAGCTTATTATCAAACAGTTGTTTAAAATTTATGGCCAACCTTGTGTGAAATAGACTATAGTTCCACACGAAATATACACACACTTACATATGCGTGGGGAGGGTTTGGGGGTATGCAACCCCCCAGAAGGCCGACTTCCCAGAATTCAATTTCTGAAAATTTCTATTGCTTTTTGGCGATTTTTTGATGCCAATGGATAGTGCTCGATAAGAACCGTTAAAAAATGGTGTTTTTTCGCCATATCACTATTTTTAAAACCATTTGTTACCTTTAACTAAACCTGCACCTCCTCCAGAATTTTGGTGCTGCCCACCTATGGTTACACACAAGTCTATAGAATGATTATTTTCTAAATTTTACCTATCGAGACATGAAAAGCTCATAACACCCACTTCGTTTTTCATTATGAGCTTATTTCGGCGTTCGCAAAACTCGTTTTAGGCCAGTAAAGGTATAGCTTTTCGATATCGGAGAAACTCGGGGTGACGCCGTTTTTGCGTCTTTTTTGGTCAAATGGATCGCAAAATGCTCTGCAGGTCGATTTTGTAGAAGTAATTTTGATACTATAGGAAAGAAAATCTATTTATATAGTACCAATATCAAATGTATCAAAAATAATCAAATTATGTTATAGATAGGTACGCGCTAACCCGCTACCTATGATATTCAACGTCAGCAGTAAACCAGCAATGCAATTCTATACATGATCCTAAACTGCTACGACCAATTAATAGAAATTTTTAATCATAGGTAGTACGGTACCTGGGTACTCCCAACATATGTCTTCGCCCTACAGCAACACTTGAACACTTCTGTATTGTGCGTTTTTTTGCTAAGATAGATAATTTAAAAAGATTTTGAAGCCTTCTTGTTTACACTCAATAAGCACCGTATGATAAGCGAGTAAAGTTTTGCTGTAATGTTAAACATACAGTTTTTTAATTTTAGCCGGACAATTAAGTAAGCCTGAACCTTTTTTATTTCTTTAAGTGACCTTTTTCCGGAGGGGCACTGTAAAGAGTGTAAAGAATCTAGGGTGAATAAGCACATTTTGGCCTCTTTTTTGTCTGCCAACACCCCCGGTTATGAATCCCAAGAAATTTTTCCTAATAGAATTGTACTACGACTCAACGGCTGCTTCCGGTTTACATGCAAACTTTTTTACACACAACACGGAGTTAGACATAGGAGTTTAAACCTTACTCGCTGTTGGATGATGTAAAAAACAGTATTTGTCTTAAATTTCTGCGCCAACTTCCCAGTTATAAGTCGGGACAAGTTGGATAAAATTAAAATAAAGTACGTTTGAAGGGCTCTACGTCACTTAAACAAACATAGGTACCTACTACAACTCAAGGGCTACAAACTGGCCCAAACTAAATTTCTTTACACTCATAGGGAGTTAGCTTTTGATTTTTAAAGTTTGCAATCTTGCAGATGGTGGAAAAATACGTGTTGATCCCTTTTTTTGCTCACCAATTTCTCCAGTTAGAATTCGGTATAAGGCGAACAGGAAAAAAGTACATTCTAAGGGGTACACGTCACAGCAATTTGTGCTTATTTATATCTATATTGAGCTTATCCCAAAGGTATAAAGTTAGAAATTAGGGATATAAAACATGTTTTTGTCTTGTAATTCTCAGTCAGCTTCCCTGGTTATGAGTCTTGACACGATCTCAAGTCTAAAAATGTAAGGGGGCCAAACGTCATACGTCATCCGGGCGCTTCTGTTAACACTCAACAGTAGTGTAAAACGGTTTACATCGAACTTTTATTTGTATATAGGCCATTGTGGAGAGTCATTGTTCCTCGTAAATGTTGATCGCAATATAGAGTTACGATACCGACTAAGATCTATTTTACACTCGATGGTTGTGTAAACTTAAGACTATAAATTAATTTTAGTACTAGAGCATTGCGAAAGCTTAATCTTTTTTCAAAATATTACATGTAACATCAGAATCACGAATCTGACTGTTAGTTTTTTCTACAAGAAGTAGCTCTGTAAAATTTACACTATTCAGTTATTATTGAGGTATGAAGTTTACACTACAGATTCATTTTACTGCCAAAGTGTTGCAAAACGAAAATTCTTTCAAAATATTTTCCGTAAAGTTAGGATCACGAATCTGACTGTAAATTTTATTTATACTAAGTAGTTGTGTGAAGTTTACTTTGAAAGTTAACTTTAGTTCCACAGCGTTTCAAAAGCTTAATTTTTTAAATATTCCATATATCATCATGATTGCAAATCTGAATATAAGTTTTTTTACACCTAGCATTAGTGTGAAGTGTACACTAAAAATTAACTACAGTTACAGAGTCGAAGCTTATTCTTTCAAATTGTTATCCGTAATGTCAGGATTAAGAATCTGAGTGTAAGTGTTCTTTACACCCAATAGTTCTATTAAGTTTGCACTTAAAATATTGGATCTGTTTAAATAGTGTAAGATTGTCTTGTTTAAAAAAGATAATGCTGATATTTAGAACAATCTTGTTTTCAACGTTCTTGGACTGCTGTCATTATTGTAGCGTGCTAAACGTATGTGTTTACTGACTGATTGACTCAAATCTTGCTAATTGAAAGTAGGGTACTAGCAACCAAAAATGCTCGATGGAATCAATGGCACAAATATACTTGGAATTACGCATCATTAAGGACATAAAAGGAGGAGACTCGGGAAAAGTTACCGGACCTTTTAAACAATTTCCCCGCCACCGTTTTTTGAGAGACGAGATAAAGATACAGTAATCAAATTAAAGGTATGAATGTAAACAACCTTTTTTGACTTCTTCACAAAAAATAAGCAAGGTGTATGTAAAGCTACTTGTATGTAAAGTTTCGTTACTGCAGCTATTATGGATCGGCTACAAAACGGTGGCAGGGAAATTGTTCAAAACGTCCAACCTATGTATATGTCTGTGAGATTTGTAAGAATCTACTAAAAATTAGACTTCCGCTAAAACCGCAATAAATCGAAGTATATTCTGCTGCCTGGAGAAAGGAGTTGCATTCCGACATAAAAATAAATAACATGAATAGCTTATTCTTAGAAAAGAAGTGATCACTAATCAAAAAACAACATAATGTGCATTGTTACGCTAGTATGGTATGCATTGCTATGGGGAAGCAATTAACAAGATGGTGTGCTAGTCATAATTTTCTTACTCATGAATCCATTGACGCTTAAATGTAAATGTTAGAGAAATTTGGTATTAATAGGAAACTAAATCGGTTATTAAAACATGGAGGCCCCAGAATATACTCCGATTTTTGGAGTTTTTTTACGGAAGTCTCATTTTTAGTAGAACAACTTTCACAGGCATCCCCCTTTCATGTCCGATGCGTAATTCCGAATATATTAATCCTTTTTCTTCCATCGGAGCATTTTTGCTTGCTAGATAGTAATAACAGATGACATAGGTTCGGGGAGGGGGTTGTGGGTTAAGTCCGCAAATTTTTCAAAGGGCAATGTGAAAAGATCCGAAAAATTGATGGTAGGGTCAAAAAATGGAGCATTTTCGGACTTTTACATGCCGTATCTATTGCTATAAAGCAATTGCGAAAAACCGGAAAAAAGTTTCAAAAATTTAATTCTGGGGATATCTCGAATTTTGCCTGGGGCCTTTTTTGGATTCGGGTACATAACGTTGAAATAGTCTTACCCTTACCTCTCGTTTACACTCCTCCGTTGACTCCTTCTTTCAATTTATATTTGATTTACACCTAAAACAGTACGCGAGTTTCAACTTTTGTAATTTTAATATTTTGTGACAAATTTCAAGTTTAATTGGCAGTAGCAGCTAAGGATTGTGTATTATTTGTTTGTAGGATTGCATTGACGGTTTGACGTTGAATAGTATTATGTTTGATGTTTCTAGAATTTCATTACCTTCTCATTACACAACAGCATTTTTTCTCTAATGTACTAAAAAATGGATTCTGTAAAGTCGGTCTGCGAGCAATTTGTGATTCGTTCAATCAAAAAGGCGCAAAAATGGAGTCAACTGCAATAAGCTGTAGATGGAAAAGAGAGACGCTTTCTGCAGTTTTTGTGTCTGGTCAAGTATATATAATGCAGAAAATGATCATTTCATAGACTTCCTGTGAAACGAATTTAGCGACTACGTGCGAAGCTATTTCGGCGTGCCTTACTCTATTTCACGGAACATTGTGCGTGGAATTCAATTTTTAGCGATCTAGAGAGCAGGGCCCAGTTGCAATATTGCAGATTAGCGCGAGCTCGAGATATCTCAAACTTAACCCGGTTGCAAAACGTAGCGCTTATCTTGAGCAGTTCGCGATTATCTCGACCTTGAGATAATCGCGAGTGAGCTGCAATAAACGTTGGCCGCTTTTTAATCCCGAGCTCTTGATTAACTCGCAATAGTAAAGTTAATCCTGCTCGTGAGCAGGATTAACATACACAAAACATAGAGCGTTTTGCGAATTCAAAATGAGCGTTCGTAGCTTGTAAAGGGACACTGCAAATTATGCCGCGACGTCTTTTAAATGGTTATTAGTAGTACAATATACATTGTACTACTGTTATTTAAGAAACCATTGTCGTAAGATTGCACGTTACTGCACATAAATACAAAAAAGTTCAAGATTATATTCAGGTTCGCGATGAAAGTTCGAGATTAGATGAGCGCGACATCGAGATTCATATTGCAACTGGTTTAATCTAATCACGAGCTCGCGCTCAGATGGATTTAATACCGAGTTCGAGATTATCCTCAGCATTAGATATTGCTACCGGGCAGGTACAAAAGTGGCTTTTAGGCAGCTTAAGTACAATATAATTCAGTAAAACTTCATTTGCTTATCAATTTCTATGGTCTATGCACAGCATCGTGATTGCTGCTTCAAATTAAACCGCCCTTATAATCAATTTACATCGACTCAAAAATTGTGATCCATACACCAGGTTTCGTGGAACAGCGCATAGATGCGCATTTCGACAGAACATAAAAAGTAGCCTGCGTCTACGAGCTAATTTTGATACAGTAGTATACACGCTCTGCTTTTAAGCCAACCTTATTACTGTACTTTAGCAAAGTACGAAAAAATGTGCAATGTCTTTAGTTCACTGCTCAGACTTAGGCTTAGACTTGACATCGTACAAAAGAGACTTCCTCCCTTCTATGCTCGACCGCCTCTCCCCTATGCTTTAAGGCTAGCATAGCTTAGTCCTAACAGACGTGGCCTATTCCGTCACAAATGCTTAGCAAGGGCAAGTTTTTAGGCCAGGGTGCCAGTTATACTGGATCATGATCGTTAAAGTCGAAAAAATTGATAAGTAGGAATATAAAATGTACTTACATAAAGGAGATAGAGAGAAAAATATAAAAAATTACTCATCATTAAAAATCTCAATTTCGGTAATTTACGGTCTCTTGAAATTAAACCAGTGATGCACAATCGTGGGCGTGGGGGTGATTAGGAGGGTATACACTCCCTCAGATGGCCGAATACCCCAGTCCCCCCGCAGAATTCAAAATACCCCACCCCAGAATTCAATTTTTGAAATTTTTAGCTTTTTTCGCAATTTTTTGATGCCAATGGGTGGTGCTCAATGAGAAACGTTTAAAAATGGTGTTTTTTCGCCATACCACCATTTTTAAGACAATTTTTTGACCTTTAAAAAATCCTGCCCCCAGAATTTTTGGTGCTGCTCACCTATGGTGATAAAGGTTTAGATCTGGCTCACAGAAAAATTTTACCAATATTTTCATCTGTATTGCTAGGCCACAGAAAGTTGCAAATATGTACTTATGTAAAATAACAGTTATTTTTTTAGAAAGCTCAATTTCACTAATACTAGATGCTGTGAACGAAAAACGATTTTTGCTACACGACAATAATCGCTAAATCAGCACCAAAAACTGTAAATTGTAGTTAAGATAAGGCTAATTTTTGACTCGTGGGCATCACCACAGACAAGCATGTGAATGAGGTTTGTAGGACTTTCTAAACTCCCAGAAGGATAAAAGGCAAAATCGGTTGGCACCGGCTGATTTCCCAAAACGACCATGCCGTGCAAGTGTGGTCATTCGTGTGAGGCGTGATACTTACAAAATTATCTGGAACTTGGCCATTACTGACTAAGTGTTCTGTGGACTCAAAATGTAATCTTTTGATGTTCTGATGACAAAGTGCCTAAAAATATCTGTTGTGTTAGTTGTTGTGCAGTTCTCAGTTATACGTACAATAATAGAAAATCGATATATCTGCCTTGCCTATTTATCCTATAATGCGCATTTTCATCGTAACATATATGCTGACACATTTTCATCGTAACAAAATACATTTTCATAGTAAAAGCACTTCCGTAATCATGATTTTATTCTAACATACAATTTTGATCCTAACTCTAACACATGACATTTTTATCCTAACACATTTTCGTGATAATACATTATAAATTGTTTTTGAACAATGTCCCTTGGTACATATTCAAATGCACAAAGATTCTGCCCTGCAAGTTCTACTGCAATAAATTTAACACGTTTTATGTGCTGAAATAGTTACCTTTCGATTGGGTTTATTTTAGTCGCCTTATGATCATAGATTCACAGCACGGCCGATCTGACGCAGCCGGTCTAATGGGTGGGGGTAGGTCAAAATTTGATTTTAAGGATTGACCTCAAAAACTGTTAGCTAGCTTGTGGTCAATTTAAAGCACTTTTAGAGAAAACTTTTAATTTTCATACATGCCTTCATTTTGCCTTATTTTCCTCGAAAAAGTTTGCATTTTTTCAACTAAAGTCGTCTAGACCCCGACCTCCAACGTGCATGTCTGCTTATGGACGATAAATTCTACAAAAATTCATCAAAATAGAGCCAAACGCCAAACTAAACTGGTGCGAATTTTGTTGTCTTTGAGGTTTTCGAAAGATGAACCAGACAAAAAATTCCGAGTAGTGCAAAATAATTAGAAATATCTACACAACCTTAGAGCTTCAGTTATGGTGGTCGGTCTGAATAGAAATTCAGCTCAGTCTGGGGAATCAGCCAGACAGCGTCATCAAGTTTGCAGAAATGACCTGAATTTAGTAAAATTTGGGCTTAAATTTTATTGCAACCTGTTATACAGATTTACTCACTTTATACAGACTATTCCTTAATTAAGCTGATAAGCACAAGCTGATACCTATATACTTGCACCATAGGTTCATTGCGGCTGGGCCTCTTGAACTAATAAGAAGTAATATCCCAATGGAAATTTTCTTTTGAAAGCAAAACAGATTATAAGGCTATTGATGGAAATTTTTTATAAGCATTTGAAGTTGAAACTACGGATCAGGTCGGTTTTAATGAAGCATTTTAGTCTTTCTCTCCATTTTTAAGGCATGCTATAGCTCAGCGATGCTCTCGGACTGACCTCCCAGTCTACTCTTACTGTGACCGTGACCCACTCTGCCGGACCTGAAGCAAGTCCCATACAAAGTTAAGTGCACACTGAATAATAAATAATGATAACAGCTAAAAAATTTTCAAAATTTTACGCTCCGTAGCGTCGTCACGTCAAGAACCGATTACTGTATAATTTATGAACGCACCGGAATTCATCACGCCACTTCGAATTCAAGAAAGAAAAACGACTCAATTCAAAGAAACAACGAAATGAACTGGCTTTCATCCGCAAATTCAGGCAACAGACGAGCAAGTGAGAAAATTTGCATAATAATCGGGTTATAGAGCAACAAATTTAATACACAAAACCATATTCAGCATAGACGACGTTGCAAACGCCGAATAAGCAGCCCTCGTCGGCGACTTCTGTTTAGCCGGACTGTACATAAGCTGGTCATTTGGGTATACATGCGGTAGCACAGATAAGCATGTAACATAAATTTAGGTACCTATATGAGTACGAAATAAAACGCAGTAATGTATCCGTCGCACAATAGTTCATATATAACCTTCTACGCCGCAATGTCGCGTAATTCGTTTTGGGCTTAGCCCGGCGATCACGAAACGGATTTAAAAGCGAAATTAAATCAGCCATTATCCGCGCATTTTCTCAACAGCAACACATAAATTCTCGAGAATAAGATGCCATGGTTTTGTTAAGCCCGGACCGTCGCCTGAAAAAATGCCGGAAAAAATGTTAAAATCCGTATATGGTAGAATGTATACATACATGCATACATATACTATGTACAATAGAAAATTTATGTTTGTTACGCAAGCGGAGGCTTATAGAAAGAATAAAAATTTACTCTACTCTAGAAGATTGACTCGGATTGGTTTGCGTTACGCGCGCGTGATGAACGGCTCAGTTTACCAAATGAAAAAAAACACCAAAAAAATCATCGGAGAAAGAGGGTCCAGTTTTCGAGACAAAGCCGGAAGAGCGGTCCCGAAGGGTTTAAATGCGCTTTGCGGCGAATCGGAAAATGATCAAAATTGTCAAATAAAGCCAGAGTGCGTACCAAAACTACAATAGAAACGAATAATGTAATCAACGGAGGCTTAACGAGTTCAAGCTTAGCCGGGCGACTTTTTTATGCCAGCTTGTACAGTATACAACGGCTAGCTAAAAGTCTGGCTGTAGTAATAATGCTTTGAATGTCTTTGCTACTCTGACGAATTGACTACAGTAATACTTTTATAGTATGCTTGC
Organism: Mermis nigrescens; assembly: GCA_036768485.1. Lineage (NCBI taxonomy): Eukaryota > Metazoa > Nematoda > Enoplea > Mermithida > Mermithidae > Mermis > Mermis nigrescens. The sequence goes on along the minus strand of JAVLUZ010000246.1, from coordinate 1,512,664 downwards.
AAATTTCAATTAAGAAAGCAATACGTTATATTTGTGTCAATGTCAGTGTAAGCGCATGGTTAAAAACCCAAAGCACAAACATGTCGGATATACAGCGCATTCGTTTTCTAGTGGTCCCCGAATTCATTTGAGAATATTAGTTTTCGATAAACAAAATGAAATATTGCTTCTAAGCTGGGGCAATCAGCAGTGTCGCGTGTAATCAATTTATAAATAAACTGCGCTAAATCTCCAATATATCATTTATGACTGAATTTTAGACCAATCAGTATACGTACTCATGGCTTATAGAATGGCATCTTACAAAACCAAGTTACTAAAACCTCTAAAGCGAATATCAATCAAGTAACGGAAATACGTGGGGTGTTCAACAAAGGCGTGCATTTTTCTGAACTGTTGACTGCTTGTTGATGCAATGCATTTTGTTAAAATCTATGTCCATTTTCATGGCACCCACGAAATTTTAACATTTTATCTCTTATGCTTCACGAACTATCAGGTTATCTAATATTGTTACTAGGTAAGAAGTCAAAAAATTAGCAAATTGAACATCTTGTTCAGTATATCATAGAAACAGGTTAAAATGCACGTGAGCAATCTCTTTAGTGATGACCATACCTGGGCGTAGGGGGTTTGGGGGGTTTGCACCCTCCAGAAATCGAAATACCCCCGAGACCGAAATGCCCCCCAGAATTCAATTTTTAAATTTTTTTGTTTTTTTCGCAATTTTTTTATGCCAATGGATAGTGCTCGATGAGAAACGTCAAAACATGGTGTTTTTTCGCCATAACACAATTTTTAAGACCATTTTTTGACCTTTGAAAGAATCTTATAGCGATTCACTAAGTAAGTGGCCTTATTCGAAGCTGTCGTGGGGTCCTGTAAAAATGGTCACTCTGTTTGAACACAGTCAAAGTGACCCCTGATGAACGGCTCCACGCTGTTCATCAGCTGCTTATGAGTTATTAGCAAATAAAAATCTAACAGATGGCAGAAGTCTTGGACTTGACACTGATATGATGCATATTAATGTGAAAATGTAGGTCTTTCCAAGGTCACTTCCCGCAGGTTCCTCCGTTTGCCCTTCTTTTGCACGACATTGCACTGGCTCACAAGGCCTCTTCACAAATAAATTTTGGAACCTTGTCTTTCAACAGCTCAATCACCTACCCTATTTGCTAGACTTAGCCTCATCTGACTCCCACATCTTAAAAAACTGAGTTTGAACTTCAAAGGAACAAAATTTGAGTGAGATGATGATGTGAAACAAGAAGTTATTTTGTGGTTTTGTGTTCAACATTCTTTCTGTTAGCTTGGTGGCACAAAAATGTTCAAAATGCGCCGAGTTGTGTATTTCAATATGATTAGTGGTGTCAGATAAATAAACGCACGCCTTTGTTAGACACCCTTCGTATGTACTTGCATCACTATGTAAATACATGCTGGATGTAAACAAAATAATAATAATAATGATAATAATAAATTATAATAATAAATAAAAATAATAATAATAATAAACAAAATAATAAAATACTAAGAATCATAAGCACCACATTGGCAAATAAAAATATAGCAGACTTGCCCAACACTTTTGGCTAGAAAACGCTCCGGTAGACCTCACCAGCTGACCATCAGACTGTATAGCCATTGTCGCCATTGTATATAAAATCGCATAAAAAGCACTAAAAAGTTGAAATCTGGGTCCTACCATAACATGTAGTGTTTTTTAGATTCTGGGGTCTAAAGCTCCCCTGAACCACCTTCACACTCATGTGTGCCTGTTATCAATAGCAAGAAAGCATGCTCTACTGTTACAAAAGAACGAAAATTGAAAATAAAAGACAGGAGGGAGAAGGAAAAAGTTATATAAAATCGAAAGCATCTGCTAAAAATTAGACTTCCTCTAAACAACGCAAACATCAAAGCGAACTCTGCGGCCTTCAGACTAATATTTAAGGGTGTGAAAGTTTATTACATCAGAGCGGTCAACAAAAATATATGAAAACAGTCGCCGGAAAAAAATACAGATTACGAAGGAGCATTAAAGGCAAAGCAAAAGATCCGTCGAGGACAGTGGAAGAAGCATTCGTGTGCGGAGGCAATAAGAATTATGATGCAAACCAAGTGCGTGTGAACGGTAATAGTAAAATTCAGAACATGAAATGGTATTCAAAAATAATAGATGGGTAAAACTCCGAAAATGGACAATGGAATAATTGATAAAAGTCGGGAAACGGAAAAAAGGTAAAGTCCGGAAAGGAAAATGAAAGATTTTATCTCGAACTCTTTACTGGAAAGTTCTTCCTTGAAAGATTAAAGTATAGTCTTGAAACTTTCATAATTAGTTCTAATTTAAGAGTCAATTTCTGTAACGTTCACCCCGGCGGCGGACAGTCAAAAAATAACCTATCCTCATTTTAACGTATGTTGTACAGTTTTTAATTCTAAGCAACATAGTGCAAAGCGTTTTGTACAAAAACCATTTTCCGCTTGGAACATTAACCTCAAAGTTTGAAAAATCGACACTTTTTGTCAAAAAAGAGTAGATTTACTTTTATGACTATAATTTCTTAACAACGCAAGATGTCAGAGTCAATTTTTTTCAAATGAAAGAGCGAGATTTCCTCTATATGTCATTGCTTTGACTAGTCCACAAAATAGACGGGTTCAGGAATTATGTGAGACTAAATATGAAAAAGTTTGACTTTGTGCAGTGAAAAATTTCACATTTTGTACTATAACTCCTATACTAGATGCGGGTGATTCTCAAAATTTCGATATAATGTGGCATTTAGATGCGACATGTATTTGGCAAAAAATAAAAAAATTAAAGAACCACTTTTTGAGCAATGAGTCTTCACGCAAGTCCATTTATTGCGAGTTACACAATTGTTCTTGCCCAAAACTTATCTTTTAGACGTTATATCTTGCAAGTAAGGTAAGACCAACTCTCAAAATTTTGGTTAAATAATATACTTAGTCTTATGATGTTATTGTCAAAAGAATATGAAAGTTGTCAAATTTCTGATTGAACAGTGGCCCTTAGCGTAAGTGCAAGTCAGGTAGGAATGGCTGATTATCAACTCCTGCATTAGACATTGGACATTATTTAAATTTTAACACATTGTTACTGTACGTCCTTTTGTGCAACGGCACCTGACACCTAGGCTAGCTAGCTTAAATGAAGTTCTGCAAAATCAATGGCAAACATATTCCACCGACAATAATATTGATCATTTAGAAGCGGGGTGGGCCTTACGGCAGCGCAGAATATGCAAAGCTTTTTCTGAAAAGCAGCGCCAATTCCTTATCCAGAAATTTGACTAAGGTGTGCAGAATCGCCAGAAATATGACTCGGAAGATGTGGCGAAAGAAATGCAAAGCTTGCCACAGTTTAGCTCATCAGAATATCTTACATGGCAACAAATAGCAAATTTTTGGTCGCGTGAAGCCAGAAAACGAGAATAAGAGGGAGCAGCGCAAGATGTGACTGATGAATGCCCAGAGGATGAATTTATGGCTGACCCAAGCCTTGAATTAGAGTCTGAAGAAATTGATGATGTTCTGCTGCACAGTGACTGTTTTGATGTTTGAATTTGTTGTAACAATTTGTCGCATGATATTAAGTCCTCATAGTCCGTTCCTGATCCTAACTCAACTTTTTATGGAATAGCTTATGTCCCAGTAATCCAAAGTTAGATTATATATGTACATTTGTCACTGTTTGAGTAATCTTTCATATGAGTCCATTAGCTGAGTTCTCTACAGCCAAGCTTGCGTCTTTTGCACTTCTCAATACAAAGTAGATATTGCTCCAAAAATGTTTACTTACAGTATGGCCCTTCTAAAAGCTTGAACTTTATCAACTTGCTATCTTCATTTGCTTTAAAAAATTTTATTTTAATTCTTCTTATGCAAAGAAAGTAACTGTAGCACCATACGTGGGCAGCAGAAAATTCTGGGGGGTGCAAGATTTTTTTGAAGGTCGAAAAATGGCCTTAAAAATGGTGAGTATGGCGATAAAAACACCATTTTTCGACGTTTCTCATCAAGCACTATCCATTGGCATCAAAAAATTGCGAAAAAAACAAAAAAATTTTTCAAAAATTAACTGGGGGTATGTTGATTTCTGGGGGGGTGCATACCCCCCAAACCCCACGCCCAGGTGTGATTAGCACATGCTTACATTCACAACAAATCAATCCATACCTACATGGTGAGTAGGTAAACTACAGATGTAATTGGGGCAAAGTGAAATCCCATCAGAATTAATTATCTTCAGATATACAACTGAGCAAGCTAAAAAATAAGACAACTCTTGATAGTCATGCTTCGAGAAATTGGGTGTTGTTCTCTTATTATGCGCTGAATATGGTGAGGTGCAGAAAAATTGTTTCAATTTGCTATAATGAATGATCCCCTAGAACATAGAAAGGTTTTTGAGTGTATCCAGTCATGTGTCATAGTAGTATTCATACGTGGGCAGCAAGAAAATTTGGGGGTGCAAGATTTTTTTGAATGTCAAAAAATGGCCTTAAAAATGGAGGTATGGCGATAAAAACACCATTTTTCGACGTTTCTCATCAAGCACTATCCATTGGCATCAAAAAATTGCGAAAAAAACGAAAAAAATTTTAAAAAATTGAATTCTGGGGGAGGGGTATTTTGATTTCTGGGGGGTAGTTTGGTTTCTGGGGGGATGCATACCCCCAAACCCCCCACGCCCAGGTGTGGTAGTATTTAACTAATGATCCGTTGCTCAAGAAGTGGTTTAGCAATATTTTTTATTTTTACCAATGTCACAAAAGGGCTTACAGTAACAATGTGTTGTCCCATGTCTAATGCAGGAGTTATAATTGGAAAAAAAGAATTTTGTGTGCTGATAATCAGCCATTCCTACCTGACTTGCACTTACGCTTAGGGCCACTGTTCAATCAGAAATTTGACAACTTTCATATTCTTTTGCTGATAACATCATAAGACCAAGTAAATTATTTAACCAAAATTTTGAGAGTTGGTCTTACCTTACTTGCGAGATATAACGTCTAAAAGAAAAGTTTTGGGCAAGAACAATTGTGTAACTCTTAATAAATGGTCTTGCGTGAAGACTCATTGCTCAAATAGTTGGTCCTTTAATTTTTTTATTTTTTGCCAAATATATGTCACATCTAAGTGCCACATCATACTAAAATTTTGGGTAAAATGTGCAACAACCGAGAAACAAATTTGCCGCGCAAATCCTCGCAGTCAGTCACGTCCATGGAATAATTGCAATTGCTCTTCATTGCGTCCAAATTATCATAATTGTCAATCCTTCAAAATCTAGGTATTGCAATCTTAGTCAAAATTGCAAACCTATCTTGTGAAATTCTGACTTTACGTTTTGATTTGAGATGCCCACGCCCGAGTTTAAGACAAGACTATAATGAGTATGCACCAAACCAACGTCTAAACTCACAAAATCAGCACTTTGATAATTGCTTTCCGCCCTATGATTATCGTCAAAATAATCTGTGTGCGTAGCTTATCTGCCGGAACAATGCACTAACGTACATAGCTGAGTACCAGCCCACTTGGTTTCAAATAACCACCAAATGAGACATCTAATATTGTGCACGGAGTATTGAAAATATGACTGCAGTCCTTTTTTTAAATTTAATATGACTATAACTGTTGCTGAATATTCTACCTCAGTGCTAGTCTCTATTATCGATGATTTGTTAGAAGGTTTACTTCTTGGCTTTGATTTTTGCCATTCCGCACTGCTGTGGGCAAATCCCATAGAAGACTGCATGCTCTTTATCCATATAGAATTAGACCTTTTGTCGCCTAATGAAAAATTGCAATTTCGCACGACCCTAGCACAAAAATTGCATGTCCTATCTGCATTCATGTTTCAATTTTGGAACCGATAACTATTCTGCCGCATCATGAAATTGTTACGCCAGCATACATTACTCATGGTTCATATAATGCACACATTGCACCTTTTCGAACCTAACCCTAATTTTATGAAGAAAAGTTCACTTTTATCGCTCACGCTATTGCCTATTTCCATTTTTCCTTTGCGATTTTGTAACATCTCTAGATCGCCAGTGCAAGTTGACATAGGAGAGTTGATTGACTCTCTAACTTCAGACGTAGAAGTGGTGCATCATATTGCTGTTTCTGACGATAAGGCGAACCGCTGAGTCAAACTCCGCTTCTTAAACATCACATTGACACAGGGGATAATCCCATGTTGTAGGCAAAACATTTCACATCAAACATGCGCAAAGAAAAGTTACGCAAAAAGTTATAAATAAATGCTTGCGGAAAAAGTTATTCGATAAACAACAGGCACCTGAGCAGTCCTTTATCCTTAATTGGTAAAAAAGATGGCTTGCTTTGCCCCGTTGTAGATTATTGCAGATTGAACAACATCTTTAAAACGCAAATTTACCCCATACCCCAAATTAACAACTATATTGATCCCCTCGGGTCTGCAGCTTACTTTAGTACGCTAGACTTGAAATCAGGTATTGGCAGATCCTCTCAACAATAAATCACCCAAAAAAACTGCTTTTATCTGTCCAGTAGGTCACTACAAATTTGAAGCGCTACCGCTTGCCTTAAAAAACGCCCCTGCCGACTTCCAGCGGCTAATGAAGCTAGTTTTAGCTGGTTTAAATTTGAAAACGTGTCGCGTGTATATCAACAACATAATAGTTTTCTTGTGAATCTTTACCAAACATCTTAACTATCTAGAAAACGTCTTTTGCGCATTACAAAATGCAAACTTAAGGCTTAAACCAGAAAAATGCCACCTAGTGCATGCCAAAGTACAGTTTCTCGGCCATAAAATTAGTTCTGTGGGTATCGCCCCCCATTTTTCTAAAATTGCGGATTTAGTCGCTTTTCGAGTGCCAAAAACGGTGAAAGCCTTACAAAAATTTCTTGGGTTGGTGTAATAATTCAAAAAAATTGTGAAAGATCTCACAAAAATTGCGAAGCCACTTTTTTGTTTATTATGGAAAGATGGTGAATTTATTTGGGCTGAAGAGCATCAAAAGGCATTTCAATCATTAAAAAGTGTTTTTAAGTCTCCTAAAATTGCAACTACACCAAATTTGACGATGAACATCAATCCATTTTAAAACTGATGCCAGTAATTATGCCCTAGGCGCCATCTTGATGCAAAAACATTTACCGTCAAAAAGCCAATCCATTCTTGGCTATGCTGGTCGCATATTTAACACAGCAAAATACAACTTTGTCACGCCTCAAAAGGAGGCTTTGACAGTTGTATGGGCAATTAAACATTAGCGATCATCATCTTTATGGCGAAAAATTTATTAGTTGAGACAGACCATCAGGCGCTTACATGGCTCATTAATGTAAAAGATCCTTCAAATTGTTTACGACAATGGGGTTTCAAGTTACAGGAATATGAGTATGAGGTTGCATATGTTCCAGGCACGTACAACTGTGCCGCTGATTTATAATCATGTCACCTAAATATGATCATGACAAGCAACATTATAACCGTGAATGTAAACCTGTTGCAAACGTCGCTAACCTCAAATCTGAAGCGTCAGAGTCTGAAGACAATGAACCAACCAACAATAGACATCCAAAAAATATTCCGTTAGTGCAAAAGTGCGCCAAAAGATAACTTACCAATCTTCTATGAACGAATCTTGTTTACAGATGCTTAAAAAGCTGAAATTCTGTCGTCAGCAAAACTTCTTGCTGACAATGTCAAGATGACAAGTTAAACAAAATTTGTGAATTGTTAAATGACCTTCCAACACAAAAATGCCACAACAAATTTTTTATCCTGAATGATATTTTATATTGAAGATTTCAGCCCGATTGCGCAGCTAATTATAATTCATTAGCTCGTAATCCCCAAATCACTATGTTGCTTCATCCTTACCAAATTTCATGATTCCATTTTTGGAGCCAATTTCTGAACTTGAAAAATTTCACCAATCATTCAGCTACGCTATTGGTGGCCTAGAATGGAGGATGATGTTCTCGCATGGTGTAAAAAACTGTGAGGTGTGTTTGCAGCATAAAATAGCCACTAATTCCACAGCGGTACCCTTGCATGCAACCCATCGAAGTTTCTTCATCCTTTGAAGTAATCGCGTGTGATTGCTCACACATGCCGGGTTTGGAATCTGGAAACAATCGAGATCATTGTCTTTATGGACTATTTTACGAAATATATCAAAGCATTTGCTGTATCTGATATAAAAGCCTCTACAATAGCAAATTTATTATTGTGCAAAGTGATCCCCCATCATGGAGTTCCTAAAAGATTTTTAACGGATCAGGAATCTAATTTTACTTCGACTCTTGTTTCAGAAATTTGCAAATTGTTAAATGTGCAAAAAGCCTTCACTATACCTTATCACCCTTAGTGTGATGGGCTAGTTGAACAATATAATTGAACACTTATTGATGGACTCCCCAAACAAAGTGCAAGAAATCAGTATGATTGGGAGCAGTTTTTGCCATTTGAATTATTTGCATATCGCGCTACGCCGCATTCTTCTACAAATATTTCGCCATTTGAGATGCTATATGGTTGTGAGTAGTGTTGTAAAAGATATCTTTATCTTTATCTTTTTAGCAAGATAAAGATAAAGATAAAGATATCTTTATCTTTATCTTGACGATTTCTTTATTTTATCTTTATCTTTATCTTTTAGGAAAATCACAGGCTATCTTTATCTTTATCTTTATCTTTTTGATAGGAATTTATCTTGCTAAAAAAGATAAAGTATGTACATAAGTTAGCACGTAATCCAAAATAAAGTTTTAACATGAAATACATTTAAACGGATCAAAGTTTTACTATGAAAGAAGAAAAGAAAAGAAAACGATTGTTTAAACCCTACGAAAAGCGGCCCAAACTAATGCCTGTATATCGAGGGTGTGGGTAAAATCCGGAAACGGGAATGGAGACAGAAACGATGGGCAAAATACGGAAACGCAAACGTAGTTATAGTATTTTGCACACAGTTCCGTTGGGGGTTTCTCTGCTCTGAGGGTAATCCAAAGTGCCGGAAACGGGGTTCCCCAAGTAGGGCCCATCAGGGTCAACACACCCAACCCCGTTTCCGGTAAAATTCCACACACTGAAGGGGAGTTTAGGGGCTCGGAAACGGGGTACCCCATAATTCAATTGTGAAGCTGAACCAGGTTTCGACGGGGGTTATTCCGCCCTGGGGTGGCCTAAAGTGGCAGAACTGGGGTTCCCCAAGTTGGAACTATTAATGTGAACACCCCTAACCTCGTTTCTAGCAAAATTTCTCCCACTCTGGGGGTTTAGGGGCTTGGAAACGGGGTACCACATAATTCAAATGTGAAGCTGAACCCGGTTCCGTCGGGGGTTTCTCCGCCCTGAGAGTGGTCCAAAGTGGAGGACCGGGGTTCCCCAAGTAAGAGCTATTAATGTGAATACCCCAACCCCGTTTCCGGTAAATTTTCTCCCACTGAAGGGGAAGGGGCTCGGAAACGGGGTACCCCATTATTCATATGTGAAGCTGACCCCGGTTCCATCGGGGGTTTCTCCGCCCTGGGGGTAGTCCAAAGTGCCGGAACCGCGGTTCCCCAAGTAGGGTCCATCAGGGTCAACACCCCTAACCCCGTTTCCGGCTGAATTTCACCCACTGAAGGGGAGCTTAGGGGCTCGGAAACGGGTACCCCATTATTTCTATGTGAAGCTGACCCCGGTTCCGTCGGGGGTTGCTCCGCACTGAGGGTGGTCCAAAGTGCTGGAAGCGGGGTTCCCCAAGTAGGGCCCATCAGGGTTAACACCCTAACCTCGTTTCCAAGCAATTTTCTCCCACTGAAGAGGGGTTTAGGGGCTCGGAAACAGAGTAACCCAGCTGACCCCGGCTCCGTCGGTGGTTTCTCCGCCCTAGGGGTAGTCCAAAGTGCCGGAACCGGGGTTCCGTAAGTAGGGCCCATCAGGTTTAACACCACCAACCCCGTTTTCGGCAAAATGTTACTTATAGAATGGGGGTTTAGGGACTAGGAAACTTAATAGCTCATTATTCATATATGTAACTGACCCCGGTTCATTCGGGGGTTTCTCTGCCCTGGGAGTGGTCCAAAGTGGCGGAAGCGGGTATTCGCAAGTAGGACCCATTAAGGTCAACACCCCCAACCCCGTTTCCAGGCCAAATTTTACCCATGTACATATATGAATAATGGGGTACCCCGTTTTCGAGCCCCTAAACCCACCTTGATTGGGAGAAATTTTGCCGGAAACAGGGTTGAGGATGTTCACATTAATAGGTCCTACTTGGTGAACCCCGGCTACGGCACTTTGGACTGCCCCCAGAGCGAAAAAACTCGACGGAACAGGGTTCAGATTCACATTTGAATTATGTGGTACCCCATTTCCGAGCCCCTAAACCCTCCTTCAGTAAATGAAAAATTTTCGGAAAAGGGGTTGAGGGTGTTGATGACCCTGATGGGCCCTACTTGCGACCCCGGTTCCGGCACTTTGGACTACTTCCAGGGCTGGGAAACCCCTGACGGAACCGGGGTTTCTCATATAAATAATGGGGTACCCCGTTTCCGAGTTCCTAAACCCCCTTCAGTGGAAGAAATTTTGCCGGAAAGGCGTTTGGGGGTGTTTACATTAATAGGTCCTACTTGGGGAACCTCGGTTCCGCCACTTTGGACCACCCCAAGGTGCGAAGAAACCCACGACGGAACCGGGGTCAGCTACATATATGAATAATGAGGTACTCCGTTTCCGCGCAGCTAAACCCCCTTCCATGGGTAAAATTTTGACGGAAACGGGGTTGCGGTGCGGGTGTTGACCCTGATGGGTCCTACTTGGGGAACCCCGGTTCCGCCACTTTGGACTACCCTCAGAGCGGAGAAACCCCTGACGGAACTGGGGTCAGCTACATGTATGAATAATGAGCTACTAAATTTCCTAGTCCCTAAACCACCATTCTATGGGTAAAATTTTGCCGAAACGGGATTGGGGGTGTTGACCCTGATGAGCCCTACTTACGGAACCCCGGTTCCGGCACTTTGGACTGCCCCAGGGTGGAGAAACCCCCGACGGAGCTGGGGTCAGCTACATATGTGAATAATGGGGTACCCTGTTTCCGAGCCCCTAAACCCCCATTCCATGCAGCGTTTTTTTGTACAAGGTCCGTTTGTACATGTGCAAAAATGGTCCCCAAAAGTCTTTGTACATTTCGTACATGCCAATTTTTGTGTACTAAAATATGGTGCAGTAGCAATTTTAGTGTTGTAAAAACAGACCTGTTCGACTTTTGGTAGTTTATTTCAGCTAATTTCTGGGTCTCTAAAGGCAAAAATCACCAAGAATCGTCTTAAAACGGCGCGAAGCGCCGAAAAATTTGACATTTTTCCTTTTGAAATGCAATTTCTGCAATTATAAAGATATATAGAACACACAATTACTCATTTCGACGCGAAGCGCCGAAAATTTTTTCGAATTTTAGACCTTTTTTGCAATTTTCGACTTCCCAAAAATCGTTGTACATGTACAAAGACGGTCCCAAAAAAGTTTTTGTACATCGGGAAAAATCTTTGCCGAATACAAAAAACGCTGCTTCCATGCGTAGGATTTTGCCGGAAACGGGGTTGCGTGTTTCGACCCTCATGTGCCCTACTTTTGGAACCCCGGTTACGGCACTTTGGGCTGCCCCAAGTCGGAGAAAGTTTCAACGGAACCGGAGTCAGCTTCTCATATGAATAATGGGATACCCAGTTTCCGATCCCCTAAATCCCCCTTAAGTGGGAGAAATTTAGCCGGAAACGGGGTTTGGGGTGTTCATCCTGATGGGCCCTACTTGGGAAACCCCGGTTCCGGTGCTTTGGATCGTTTCCGTCTCCGTTTCCGGCTTTTACACATCGGTTCCGTTTCCGGAGTTTACCCATCGTTTCCGTTTTCGTTTCGATGCTTGTGAAAAGAAAGAAATGACTTGCTGTCAGCGAGTAGCAGGCACATAGCTCTGGGGGGAATGGAAGGGTCCGGCCGGACCCCCCAAAAGTCAGTAGATAGGACTTTTTAAACGTTATTTAGTGCTATTTTTGGCCATTTGGGCTTAGTCCCCCAAAATTTGTGTTGGTTCCCCACCAGAATAGGACGGCCAGTTACATGCCTGGCCAGTAGTAGTATTACGTGGGTCAGTTAGATACCGCGGGTAAAACCCCAAACCTACATTTATGTGTGCTTCAAGCCTATTACCTATTTGACCTCAGGTGTAAAAGTTAGGTATTCAGTTGGCTGCATTGCATCACCCACTCTGGTTTATTCCACTTCACATACAACATTCTCCTATAGTCTGTTTCATTTAACTTTGCGGTTTTCTTCTGAAATTTTCCACAAGAATCAGGCTACAAAAGCGGTTTAAACTTTTGATGCAGTAATGCGGCTCAAAACAAGCATACGTCTCTATATGATTCAACATACTGTAATATATAATATTTATTCTATTAGTTTAAAACACTTTTGTAACCGCTTCAAAGTTTTTCAAAAACCTCAAAATTAAATTAACCAGACTATAGATACAGGCGACCATGTTTACACTTTATCTTTATCTTTATCTTTATCTTTATCTGTTTGTTCCTTTATCTTGCAAATTATCTTTATCTTTATCTTTCTTAATTTTTTATCTTTATCTTCATCTTTATCTTTTAGATTATAAAATTTCAACTTTATCTTTATCTTTTATCTTGCAAAAAATCCTTATCTTTTACAACACTATTTGTGAGCCATCGTTTCCACTCGATATTCAATTATTAAATGACTTCACGCTAAATCCTAACTCCCTAATGCTGCTGAAAAATACCTCGCTGATTCGAAGTTAACTCTTCTTGACTTACATGAGATTGCTAGCAAAAATGTAGCGCAAGCTTGTAAACAGCAGAAAAAACAATATGATAAGACTGCTAACGAAAGAAATTTCGCTGTGGCAGATATTGTATACTTAAATAATAAAGCTGTTATGCAGCCTAAATTGGGGAAACTTTCACCAAAGCAAATTGGCCCTTACCGCATTGTTGCATTGTCTATGCCAGAAACGGCGCGCATCATTTACCTCCATAATCCGTTCATTGAACATCTTGTTCATCGGAATCGCCTTTTACCCGCACATGAATTGCCCTATTCCGATTTAATCACTGGAAAGTATGCATATGTACCAGGTGGTTTTGTTCTTGCTAAATTGCCACTCCGACCCCTGTCCTCAACACTACATAACAGAGGCTCAGTCACGGTTTCAGCCACTAGATTTTTCACTCAAAATTCCCCCCCTTGAATCTGCAGGGAGTGGGACGCATACGTGGGCAGCAAGAAAATTCTGGGGGGGTGCAAGATTTTTTTGAAGGTCGAAAAATGGCCTTAAAAATGGTGGTATGGCAATAAAAACACCATTTTTTGATGCTTCTCATCAAGCACTATCCATTGGCATCAAAAAATTGCGAAAAAAACGAAAAAAAATTTCAAAAATTGAATTCTGGGGGGTATTTTGATTTCTGGGGGGAATATTTTGGTTTCTCGGGGGTGCATACCCCCCCACACCCAGGTGTGTTGGGACGGGATAATTGATCATCTAATTCAAGATTTGAATTTTGTGGGCCGCTAGCAGTTTTTTACAAACTTTTTGCCTCCATCCCGTTGCTCAATTAGAAAAATTCATCACCATGTTCCAAATTTTTTCACGGAAAGGGGAAGGGTGTAGATAGTGTATCTACAGGTGTTTTGTGATTTCAAACAGAACGTTCTTACCATTCCAAAGAAGACCTAATATTTGCCAAGTTACGAACTTTTGTCTTTGCTGTTTTGGATCTGGCACGCTAGCCAAGAAAGGAGCGAATATTTGCAGTCAGACCAAGGGACCGTCTCTCAAGAAAACTGAGGCGATTCACCTTTTTGCCGCCATTGGTCCCACTAGCGCAGTCGCATTCACACCTTTGAGGTACGTTACATGAGATAGCCTGTAGATTCAATCAATATCCCTTTTTCACTCATATCAAAAACATTGGCGACGTGTCTGTTATTCACGTTAAGCCTGTCTTGAGATCGAAAGGAATCAATATTGTATATATGCGCCATCTATCTAAATTCTATTTGTTAATTTCTTCACTGTCATAAAAATTTTGAGTCTCAAGAATATCCGATTAGTCATATTCAGTCTGCTGGTTGTTTTTCGCCTTTTACAGAAAGCGGCTTATTTCTAGAATTACTGCGTTTTATCTTGTTTTAATTTTAGGGTACATAAATATAGTACTTAGCCTACCTAGAGATATTATATATCGCAGGTACAGCGGGTTTGGTCGATGGCTTTGCTATTTTCTACAGCCTTCCTAATTCAGGTGAATGTTTTCAGTTTATTTTCTTCTATCAAAAATTCAATCACTCAATTTTCAAACCAAAAATCATAATAATTATATCATCATTTTCGTGTAAGATGACTGGCTAGTCTAAAGCTCTTTGTTGTTGTTCTTTTCAATGTTTAGAGTGCAATTATGAACCAAAACGTTTCGAATCTGGTTGACATTGGAAAACAAGTAAAAATTACAACTTGAGAATTTTAATGGGTTTTTTAATCCCAAAAGGTCAACCGACCTCACTTGTAAGACAAGGGCTACATAATTACGATTAGGTATCATTATGGCACCAGTCGCGTTAGAGCACCAATCGTCTCCTTATAGCACTTTGTATCGTTATAGCACTTTGTCTCGTTAGAGCACCAGTGTGTCGCGTTATAGCACCTATGAGTCTCGTTAGAGCACTAGCATGTCGCCACCAAAATTGTCTTGTCATGCTTTATACACGAAAATGACGGAGTTTACGTTATTAATGTACACATGCATAAAAATAAGCAAATTTTTGTTGCTCAAAAAATTATTAAACGAAAAATTACAGAAAATGTTGTACGTGATTTAAATAGCGTGAAATTTCAATATTGACACGCTGAACAAAATCGGCATCATTTGGCAGGCCATTGTACGTATTAATAAAAACCTGCCCAGCGTTTGCAATTTTTTAGACTGAGATGCAAAAAAGCACAAGTAGACTTGAGAAAATCCGAAAATGTGAAATTATATGACTTTTTAACATTTTAGTCAAAATTTTTGAAACTTTATTGTTGATAGTATATAATCATGTAGTTTTTCAAACAATGAAAAACGGACGACGTAAAACTCAGAAAATGTTAAAAGAATTAGCTGTAAAAACAGACACTTCGCGAAATCTGGAACTTCAGCTCTCATTATTTCATGCAATTTCCGATTGTAGTTTCCGTATTTCATGCAAAAAACGGACAAGTACAACTAAATAATGTTTAATACGCGTTTTATAATATAGATATGTAACATTTTTTCATTAACAGAAATACAGATAAAGGTACATTTTACTAAGCTAAAAGATACATAACATTTTTTTATTAACAGAAATACAGATAAAGGTACATTTTACTAAGCTAAAAGCTACTGAACAGGCAGTCAAAATGAATGAGCAATCGCTTTTATACGATTAATGTTCGATTTTATGGATTACACATGTTTCTTTTGTTTGTTAAATATTCTGGCACAACATGCCTATTGTTGCTGCCTATGACGTTTTCCAGGTCAAACTGTAAGCTGCGACGACGTCAGGCAAATTGTAATGCTCTAACGAGATATTTTAGGGTCAATCCGTTCGAGTGCTCTAAAGAGACACAGAAGTGCCATAACGGGACACCTGAGTGCTCTAACGAGGCATTTAGTGCCACAACGCGACTGGTGCTATAACGATACAAAGTGCTCTAACGATACTGCTCAAAAGTGCTCTAACGAGACTTTACCATAATTACTCCTGTGTTATGTGTTTAGGGCGTAGCTGCCAATGGTCAGCAATAATAGGACTGAGGAGATTAAGGCTGTAGGATTTTTGAGGGTCTAGAGTTTGAATACAGGCGCCTCGCCTCTCAACAACCTGGCCAGCGCTAAGTGTAGCCAGGTACTTAAGTAAGCCCCGTAGGTACGTTATATGTTGTTTCCAAAAAGCTTAGGTACCTCTATAACTTACACTAGCATGTGCACTAAAATGATTGAATATTAAATGCAGCAATACATATACCCAGCTATGTCGCACAACTTACTCGTACATAAGTGCAGACTGCAGACATACATTTTTCGATCCTTGTAAGTTGCATTGCATACAAGTATACATGGGCGGCTTGAAAATTTAGTAACGTCCCGGGTGACCAACAGTCCCGGGTGACCAACAATCGTGGGTCACCGACAGTTCTGGGTGACCAACAGTCCCGGTTCACCAACAAATAGTATAAAAATAGATCTGTCAATCAAAAAATTCCTGAGTGACCAATAGTACCTACTGGCCGACTGTTTCGAAAGTGGTCGACAGTCCCGAGTGGCCGACTGCAGCGCGTGGCCAACAGTCCCAAGTGGCCGACACTGTACCGGATGATTGATGGATGGCATGAAAAATTCCCAAATGACCCGGTTGTACTATCAATATGGATAAATATTTTTTTAAAATCGAAATACGCATTGTATTGTATATAAATATTGTATTGTAAATGATGCATTGTATATAAACTTATTAAATGTGCATATTTACTAACAAATTTGTATCAAATACCAAGCATTCATTTTTGTCCAGTCATCTTTAAGATCCTGAATTACTTATATTTTTGTGCGCATTAAATTCGGCCTACAGCGTAGTTTCACATGCGCTATGGAATGCATAAGCAATAAATCGCATTTAGGCACCTTCAGAATCAAAAAATTCTAAAAATAAAACCTCATTTGCATTTTGAATCGGGTGGAACCTACTCCTTTTTTTGTCAAAATAAACATTTTTAAGTGGAGCGTTGCACAGTATTCTCGAAAAGTGAGAAACTGGCTGCACAAAAGTCTTGGCTACGCCTCTTTTTTTGGTTAAATGGCGAGTAAATCATTCAATGGCACTTTCGCAGCACTGAAGTTACACAAATATGTAGCTGTAATTTTACAGCTATAATAAGTTATGTAGGATAGCACTAAAAATATTACGAAATGTAAATAAAAGGCGCTTTTTGCCAAATCCTGCATGTTTTAAATTTGCTATGAATTCATTTGAGCAATGTTATTGCATTGGTAAAACTATTTATGTGCATAAATAGGTACCTACTTGAAAAGGCATTAATTTTCCGAAATCATTAGTCAGTTAAAAATTTTCATGACAATTTTATTATTATACTACTTGTTAGTCACCGGGGCTGTCGGCCATCCAGTACTGTTGGCTACCCGGGACTGTCGGCCACCCCATATAGCCGGCCACCCGGGACTGTCGGCCAGATGGGAATTTTTTGATTAACAGCTCTATTCTTAAAACCACTTGTTGGTCACCCGGGACTGTCGATCACTTAGGACAGTCGGTCACCCGGGACTGTTGGTCACTCGGAACTGTCGGTCACCCAGGACACAATCGAAAATTTTGAATTCTAAAAATTTTCAAATTAAAAAGTGCCTAAACATTTGGGCAAAAACACTTTTTTTGGGCGTTTCTTAATGAGCTTCATGCATCGGCATCAAAAAATTGCAGGAAAAACAAAAAGCAACTTCAATAAAAATGCTCAATTCAAAATCATAGTCTATTTTGAGACAGTATTTGAGTGCCAAAAAGCATGCCTTGCTAATCATATAAATAACTCTTTCGAATGGGTTAACTCTTTTTTTAGAAATAGGGTAAGAGTTAACTCTAACCTTTTAACTTTTATGAAATAGGATGAACCCTAACCCTAACTCCAACTCTGACGACTCTTGTCCGGACAATTGTTTTTATCATTTTGCCTAAAGGCAATATTACTCTTTACGTCAAATGCGCAGGTAGGTAATTCAGAACCGTTTTCCGGTTTATATGTCAGCGCTTAATGTAGCTTCGTTATTTATGACCGTTTTGTGAGGAAAATTTTCGCCCAAGGCTTAGTAGAGTTTCTGTTACCCATAGGAAGGAATGCTACCGGTAGTCAATTTGTCATTGGACAGTGGTACGTACGGTTGGGTTTGCTTGGAGGCTGTAGAATCAATATTAACGTTTGATACGGAACTAGCTTGCTCATTTTTAGTCTGTCGTGTCAAACGTGGTATTGGCGACGTTTTCTTCATAGGTGGCGTGTACTAGTGTTTTCTTACCACCCATTTTTAGCAATAAAAACGTACAAAAATGTAATGTTAGGTATGAAAAATGAAGCTATCTCTGAATTTCGAAAAAAATTTCGAATATGACCCTGTAGAAAAGAGGTTTTATTGTTTTTGTACTATGCTTACACAAGGTAAGACGTTACAAACATTAGTGTTTTATGTTTACGTGACTAAGCCTACGCAAGGTAAGCTGTGACGACTGTAAGGCAAAGAAAAATAAAAAACTCTAGGTGGCGAAATACGTCGATGAAAAAATGATGAGTAATAGTCTCGCCATAGGGTCGACTTATATGGGAAAATATACGTGAAAGTTCCACAATACACAAAATCTTTGCCACTAATGCCTAACTTAAATTGCGCAATGCCTCAATAAAGATGATAATTCAACAGAGGTGAACAAAACGTTACTAACATCTTTAGATGACCAAAAATAATTATTTTTGGGTAGAAAAATAAATTTACGATGACTTGCCAGCTCGGTTGCAGCTAACAGCCTGAAGTGGGACTTCCTATATGTTATTAGCACCGCTTCGCATACCTAGGACCACAAGGAGGCAACATATAACCTACCTACAAGGGTTACCTAAGTACCTAGGGTACATTTAGGGGCTGGTCAAGTTGCTAGAGACTCTAGGTCACGTTCCAACCTAATTGACCCTCAAAACCTACGGCCTCGATCTCCTTGGTCCTAAATAGCTGACCGATTCTTGTCGGAGGATCTTCGCAGCTACTCCTTAGGGATCTAACGCTTAGTTACTTATTAAACCCCGGATATTGCTTGCAAAGTCAGTTGACCTTTTATTCTCAAGTTGATAATTTAACTTATTTTCGATCATCACTCTGCTAAATTCAGAAATGTTTTGTTTCCTAATAGCACTCATGAACAATGATTTCAACAACAGCGAGCTGTATGCTGGACAGTCATCATACATAAAGATCAAGTAATAATTTTTATGGGTTTTGGTTTTGAAAATGGGTAAATGAATTTTTTAAAAAGGAAAATAATATCAGAAAGGGTCTCCTCTCTAACAGTCACTAAAATCGTAGTGCCGGGCCCCAGTATCGACTTACCCTCGGTATATGTTACCCCTGGGTAAGTATAACTAATTTACTAAATGAATCAAACAAATCTAGCTCTAGCGCGAGCGAGATGCAACGCTCAAAATAGCGGTGCGAGCAAACAAGAAAATAACTCGACTCCTCGGTCGGAAGAAGGTACAGACTAACTAAGAAGTCATCAACAGGTGACTTAAATCAACAAAAGTGACAGTAATAACAACTGATATAATTGAGTAAACATGAAATATGATAACTTGTATACAGTGTCATAGGACTAGTGTTGTCAGACTTAAGTCTAACTCAACTCGAAATAAGGTTAACCCATGGCTTATTCAATAGAGTTAATCCTATTTTGGGTGAGTTAGTGACCATTTGGGTTAACCCTAACTCTTTGGATTTCCAATTGAGAAAGGGTTAAAGAAGGGTGAGTAAGTTATATCCGTGCACTTATAACATATAATTTTTTATTTCTGAATCTTAGACCTCAAACGAAATAACTTGAATCAACTTGAAAAAAACTAACCCATTCGCTTATTGGGCAGCAAAAAAGGAACTGTTTTCAACTTTATACAATGTAGCACTATGTACCTTGCCTGTTCCGGCCACAACCACTGCGGATGAACGCATTTTTAGTCAAGCGATTGTCATATTGGAAAAAACCAGATCACAATCTCAGCAGTGATAAAACTTTGGAATTGGAAGTGTTTTTTAAGTATAATTCGCGATGAATTGTCCTATTATAATATTGTCTTTATCTTATAACTATTCTATTTCGTATTGCTTGAATATACATTGGTATCTCAGGCGTTTAATTACATAGGTACTATGTACTAGGTATGCCAGCATGTACACTGAAATGTCTAAATACTACATGCACCAATACGTATACTCAGCTAGGTCGCACAAGTTACATACGTGCAGACTGCAGAAACATACATGTTTTGATCCTAGTAAGTTGCATTGCATGCAAGCATACATGAGCGACTTGAAAATTCTGGGTTCTAGAAATTTTCAAATTCAAAAAGTGCCTAAACATTTATGGTAGGGCAAAAACACTGTTTTTCGGCGTTCCTCAATGAGCTTCTTGCGTTGGCATCAAAAAATTGCAGAAAAAACGGAAAAAAAATTCAGAAAAATTAATTTCTGGGCTGGGGGTCTGGCTGGCGGATTCTGATGTGGTTGCAATGTAAGTTGGGGTTTGCTGACTAAAAATGGGGATTTTTCGTTGAAGCAACGTCAATAAAAATGTACAATTTAAAATCATAGTCTATTTTGAGACAGTTTTTTGAGTGCCAAAAAGCATGCTATGTTAATAATTAAATAACATTTTTAAATGAGTTAACGCTTTTTTCTAGAAATAGGGTTAGAGTTAATTCTAACCCTATTAACTTTTTTGAAATGGGGTGAACCCTAACCTTAATTCTATTGTAATTTACTAAGTTTGACAGCGCTACATATGATATAGTTTATTTACTCAGATAAGACAAAAATTAACAGACTGATCTCAACGCATTCTTGACAAAAGGCCTGGCTAGTTCTCCTATTGTTAAGATAAAAATATGGGGAGAAGTACGAATCTGCAGGCAAAACCCAAGCTTAGCGCATCTCTAGGATGCAGGTTGATCAGCTGTGGGGTTAATGCGTGCAATGGGGGCTGATGGCGATAACGTCAAATTGAGTAGCTTGGCGTTTCGGAAGTGCCAATTCAAAAGTTAGTAAATACTGTACCGATTTCGAGACGGTAAACAGCGATCGCTTCGTAAATGTTCGTACTGTGTAACGACCTCTGTTACAAAAGGAAGGAGACTTGATACAAACGAAAGAAAAAATATGCAAATTAATTAGTAACTGAAAAAAGAAAACACAGCATGCTGCTCTAGTAATAGAAATGGAAATTTGACAAAAATGCAGCTGGTGCGTAAGCACTCAGTAGATGGGCTTAAAATTTATCTTTGTCGAAATTTTAGAGCGGAAGATTCAATGGAACATACAATTTTAACATCAGAATAATCAAATACCCATCTCATAACTGTCGTTATATTTAAAAATCCTGATGAACGCTTAGTGAAACGTTCGTTTTATCACCGTCGCCGCTTAAAAGATCGATTTTTAATAAGTCAAAGACTGCAGGTTAAGTCAAGGAGACTGCGATAACCGCTTCGAAGCCGGAAGATTAATAATATTAACAAAACAGTAATCACAACTCTGTAGCGCGGCAAAAACAACTCTGTAGCGCCGTAAATATTCGCCGAAAAATATTACATTGTTAGAGGCATAATTCACATCAAAAGCTTCCGTTTTTGTTCTATTTCTTGGCATTTAAGCCATATTGATGGCACGCCAAAATTTTATTTATTCTGAGACCGCATTTACGTCGCGGCCGTGTTAATTCGAAATTTTCTTGCGGATTGCAAAATGGGGCACAGGCATCATCCTCGATTTCGATTACCCCCTTAGCCCAGCAACATTCCCGATTGTCCTTAGAAGCGTCCATACCACCGTTAGCGCATCGCATGTATTTGACAACATTCGCCGTTAAGTTGCATTGGCTCCAAGTCTTGTTGGCGATAAAAGTTATATAGACCTGCGGTAAAACATGCACAGTACAAGAACTCTAAAAGATCGAATTAATAATCTTTTCTGAAATGATTTTTTAGGCTCGAAAGCTTTGGAATTACTTTAAAAACAACAGTTTCTGTTTTCTGGCAAAGTTCATTTTCCTTTTTTTCTGAAACATGAAAAGATGAAAGTTTTAAACAAACGTCAAAAATGAAAAAATGGCAAGTTTAACAAAATATGGTCAAAAAATGAGTAAAGGGCGCGAAGGGCCAAAAGTTTGATACCTTTGAGCATAAGGAAAGCAGAAAAGCAGCGGCGCCTTTTTTTAAAATTTTTCCAAATCAAAATGTCTATGCATTAAAAGTTATTTGCGTGAGAGAAGATGTTTAAAATATTTTAGCGAAGGGAGACTCCCCTAAAGACCATAGACGCCCTGGGGCGATAAACTATGTAGGTACTGCATTAAAAATGAAAAATGGAGTAAATACAAAATTATCAAGATGACACCGAAGGATGCGTGTCCTTGTCATGCATGAATGGGAATTCTAAAGAAGGGTCAGTCAAAAAAATTTTAAAAGTGCTTTTTTGGGCTCAGAATCCATTTAAAATCGATGTTCTTTCTTCGACGTTTCAGAGTTGATCAAACTTTCTTAAACAAAAATATAAAAAAATTTACAAAAAAATTTAAATAAGTTAACAAGTAGTCAAAAAATATATGAAAAAAAATAAAAAAAATAAATAAATAAATAAAAATAGCACTTTTAGCCAGAATTTAGCTGAAACCACTTAAAAGAGCACAAAAATGCTTTCACCGATTTTTTTTCTGAAAATCCACGATTTGTGAGGTGGTCACAGCAGTCATTTACGGGAGGTCAGTCCCCATTCGAAGAGTGATCAACTACCCAATAACACGTATGGTCATAGGTTATTTATTAAATACCAGGGTCCATTGCGCATTAAACGTCGGAAGTTTAAGGATCTCTAGACCCCTGGATCCAAAAGACCCCGCTCAGAATCTGGGAGATCCCTGAAGTTTTTTCTTTCTTCACTATATTTTAAATCTAATGGCTACATTTCTCTTTAAAAAAACATCGGAAATGTTCTTTTCCACGTCAGTTTATTGGCGCTTTTTTGACTTTCGAAAAGTTTTTGACCCCCTCCAGCCAAGCTTATCTCTTTAACATTAAAATAGATTCGTTAAGTGCAACTTGTTTTTAGAGAATATTAATGGAAAAAATGTATATAAGGAACACTAAATGCGTGTGCATACAATTATATCAAGGCTCGAAATTTATTGGCGTTCTTCGTCATTTTTAGAACGGAGAGGGAGTAAATAACTTCATATTTTCGGGCAAAAATGGTAGAAAAACGCCTAAAAATTGACAAAAGCGCAGGTTTTGTCAAATAGCATCTTTTTGGCGAAAATAGGCGGAGGGAAGGCAAACATTTTCTGACTTTGGGAAGGGGGATGGGTGACGACCATACGTGGGCAGCAAGTAAATTCTGGGGGGGGGGGTGCAAGATTTTTTTGAAGGTCGAAAAATGGCCTTAAAAATGGTGGTATGGCGATAAAAACACCATTTTTCGACGTTTCTCATCAAGCACTATCCATTGGCATCAAAAAATTGCGAAAAAACGAAAAAAATTTCAAAAATTGAATTCTGGGGGGGGGGGTATTTTGATTTCTGGGGGGGGGGGTATTTTGGTTTTCTGGGGGGTGCATACCCCCACCCCCCACGCCACGTGTGGTGACGACCAGCCCTTGTTAGCAGATCCCTCATCCCCGCTGTTACATCTATGCATTGAATTACATTTTTTGCATACCCGTAAATGCTTCACGACAAACAGATTATACAAGCAAAGGGGCAGACACCGATCGGGCAAGTTTTCTTCGCAACATATCCGAAAACGAGCATTCGCTTCCTTTGTCTTGACCAGCGGTTTGTTGTAATTCTGCGGAAAGTATTGTAATAATCACGCGTATTACAGGATGGATGAGGCGCGGAACCCCGCTAAAATGCAGTTGGTCGTCCCCTCATCCCACGAAGGTTGATTTTTTGTACTTCCTTGTTTTGTCAAAAAAAGTGGCGTTTTGAGGCCATTTTAGAAGCTTTTTTCACCATCTGTCATAAAAAAATTAGATGACAAGTATAATATACTGTTTTCAAACGATGCCCGTCGAGCTCCATTCTCGGCTGAAAGCACGAAACGCTTTTAATAAATAAAATTCGGGAAATTTCCTACGTAATTTGTAGATCCAGGGGCTACAGGACCCCGCCGCACGTCCATATATGGTCACATTAAGGTTATCAATATCATTGCTACAGCTAATCATATTAGGTGAGAATATTAGCATTCGCTTTGCTGATATAAGCGGCCGATGTGATGGACACTTATATAAAATCGCCTTTAGTTTGTATGTTT
Organism: Mermis nigrescens; assembly: GCA_036768485.1. NCBI lineage: Eukaryota > Metazoa > Nematoda > Enoplea > Mermithida > Mermithidae > Mermis > Mermis nigrescens. The sequence goes on along the minus strand of JAVLUZ010000246.1, from coordinate 1,488,442 downwards.
ATGAAGATGAAAAGATTAGGGAATTCCCGAACTATATTCTTTTGCGACCAAAATTTGTAATCGTCTTTAGTCTCTAAGTTTCCCCGACTACGTCCGTGACAGTAACTAAGTCCTTCAGTCGTGACTCAAAAGGATTAACAGTAAGAAAGCTAATTTGTTGTATTCTCAAAAGAATAAAAGTGTATTTTCTGCTATATGTAAATTCGGTATTAATGATCTAAATTTAATAGAAATTTTTCAACAGATATACTAAATACAACGTAATAAAGAATTTCCAAAATCTTCTTTTGTTAACTTTCTCTTGAAAAACTGTACCTCATATATTTGTCCCGGTATTTCTGTAGTGGGACCCTCATATGTGAGATATGCCCCAGTATATTGTAAGCGCTAATGCGCTACTTACGATTACTTCGTTGCTAATAGAGGTTCACCCGATTCTCTTAAACCCTATCAAATGAGCCAGCGCGTGCGAATCACAAATAGGCTGGGGGATTCATCAGAAATTAAAAAACCCCCGCGGAATAATGTAGACCCCCAGAATACTATCTTTAGTAAGATTTTCGGCGATTTTCGGTGATATAACCCTCCGGAATTTTTTTGCTGCCCATGTATGGCGGAACTGCGCTTAAGCAGAGTAAATCAGGATTTATATGTATCCTATTTTTGACAATGTTCTGTCGATTGGTGCAAAATCTGTTCGCATCCTAAAAATCTAGAGGGTCATAAGTAAATGATTGAGTAGTTTAGAACACTGACTTTAAATAGATTCAGGCGCTTCCCACCGGTAAACAATGAGTTACACTCACTGGCTCTTCTTCTTCAACCGTTTCGCCGGAAATTCGCTAAAATTTAAACAAAAAATATAATATTGATGCATAGCTATCGCTTACATGCGCGTAAAAAAGTTAAGTTACAGACGCCAAAAATATGTCATAATCCTATTCGTGAGATCTGATTGTCTTTCATTTATTTTAAAATTATTCGTTGAAAAAATCCTACATGCTGAACAAAATATCTAGGGTCTTTATCGTGATTCTGAGAAAACAAAAACGGACGTTTCCGTACAAAATCAAAAAAATGGAATGAATTTTTGACTTTTAGCAGATATAAAATTGATTGACAAAATAATAATTATTAATTTAAATAAATGATTATTTACTGTTCTTAAAAACTTTGTCGTGCGAATAACACATAATTTAACCTTTGTTGGAAAGATAATAATCATGCGACATTCAGCAAATATTCTGTGGCATGGGTCAAAACCAGACGTGGTCGAGGGATGAATTTAATCTTTTTAATTTTTCTGTTTTTTCGCAAATTTTTTGATACCAATGAATAGAGATCGATGAGAACCGTTGGAAATGGAGTTTTTTCGCCATACCATCATTTTTATGACAATTTTTTTACCTTTAAAAAATTTTGTACCCTTACCCCTAATTTTTTTGCTGCCCACCTATGGTCAAAGCCCAGAAGCCCCCATAAACATTAGCGCTTTATTTTCTGCAATGCACTGAAAGTGTCTTTTATTGTTTTTTTTCGCAAACGTATCGCATCGTAGAACTGTGGTTTTCACACATGGACGGGGCAGCTGGAAAATCTGTATCCCGAAATCCAAATGGCCGCTCCTCATAAATGCACACTATAAGAATTTAGGGGATGTCAGTAAAATTTTTATGGCCTTTTAGGCATAATTAAAAGAAAATCAAAAAATTTGAGTCTATTGAACAAAACATGGTCAAAAGCGGAATACATGGTTGCGTGAAATTTTGCACATGTTTCATGCCAAAAGATCGCTAAAAATGCTTAAAACACTTTTTCTAAGATTTTTTAGGAAATCAAAAATTCTAGATACGATAGAAATTTTTAGCGGGGCAAAAAAACCTTTTGCTAAACACCTCCCCCTATACGTCTTCCCAGATCCTCCCCAGAATTTTACGGACCCAAGATGAATTATCAAAACCTTTCTCGTTTTTTCGCAATCTTCTGATGCCAAACGGATAGGGATAGTAAGAATCGTCGGAAAATTGTGTTTTTGCCCCCACCATTTATTTTCAGCGTTTTCGACCCTTGAAAACTTTCAAACTACTGCTCAAAATGACTTAAAACCCTACAATGGAAAAAAAGAGAAAAATTTAGTGAATCGAAATTGACCATAATTACGTGGATTACTATAATTTTTCACTATTTTAACATTTATGTCAATTTTTAAGATTATTTTGCTACAAGAAAAGGTTCTAACAATCTTTATACCTAAACTGCAGCGCCGCTAACTGCGACCACCCGAATTTTCTTTATCAAAAGCAGTCAGAATAAATTGACAAATTTTTTTACTGAAGGTGAAATAAATGCTTCTTTTTATGACGCTGTTTTTAAAGATAATTAAGCGAAATAATCAGTTTTGTGATCTTTAGACACATTTAGACTATGAAATCAATTCAAGTTCTAACAATCTTTATATTTACGAAAGGCCAAATAAGTCTAGGGGCTGCAGTTCTACTCCTTTTAATAATATTCTCGTTCCTAATACTGCATCTAACTTACAATCCGCAAAATAAGCGTAAAACACAGGGCACATAAAATACGCATGGCCGGAATCAAGTGAATATTTGAAAATCAGTTTTTAATGCTCGCAAGATCGTTGGTGAACGAATGGGTGGCTCGTTTTTGATCACAATGTAAAAAATCACCAGAAATCGTAACAAGACAAACAATCGGCCTGCAATGATAAACGTGACAAGTCAACATGATTGATTATGAAAAGCATTCACCTTGCGGAGAATGAAAAATGAGTTTCCCCAGGGCGTGAAAGTCTGGCTGTTGTTTTTTTGGAGGGAGTTTTTTGTATAGAAATACATGTCATTCATGAGTAAATCCTTATGGATGAACGCGCGTCATGTCCTTATGTCATTATTACACTAATTAACAGTTCCGTCTTTGGAATGTTGGTCTCGTATGACATTTCCTTCCACAATATGGTCAAAGCCTAAAAAGTTTTAAACTTCTTTGAAAGATTGACAATTCCTAAAAAATTAACTTGACAGCTGTAGGTACGTACACACAAGTGTCCTTAGAAATAGTATACTACTTATGAAAGTCAATAACCAGAATGTTGCTGAGAAATCCGTTTTTACACGCATGGGCGCGAAGATCTAGCTGGACCTGCTACCATAGGTGGGCTGCACCAAAATTCTGAGGGGTGGGGGAGATTTTTAAAGGTCAAAAAAATGGCCTTAAAAATTGTGGTATGGTGAAAAAACAACATCTTCCATCGTTTCTCATCTTGCACTATCTATTGGCATCAAAAAAATTGCGAAAAAAAATTTGAAAAATATAATTCTGGTGGATGCGTATTTTGGTTCCTTGGTGGGTATTTTGGTTTCTGGGAGTGCATACCCCTAAAACCCCTCCCGTCACGCCAACATGTGCCCGCCACCCAAATATAAAAAATACCAAGGTTCCGAAGACGTTATGGGATTACATTTTCAAAAAAATCTTTTCCTTTTGCCTGTTTTTCATGCCCAGAGATAGAGCTCAACGAGATTACTGGAAATTATGTTTTTTGGCACTTTTTAGCCTTTTAAAGTTTTAGGACCCCTGCGCTTAGTCGCTGCGTGGTCACCAATGTACTTGCTGAGTATAAACGGAGCAGTTGATAATGAAGCAAGCACTGCTGATGCAAAAGGCCTACTATTATTGTCAAAATGTCGTTAATCGAAAACTGGAAAATAGAACGTTAATTCCAAGAGATTTTTAACTTTAATAGAATTCTGTTTCGATTTATTGTGAGTATTTCTTACTCTCAAGGAAAATCTAGACATCACCGTAGATGCACAGCGGAGCCGGTCTGGTAATCAGCCGGCCGGGGTGGGTCAGCAACAGATTCTTTTTTGACCTAAGATGGTCCTAAAAATTGTTATAATGGGTATTGACTGTTTCTGGTCAGTCTCAAACACTTTTGCAAGAAAATTGTTGTTCTTAGTTTATCAAAGTTTTTTTTCGCGTTTCTAATAATCCACAAATAAGACCGAGTCGGTTGTTTCAAACGGTTAGGATCCACATGACCAGCCGGGTTCACTTGACCAGCACATTCAGATGGCCAGCGTATTCAGATGGCCAGCCAAAATGATCTATTTCCGATGCCCATTGTGTTAACATGGCCAGCGTATTCAGATGGCCAGCGTATTCAGATAGCCAGCGTATTCAGATAGCCAGCGTATTCAGATGGCCAGCATAATCAGAAGGCCAGCATATTCACATGACCAGCATAGTCAGATGGCCAGCTTAAGGCTCGGCGGGTCGGTGCATTACGTGGGCAACACCAAAATTCCAGGGAGGTGCAAGTTTTTTCAAAGGTCAAGAAATGGTGGTATGGCGAAAAAAACACCATTTTTGGACCTTTTTCATCGAGCACTATCCATTGGCATCTAAAAATAGCGAGAACAGCGAAAAACCCCTCACTCCCAGGTGTGGTCGTCGGTGCCAACTGCGCCACCGTGTTCGAGTGCGCTACTAGATGCACATGTATAAGTAATCCTACATATTATTAAGATAAATACAGTAATCAATAGGAAAGCATTATAGGCACACATTGGGAAACCCCTAGAAATCGATAATTGGCACAACAACCCCAGAGTTGCAATTTCCGCATTCTTTTGAACTTTACTTCATTAAGACCCCGAGAATGCTCATGCTGTCTGTGTATGGTCGTAGGTACACCGGGTGAATTATTTGATTACAACCACCTGCCTATCTACCTACCTGCTACTGTGCATGTCAGACTACTATGTTGAGGTCAACAATTAGGACAAGGTTCACAATTGTTTACTCAATAATAACACAATAAATGAACGCAAGGGCTGTTCCATTTAACAGTAGTTACATCAACAAAGGTTAGGTAAGACGAAGTGAACATTTTATTATAGAGTGGATTATGGAGAGGCTAATTTTAATTTAAGTTCCAAGCTCTCTACTACAGTCCTTAATTTTCGAAAAGCTGTCGTGTTCTGTCTAACAGTGTTACGAACGAATATTGGGAATGCATCAACTGCAAAAGCATCAAAAGGCAAAATGGTTGTGAAGAAAACGAAACTTATTCAATTATTATTGTTAGCGAAGGAAGAATCCGAAAAAATCCCGATGTTGGACATCATCGCGATTGTGTTGGGCAAAACTTTGGCGAAGCTAACTCACAAATTCTGGTCAAAGAAGCGCGTAATTTATGTAAATTGGGTCATAAGCGGCCACTCGAAGCTCATACAAATATGAATTCGGATCTTGTCAAGCGATTTTTGAATGATAATGAAGCCAGAACCGTTGAAATGAATTTGCCCGAATACAAAGCGATAAAATCAAGTCTTCGTCGCTGGTTCCGACAAGGAAGAATTCCAGTTGATGATCCATACGACTTACCGGTAGAGTATCGGTCCCATCCCGCTAGACCCACCTTCCCGCTTGACCCACCGCCCCGCTAGACCCACCGTCCCGCTAGACCCACTTTTTAGTCCCGCTAGACCCACCGGAAGTCTCGCTAGACCCACCACGTGCATAATGAGGTGTCCCGCTAGACCCACCATTCTGCGACCGTCCCGCTAGACCCACTGTCTCGGAAGACCCACCCGAAACAATGAAGGCATACATATTACATCGTCGCTTAAACGTTTCTGCGATTTTTTTTTAAATATAAAAAGTTTCGTCATTATCAGCTTCACAGACTAACATAGCTGACTTCATGTGACGAGTTAAAACGAGTGTATCCATTCAAGTATATTATGTTAAGTCAAATATATAAATAATTAATTCAAAAATAATTACATCTAATTAACCAACTAATCGATTAAATTCAATCAATAAATAAATACATTTTGTATATTATTGCATGAAATTGTGTACATTACAAAGTATAACATGCAAAGAAGACATGTGCATGCGTGCATGTGTGTGGCAATGAAAAGTAACTAGTCATGGCCGATTATTTTTCCCGAATAAATTATTATTTTTCATGTCAAGGAATACACTCTTGTCAAACACATTTCAGAGCGCATTTTTTGCTTTTGATTGTAATGGTATTGTACTCTTTGTATCCTCCGATCAGGGAATTTCCGCATACTTAAGCACTTATATTGAAGCGTTGACACTGCATTCCGATAACAGTACAGATATGCACATATGAATATTATGAAACGCATGTGTGCATTTCACAAAGACGGCTCAACAACAATCAGGCCGAAAGGATGTTGCAAATTCTCACTAAAAAATGGGATATGTTAATTAGGTCATTGTCAATAAATCCGAATCTGTTTTTAAAAATAGGACTAAGGAGGGCTAATGTTCATGCGCTCAGTTTATTTCATCGCTTCAAAGACTATATAGAAATTTTGATTTCGAATCGAGCCATGAATTTCGGTCGCGCTAATCTCGTTTAAACTCGTTACATGAAGTCAGCTATGTTAGTCTGTGAAGCTGATAATAACGAAACTTTTTATATTCTTTAAAAAAAATCGCAGAAACGTTTAAGCGACGTTATAATATGTATGCCTTCATTTTTTCGGGTGGGTCTTCCGAGACAGTGGGTCTAGCGGGACACCTCATTATGCACGTGGTGGGTCTAGCGAGACTTCCGGTGGGTCTAGCGGGACGAAAAAGTGGGTCTAGCGGGACGGTGGGTCAAGCGGGACGGTGGGTCAAGCGAGACGGTGGGTCAAGCGGGTCACAATCAGAGTATCAGGTAGTTATGTGGTATACAGGCGTGTGTACAAGAACTTGTCTAGCACGGGATCAGTTCCAATAATAGAGCTCATGTAGAGCATAAGAAATTGGGAGGTCAGCCGGTAATGTTTTTCAAAAAATGCCTTTTTTTGGCTAAAAACGATGGGTACGCGTCAAAAACCTCATTTTTTGACACGTTTCTGATAATGCCCGTTGTTTCTAGAACACAAAAGCACGATTTTTTTCAAAAATTGAAGAAACATTGCGCAAATTAAACTAAATATAGTCAGGACGAAGTCTAAATGGCGCGAAGCGCCGAAAATCTTACGTCTTGCATCCAAAAAGTAGCTAAAACGCTTAAAATGGCATACTTTTTCGATGTTTTTGAAAAATCGGCAATTCTGGGGAAGTCAGTGCCAAATCTTTCAAAGTTTTCGAATCGGATGAAAGTTGCATATAGTCTCGAATTCAAAATTACATACACATATTATAATGCTAGTAAACTCTGCACTTTTTATATTAAGAGCACGGAAAACTATTAAAAATTCGCTCTAGCGATTCTCTTGGGTAGTTAATTGTTCAGTCCCACTAGAAAGTAAAAAATGTCAATGCAAAAAAATTAGAGCAGATAATTTTACTACCATTTTTTACTACCTTCCTGAATATGACAATCGTCTAATGTGGTAGGTAAATACATATAAAGTTTGAGACGAATTATCTTATGGACATATATGTTGTGTTTAATATTTGAACATTATACAAAAACTAAAAGTTAAGGCGTAATGAATGCAGAGTACCTTTTCGGAGATCATTTTTATCGTTGAATTTAACTCGAAAAAAGGTACACGTATTAAACGAAGTTCAAGCGAAATGCTGAAAAATTTTAGATTTATCTGAAAAATTGGACGAAATTTGCTGTAATTTTGCCGCGGCAATCTTTGCAAGAGCTAGAAAATCATCGTTCATTTAAAAGATTTGCAAAAGGTTAAAAATGATCGAGTAGTAAATCAAGCTTCTTAACGTCTTTTCGCCAAGAGTTCATAAATTTTCTGGTGCTTCGAAACGGATTGTCGGCTGAAATTTAATGAATTTTTCGCACAAAATTGTCGATAATTTCGAAATTTATCCGCAAAACATTGCATAAAAGTGATTTTAAATAACAGTAGAGAATGTAAAACACCGAAAAGCGTTGCTGCGTATGTAAATAACATCATGGCCGGTCTGGCGTCAGGTCAATCAGGAGAGCTTACATAATTGAAGAGCTTTTGTATTAAAATTTGTATAAACATTGAAGTAGTATGAAAAGGTCTTATTAGATTTTTTGCTACAGGAAAAAAAATTTTTTGCTACATTTGCTACAGGAAAGCCAATTCAATGTGATAACTTATCTGCTATTCACAAACATATCTCAAATAGCAATCATTCAATTACATCAGATTGCTTCAAGGTTATTAGTCGAGCATCCAACTCTTTTGATCTTTTAATCAAGGGGTCATTATACATAGCACGTGATCGTCCTATTCTCAACAATATTGATCCATCATATGCTCTGAATTTGTTTTAATTTACTAAAATCCAACCTTTTCATTTCCTTATAGTTTAAAATCTTTTTAAATTCTCTTCATAATTTAATGGTATGTTTTAAACTTTAAGTTTCCCATGGTTTACAACTCTCGCTTAGCAAGCTCATTTTTTCAAAACTCTTATTAGACAGTTTCTTGTCAAATTTTAGACACTTTTTGCAAGAAAGTCATAATTTTGATTTTTTGACCTTATTTTGTGTCACTTATCCCAGAAAATGTTTCGTTTTATCTTTAACCTCACACATCTGCATCTAATTATATTTTATACAAATAACTTGAGGTTTACAATGTAGACCGGTTTTAGGAAGAAAATGGAAAATTTTGTAGAGAAAAGGCGAAATGACTGAAACACGCAAACAAAATCAAAATTTATTACAGAAGTGCTCGGAATCATTTTTGGACAGTGTTTATGATATTGTCCCTTTTATGCCAGTGTAAATCCAACACATAATTTGCATAGAATGTATGTACAGGAGCCAAAAAAGGATAATTATTTGGCAAGTATTTAATGGAAAAAAATCTCCTATGTTCGAACATAAATGATTAAAAATTATTATTTTTTTACAGATATTTTCACACCGATTACGAACACGCTGCTCATATCGCCATTCATCAAGTATTTCCAGAAACAATTCAGAGAGGTTGCAATTTTCACTTCGGTCAAGCGATCAATCGGAAACTTCAACAACTTGGTCTGTGGAACTTATGGAATGACGATGGCATTACTGGTACTATTTGATCATTTCAAGAAAAACATCCACCTTGGCCCGTCTACATTTTGTTTCACTTAACTTTACATTTTTGTAAAATAGTGAACAAGTTATAAGGATACATATGCGGCGACAAAGTTCAGGGGTATGGAAGGTTTAAAATAGATTCTGGGTATGTAGGCTGTGTAAAATTATTTTTAACCCTCCCCAGATCGACCATCCTGTGCACCTATACGATCGAAAGCATAGATGCACAGAATGGACGGTCTGGGGGGGTCAGCCGGTCGGGTCTGGGTCCTAAACTGAGCTTCTTTGTGCAAAAATGGCTTCAAAAGGGGTATAAACGCTGAAATAGCGCTAATGCTACATTAATCTACACTTCTGGTCTATTTGAAGCATTTTGGAGAAAATTCATGATTTTCACACATTTTCAGCCTTCGTGTTGCCTGTTTTTCCCGAGAGAATTTTTCAATTTTTCCATTCTAGTGGACTTTCTGGTTGGGGGAGTGCAAGATTTTTCAAAAATAAAAAAATGGCGTCATTTTTCGACGTTTCTCATCGAGTATTATCCATTGGCATCTGAAGATTGCTGAAAGAACGAGGAAAAAAATTTTAAAAATTGAATTCTGGGGGCGGGGGGTATTTGATTGGGGGATTTCGGTTTCTCGGGGGTGCATACCCCTCAAACCCCCACGCTCAGGTGTGCCTCCAACCCCCATCTCACGGGTATGTCTTGATAACTCGTATACAGTAATTGAATACAAGCAGCATCGTGAAATAGCGTAATTTTTCTATTTATTTCACTCTGGATATCCTTTGAATTCGGTATAGAAATTCATGTTGGAAATAAAAGTACGTCAAACTTGAAAATGTCCTTTTTTCTGCTAGGCATCAAAAGATATCCAAATGCTTTGTTCCACAGTAAACAAAAAACGGCGAACGTGATTGCTCAGTTTTTCTTTTAGATTACAGAGAGTATCTTAGCAAAATTATGTTGATTTTCTACATTTTTCTAGATTATCGAAATCGCAGGTATTAAAATATATGTATTAATAGTGACTTGAATTGAAATATGCCAATTTAATTAAAATTTGATTATCCTTTAACAATAAATTATATTTTGCAACAGGAGAATGGATTGGATGTTCGAAAGCCTTAACAATGTTGCCGAATTGCTTGATACGACCAGCGTTCGCATCTGTTATTCGGCATGCTCCGCTTCGGGAAGATGAATCGGTCAACTTTAAGCTGCTGACGTTTCGAGAATATTTTGAGAATACGTGGCTTAATGGAAATTACCCAATCAACTTGTGGTGCCAGTGGGATAACAATGGCCCGGGACGACAAATCATGCGGAAGGGTACCACAATCGCTTAAACATGGTTGACTTGCGCGATATGAATTTAGCGGTGCGAAATTTTTTGCATTTGCTCCAGCCATTGCACAATCGCGATCAAATACGCGTTCGAAATTTGCGCCGGCACATTTTTGGGCCAAAACAGCGCGATCCTACCTGTGTTGAATTGGATGAGCGCATCGAAGCATAGAAGCAGCATTTACTTAATCAAACAGGTCACATTTGGAATGTACCCGACTTCGATTCTGCTACTGTAGCTCCCGATCTGTTTCAATTCTTGATGGCAGAAGTGCATAGCTTTCTCCGCCATGCTCGTTATTTGATTGGGAAGAAGAGCCGCGTTGCAATGAATTTAGAATAGCATTTATCGCTTCTATGTTTCATACGCATTTTTGTATGACAGTCCTAGGATTTAAGGGTAATTTGTTTAAATTAATAAAAGGAAATATACATATATTGACTAAAATCATGCCTGGGATTCTTATTTAGGGACCTTCGTGCTCTTAAATCCGATAGAGCACCCAGCCTTTCATCTCCTTCGGGGTTAATAAATGGGAAGCTAGACTTGTATAGCGAAGCTTACAGCCTTTAGGAGTTGCGACCACACCTCGGCGTGGGGGTATGCACCCCCAGAAATCGCAATACCCCCAGAATTCAAATTTTGAAATTTTTTTTCGTTTTTTCGCAATGTATTTGATGCCAATGGATGGTGCTCGATGAGATGCGTCGAAAAATTGTGTTTTTCGCTACACCACCATTTTTAAGACCATTTTTGACCTTCCAAAAATCTTGCACCCCCCCTAGAATTTTTTTGCTGCCCTCGTATGGTTGCGACCACTTGCGGTATCTCAGCGAGAATCACACCTCGGTGTGTTGGTAATACTGTATTGGATGGAAAGCCAATCTTTAACCTTTTTCTTAACCTTTATTGGCCTTATGCTGGCCATCTGAATATGCTGGCCATCTGAACTAGTAGGCTGGCCACCTGAATACGCTGGCCATTTGAATACACTGGCCATCTGAATATGCTGGCCATCTGAATATGCTGGCCATCTGAATATGCTGGCCATCTGAACTAGGCTGGCCATCTGAATGCGCTGGCCATCTGAATATGCTGGCCAAGTGTCCCCTACCCGTTTCAAACAGTCGGCACGAAAAAATAGTAAAAAGTTGACTCAGTGGGGAGGGGACCTCTGCCCGTCTCAATCTTATTGAACATTAAAAAACTTGTCATTACTTTGTTTATTTTTGACCACTGATTATTTTCAGCTGCGCTGACGAATTCAGTTTCTCGATGTAGGAAAGTTAAGTGCAGTCGGTCATATAGGACAGTCGCTGAAATTATTCACTGATACAGCACCCAGTCCTTAACTTATTCAAGGCCATAAAAATAAACAAAATTCAAGTTCTCTGAGATTTTAGATTATTTACCGATTCGATCAAACCAAATACTACTATGAATATATAGGTTAAGATTTTTTGGTAGATCAAGTGAGGCATTGAATCAGGTGAGTCACTGGCTCCTTTGACATCCTTATGCTAACGAGATTTTTCACGGTGGGTGGGTATATCGATACAGCTGATCTCTGACGAATTTTTTTGTGGCTTCATCGATCAAAGTATAACAATCACTTTTTTGTCGCTTTCTTATTCCAAAAGAGATTTTCACGACCGTGGGTTTATTTATTGAGTGAGTTGAGTCTAATGATGTTTAGGTGGGTCTATCGGGTTTAGGACAACTGGGTGAACGATAACTGGATGAAAATGATTGAAATGCCCATTCGATTGGATGAAAATACTTGAATTCAAGACTGGATGGCTAGAAAGCTGCACCAACATACCTGGGCGTGGGGGACGTTGGGGGTATGCACCCCCCAGAAACCAAAATACTCCCCCAGAATTCAATTTTAGAAAATTTTTGTTGTTTTTTTCGCAATTTTTTGATGCCAATGGTTAGCGCTTGGTGAGAAACGTTGAAAAATTGTGTGTTTTTTCAAAGACATACCACCATTTTTAAGGCCATTTTTTGACCTTTGAAACAATCTTGCATCCCCCTCACCCAGAACTTTGGTGCCGCCACCTATGTGCAAAAGTAATATTTCAGGCGATTGGGGTTCAGTTGGACTTACTTTGAGTTCGAGTCATATTTCTTGAGAATATAACGAACAAAACAGCAAGGTACCTACTTTATGTGCAGAGCAAAGTTGAATTTTTGATATTCTTGTGACGCTGAAGGACATCTAGCACAAATACTGCACTTCTATATAGTAATTTGGAAATCTTATCGTTCCTTAATTCTACATTTGTTGAACAGGTACCAAATCAGGCTGCCTAAAAATTAATGTTTTACCCGAGAAATGTCAGAGCATTAAAAGCTGTAGTCGTCCTTTAATTTATGCACTTCAATTTGATTAATTCTTAATCTAATTTAGCACTTTCAAATCTTTGAAGAGCATTTAAATGAAGGAGATGGTGCAAAAAGTTTTCGGCGCTTCGCGTCATGTAATCATTTTTTTATTATAATATTTGGTCAAAAATTTATCGGAATTTTTTCGATATTTTTCCACATTTTTACGTTTTAGAATGGAAGAGCATCATCAGAAACGCAAAAAACGATGTTTTTGACGCGTATCTACGGTTTTTGATCCCGAAAAAAGGCACAAATTTATTGGCCTTACGTTTTCATAAGAATTCACGTACTGTGCACGTCTGAATACGGCTTAAGACACAATTTCTGAGTAATTCGACCTTTGATTAAGCAGGTCAAAAATTAATCATACCTGAAAATAATATATGTGATACAGTTTTGCACGCTGAAGACGAATTTCATATTTACTTCTATCAAAATTTAAAATTCTGGAAGCTACAAGAACCCAAACTTTGGGTTTTTGTCATTTTTTTGATATTTTCGCATACTGTCATTTTTTTATTAACTGATTCTTCATTTTTTAAAATGTGCCAATGAAACTCCACAAAATGAAAGACCGCTAAATTCCCTATTAAAACATGTTGAAAGTTTTAACACCATAATAATGCTTCAACACCATAATAATGCAGAACATAAAATTTGCAGATTTTGCACTAATTACTCCGATCTCAATCAATTTTAGCGGGTCACAAGACATTTTTTGGTCACAGATGCCTAAGCATACCCCGTATCACTACTTGTGAAAAGTCAAGATAAGTTAGGAGGCCGGGCTACTTGAGGAAACGTTAATTAACTTATTACAAAATTGCGATTTTGAATACTTTACATTATTAATACTGTACGGAGATAAGATAGTTCAAAGTAACTCAAAAGTTCTAGAAAACTAATGTTTTGTGATATATTTCTGATATTAAGAATGTTTCTCATTTTAACCAAATACTAGATCACATAGATCTTGCTATAGTAACCTAAACTTTGGACTTTTGTCATTTTTGAAATTTTTTCATGCTTTTCTATTTACTAATTTTTCTATTCATAAACTTTGTTAATACAAGTTTACATGATAAAAGACAGTTTAATTTCCAACAAAAATCTCTTAAAATTATTGACATGATGACAATATTTTGATTTACACAAAAGTGTACAAAAATATGTTTTAGCGCAAGAAAATTTTTGAATTCCACATAACATCTCTCTTTATATTAGTATGAGCGGGACCTTGTGTAGATGTGGGTGGGAGAGGAGAACGTAGGGGTTTGAGGTCGTCTAGACCCCGAGAATCCGGTAGGACTTCAAATAGATAGATCCCCAGGATTGAATTCTAACATATTTTCGGGGAAGCAGATACCTGAGCGAGCATACCCTATATTGATACTTCTAAAAGCCTAAGGAAAGGTAGAAGGTCAGGCTCATAAATGCACAGCAGAGCCAATCTAAGGGGAGGGGTCCAGTTGGTCTATGGGGCTAAAAATTGAGCTTTTCTGCGCTAAAATGACCTCAGAAAGTTGTATGTGCCTTAAAATAGTCTTAAAACTAAGTTATTTCACAGTTTCTGATCAATCTAAAGCACTTTTGAAAGAAAATTTTAATTTTCTTTCATTTTCGGCCTTAATTTTGCCTCGTTTTCCCATAAAATTTTCCATTTTCTTACTCTGAGGAGTGTAGCTAGACCCCCCTAACCCCCACGTGCTAGACCCTCAAAGCCACTTCCACCCACGAACATGTGTGGTCAGGCTGTTTGCAGAAACATTGCAGTATACTCACTCAAATAAGAATGCAAAATATCCATCAAAATCACTGCTACCGCTTGACCAAACAGCTTTACACCCCAAGCTATTCCTAACTTGTTCTGAGGTAGATGGCTACGGGTTATGTTCTGGCACCTATATGTGAAAAAGCTTCTGTGTCCTGCTTATATTGATTAAGACAAAAGGGATTTTTATGCCAAATTTCAAACTTTTTTACAATTTAATACATTTTTCTTTAAACCGAATCGTATGCACTAAGTCGATAATTTTAACGGGTTTTCATAGAAATCAAGCGTTATTTCGTTATGTAAATTTTTACCAGCTGCATAGTTTAAAGATATAAAAATCATTACGAAAAATGTCGAAAAATAAAAACCGAAAATTTAGGTCATCGTGGCTTGATTTTTATTTTAGCATTCGATGAACTTAAAAATATAGTCATTATCCGAAACTATATCATAAATGATTGTTTTTGAGAGCTTCTGAGATATTGTGAAGTGTTTTATCTCCTGCAAAACGTTATAAAAGCGAAGTATCTAAACATCGCTCTTTTTAAGAATGCTATAATGAAAACATCTACAATTTTTCCAATGTTTTATAACTACTGACAGGGTAAACTCAAGCATTAGCAAGTGTAAAATCATTTTTGTCCCGCTTATATTGGCTAACATAGAAGCGATCTTATCCGACAAATCAGTATATAAAAAAGCATTGAAAAAATGTCAAAAATGACAAAAATTTAAACATGAAGGAATTTAGCTTGAAATTACTATTTTTTGAAAAATTAAAATTAAAAAATAAAAATTACTAAATTACATTTGGTTTACCCTTGCGTGTTAACCGAAATATGATTATGGTTTTAAAAATTTCAGCGTAATTTCATAAGAAATTGAATGGTTCTTTATTCTATGATGTTTCATTAGCACATTTCAAAAAATTGATGAAGCAGTAAATAAAGAAGCGACAGCATGTGAAAATGTCAAAAAATGACAAAAATCAAAACTTTGGTTTACTGTAGCTTTAAGAATTTCGGGTTTTGACAAAAAATACATATCAAATTCATTCCTAAGCGCACAAAAATTGTATTATATCTTTCAGGTTTGATTAATTTTTGACTTGCTCATCACCCCTGTAGTGAAAGGTAAATGTTCTCATATAATGTATTACCGTTGCCTCAATTGTAGCTCATTTATCGTTAATTTATTCCTCCTAATTTCGATTTCTGACAAAAATATATAAGTGCCTACATATACATTAGAGGTAACGTGTTACAGCGTACCTATAATATACCCAAGTACCCCCAACATATGTCCCCCCAGAGCAAGCTGGGACACTACTGCATTGTGCGTTTTTTAGAAGATGGATAATAAAAAAGATTATGCGCTCTTTTTCTTTACACTCTATACCAAGTGTGTAATGAGCGTGTAAAGTTTTGCCGTACTTTATAATATATAAAAACTTTTGACAGTTGTCGAGGACAATTTTTAGACAACTCAGTGTAAGTGCCTCATACAATTTAATAATATAGAACCGTAAAAAAATGAAATTCTCTAAAGACGCTATTTTTTGTCTTCTAAATATCGCATTATTTCTTGAGGGAGTGCTGAGAGTGCAAAAAAATCTGCGGAAGTAAAGACGATTTTGGTCGCATTTTTGCCAATGTTCAGGACTGCCAAAAACTTCGATTTGAGTCCCAAAAAATTTTTTTCTGATAGAAATGTACTAGGACCGCAAGGGCTACCTTTGGCTTACCTGCAAACTTTTTTACTTTAAGTACGGAGTTAGATCCAGGGATTCAATGTTTATACTCTAGTGGTTAGCGTAAAACACAGGTTTTGTCTCAGATTTTCCCGCCAACTTCTTCGCTTTTAAGTAGGGACAATTTGAATAGAATAAAAACTAGCAAAGAAAAATACTCCGATGGAACAAAAAAACAAGAATATACTTGGGATTGTGGATTATTAAGGACTAGCTGAGCTGCCCGGCGTTGCCCGGGCTGAACTTAGGCCTGATAGCTATATGGAATTGATATGTCTATTGTACTTTTTATTTTTCAAAAGACTTTTGATGTTCTTGGGATATTCCTAAAAAAATTGTTGGTATAAGGCATATTTTATTTTCTGGATTTTTTTAAATTTCTTTGGTCAACCATTTTTTTGATCAAATCCATATTTTTGACGTTACAGAATGATTTTGAAAATTGTTTAGCCATAATCATATTTTTGATGTTTTGTGATGTTTTGGAAAATCTTTTTCGTCAAACCATATTTTTGATATTTTAGGATGTTTTGGAAAATTTTTTAGGTCAAATCATATTTTTGATGTTTTCAAAATTTTTTTGTTTGTTGTAGCAAAGGGTGTCATATATCACGTGATAATTCATATCACTCATATGTTATAGCAGATGGATCACTGCATGTTATGCCACAGACAGGGTATCTATATCACACCTATCTTATAGCATTGCCTATCTTGTAGCACTAAGTATCTTATATCACTATCCTATCTTATAGCATTGCCTATCTTGTAGCACAGGGTATCTTATATCACGTCCTATCTTATAGCATTGCCTATCTTGTAGCTCGAGGGTATCTTATATCACGTCCTATCTTATAGAATTGCCTATCCTGTAGCACGGGGTATCTTATATCACGTCATATCTTATAGCATTGCCTATCTTGTAGCACATGGTATCTTATATCATGTCCTATCTTATAGCTTTGCCTATCTTATAGCACGGGGTATCTTATACTACGTCCTATCTTATAGCATTGTCTATCTTGTAGCGCGGGGTATCTTATATCATTCCTATCTTATAGCATTGCCTATCTTGTAGCACAGGGTATCTTAAATCACGTCCTATCTTATAGCATTGCCTATCTTGTAGCACGGGGTATCTTGTATCACGTCCTATCTTACAGCATTACCTATCTTGTAGCACGGGTGTCTTTTATCACGTCCTATCTTATAGCATTGCCTATCCTGTAGCACAGGTATCTATCACATCCTATTGTATAGCATTGCCTATCTTGTAGCTCACGGTATCTTATTTCATGTCCTATATTATAGCCAGGCACGTAGCTGTGGGGGGACTGGGGGGGGGTCCGGACCCGCCCAAAATTCAGAAAAAACCGTAACCCGAGAATAGTGTTTACCGAGTTTTGTTCCATGTTTAAAATTTTGCGAAAAATCGGCCATGTCCCGAAAAATGCTATGCTTAAGCATAGGGCTGCCTCCCGCTCCACCCCTGTATAGGGTGACTGGGTGGGGTTGATCAAATTTTAATGTCGCTGCGGATACTTCCCCCGGTAGGCCGACCTCGGGCCAAAACGTCAGCCCACCAACTATTATGGAGCCGGAGCCAACCCCGAACAAACAGACATACATACATACATGCATAGATCCATACAAACAAACTTTCACAAATATATAGTAGATGTAAAAAGAGGGGACTAGGGAAGAGCTACCCATGTATATGCCTAAAGTCGCAAAATCTGTTATAGATCAGACTTTATCTAAGCAACGCGAAAAATCGAAGTATATCCTGCGGCCTGCAGATTAAAATAAACTATTGAACCAAAAAACGATTACAAAGCAGTGTCACGTTTAGTGTGATTAAACCTATTTCTTTACGTATATTATTGTTATCGTTCTTTTACTTTAGCACGCTTCGATAATTTTAGCGCGCTTCTTTAAACTTAATTTCTCACTCAACCTATCGTAAAACGCGTGACACTCGTCTATAAAGAACACAGAGACTTTTGGATTATTTTATTTAGAAAAATAATCCTGTAACGATGTTAGACACTAGACACTTCACAGAATTTGGGTGAGACGAAAACGATTACCCACGTTTTGATAATAAATGACGAACTTGACGGTTTGATCGTAGACGAAAACAAAGTAGTGTAAACGTCGTATTATATCGTTAAATATGAAACACGGTAAGATGACAAGTCATGAATACAAAATATAAACGTTGGTTGGGGAGCGAAGCTGACGATACGAATTTGAGTGGAATAAGTTGGCGGTCGGAGTCGGAAGTACCAATCGACAGAAAACAATGGTGTGACTGAGCCAAATATGCATCGTAATCTGCTTTATATAGAACTTTCAAATTTTTCTCAGATTGATATATGATCTGGCGAGCTGCCAGGTGAGGGTTTGGGTCTGCTGATATTTGGGGATCATTTACATGGATTGGGTATGTTTTACATGCTTTCGGGCAACGCCCATAGTATTTTCACTTTCTCCGAACTTTTGCCCTTTTGTCCCTGTGCGAGCTGTATTTTGTGTGCTGCTTTTGTTCTATCGCATCCGTCGCTTAACGTAGCGGAAGCATACTTGCATGTTTAAAGCGGATTTGCGCATACTAACGTGCTAAAGCCTGTCTATACTTTAGTACATCTATTACGCTATTAAATGCTCGTTTTTTACTAATTTTAATGGATTATCCGGATTAATTCGGGATAACTGTCGGATTAAAACTGACTTTCGCTCTTTTGCGTCATTTCCCCGATCGCTCAAATCAACTTCCATCCGCTGCGATCTTTATCTCTTTTGCAATCGCCCTTTTTCCGCATTTCTCAGCGTGCTTATTACAGATTTAACATGTACATATCACACCTGGGCGTGGGGGGTTTTGGGGGGGGGTATGCACCCCCCAGAAACCAAAATACCCCCCCCAGAAATCGAAAATACCCCCCCCCCAGAATTCAATTTTTGAAAATTTTTTTCGTTTTTTTCGCAATTTTTTGATGCCAATGGATAGTGCTTGATGAGAAACGTCGAAAAATGGTGTTTTTATCGCCATACCACCATTTTTAAGGCCATTTTTCGACCTTCAAAAAAATCTTGCACCCCCCCAGAATTTTCTTGCTGCCCACGTATGATTATATCGCGCGTAATAATGATATTGATTAGAATGTGTTTTTAAATTCGTGCAATTTTTTATATAGGCTTGCATAAGACATGAAAGAAACGACGCATTGATATAGACAATTTTCATTTGCCTTTTTAAGCGGGAATATAATACTTAAACGATTCACGAAAATTAAAATATTTCGGTTTGATTAACTCATATAAATTACAAGAAACAATCAGTATGCAGCGTTACTTGACACGCCCCTTCTTAGGCTCAGCCGTCCTCGGCTGACGGTTGTCGACGGCTTCACAGAAAGTAGCGATGTCCGATAACCGCGGCTGGGGTGTCAGTGGTAGTTTGGATAGGTTCCTCTGCATCCATGGCGAGTTTATTTCTTGCAAGTCGTTCATCTTCTTGTACTTTCTCTATTTTGTTTCCTTCTTTTTCTGGGGTGGCTTGCAAGCGATTGTAATACTTTTTGACGCAATTCACATGTACAAGTTGGTTACGATTGTCAGTGTCAATTTTTATATTGGGGAAGTTCACCTCAACGATATGGTATAGTCGTGTAACTGCAAACTGTTTAGGTATGCCACGACTTATAGCCTCGTTTTCTAGAAGAATTAAGTCACCTATTTTACACTCTGTATGTTTTGCATTCGCATTTCGCGCTTCCTTGTATTTTTGCTGTAAAATCTCAATTTGTTTTTGCACTTTAGTGAGCGCCTCTGAAAAACGGTTTTTGACTTCATCCTCATATGTTTCGACATCTATTAGGTAAAAAGATCGGTTGTAGTTTATTGCTGTGTCTATTGGAAGCTTAGGCGTCCGTCCGTACATCAGTAGAAAGGGACTAAATCCTGTCGCTTCAATGTCATGTATATTAGTGGCGAAAACCGCGTATTGGAGGTGCTCATCCCAATCGTTTCGGTTCTTTTCTAGATGCATTCTTATCCTGGTGACAAGGGTCTGATTTGCTCTCTCGACCTCTCCATTGGCCAATTGGGTGATAGGCCGTTGTAAACACCCTACGAGATGTAAAGAAGCTCGTTATTTCTTTCATAAGTCCTGATGTAAAATCAGAACCACGATCAGATTGAAGAATCTGTGGGGCTCCATGTCTACACACGATTTGTGTCACAAAAAGTTTCGCAATTGTACGAGCAGTAATATTTTCCGTAGCAAACGCTTCAATGTACTTGGTGAAATAGTCAATAAACACAACAATGTATCTATTCCCGTTTTCAGTTAAATTTAGCGGCCCTAAGCAGTCTACTGCAACTCGCTCAAAAGGACCCGAAGATGAAATCGGTTGAATACTTGCAGCAATCTTTTTGGCGCGCGGGTTTGTTACGCTGGCAAATGTCACACGTTTAACAATATTCTGTGATTTGCTTAGACATGCCTTTCCAGAAATATTTTTTCGCAACTAATCGTCCAGTTTTTCCCGCACCAAAGTGTCCGATGAGCTCATCATCATGATGGCTCTGGATTAGTAAGGTTTTTAGCAGGGTTGGAACTACCACCCTTTTTATCTTATCATCGACTTTATAATGGACTCCGTTTTCAATCAGAAAACCTTCTGGGCATTCTTGTTCGAAATATTTTTTTAACTCTAGGTCTTCTTGCTATAGAAAACCTGTTCCTATTTCAGGCTTAGTTAATGTTAAAGATATTTCTTTTCCAGTTTTACAACGTTAATTCCGCAATTTTCATAATCCTCAATTTTTAGCCTGTTATCTTCAATATCGAAATATTTTGTTTCGTGTGAATTTGACAAACGGGATAATGAATCTGCGTTTTGATTTCTTGCACCTTTTCGCGGTACTACAGAAAGTTTTATTCCTGCTTACGCAAGTCCCTATCGTGCTATTCGGGCTGAGGGGTTCGATTTTTCTAAAATTGATTTTACTGCAGTGTGATCTGTTTCAACAATGACTTCTTGCTGGTACAGATAAGGTCAAAAATACTTAATAAATTCGACCACTGCGAGTGTTTCTAACTCTGTGACCGCATAATTTTTCTCAGCAGGTTTTAGAGTGCGACTCGCATAGGCTATTGGATGCTCTCGGTTGTCATTTTGTATTTTTGATAAAACACCTCCAATCCGGTTATACGAGGCGTCTGTTTGCAAAATAAATGGACGTGCGAAATCAGGATGAGATGGGATGGGTGATTTTATCAATTTTTCTTTTGGATGTTGAAAAGAATTTTCCTGTTCTTCTTTCCAAACAAAACTTCTATCTTTTCTAAGCAAGCGATTTAATGGTTCAGCAATTTTCGAACAATTCTCAATAAATTTCCGATAGTAAGAGATGATGCCCAAAAACGACTTAATTTCCTTAACGATGGTTGGCTGAGGCATTTCTTTCACTGCCTCTATCTTTTTCGGGTCTGGTGAAATCCCTTGTCCCGAGATTACATACCCTAAAATTAGCGTTTCTTCTTGCGATAATTTACATTCAGATAATTTTAATTTCATGTTGGCCTCATTTAGTCTTTCAAGAAGCGTTTCTAGCCGCCTCATCATCTCGTGATGATTGGGGGCGAAAATTAAGTATATCGTCTAAATACACAAGGCAGACGCTCCATTGAGGACCAGATAGAACAATGTCCATGAGCCGAGAAAACGATGCCGGCGCATTACAAAGTTCGAAAGGTAGGAATTAAACTCGTATAAACCTACCGGTGTGTTGAATGCTATTTTTTCTTTATCTTCCTCCTGAATTGGAATTGTATAATAGACATTGGATTGATCCAATGTCGTGAAATATCTCATACCTTTCAGCGTGTCCAAAATATCATCGATTCTCGGTAAAGGGTAAACATTTTTGTCGTAATATTATTTGCACCTCGAAAATCAATGCACATTCTGTGTTTCCCATCCCTTTTTCGTACTAATACTACGTTTTGTTGACCAGGGAGAAACGCTAGGTCTAAAAATTTCCTTATTTTCGAGTTTTGCCACCTCACATGAATTTTGCTTAAGACGCTTCTTTCTTAAGATGACACAAAATTCGGTAATTCTCAAGCTGTTCGCAAAAGAGATGACAATACACTTTTCCGCAATTACTTCGTTTCTTTGCTTTATTCCCCAGAAATTTTGGTGCTTAGCGCTTAGTTTTGCCTCCAAAGTAACATATTTGAGGAAAGAAAGTAATTTATGCGGGCAAAAAGAGTATAAGCTATTTGCGCTAAGATGTTTGCCTTTTAGACTTGTACTCATGCGATTATAGTGGATGATAAAGGCGAAATGTTTGCAAAAGTGTGTACAAGTAGTATAAGTTTTGAAAAAGTAAATTATAGGTTTAGGAACGGTGAAATTCGAGAAATAATGAAAAACAAAATAATGCTTTTGTTCCCTTATTTCAGACCCAATATAATTTTGCGCTTTTTGGATATAATCAATTTCTTAAAATACGACATGTATGCACTGCTAAATTTAAGCATCAATACGAATATCTGCATGCACTGATAATATGATAAAATAATAGAACATACCAGACAATGATAATACAACGCTAATATAAGCACCTGCATATACATAACTGCAAATTAATAGAGAGTAAAATGCGAATAAAGTCATTAATAAATGCATCGAAATGACGAGGACAATCACATTTGTTTCCAGAAAGATTCCGAAATACATTGAATTGTGAATGAAATTTGTCAAAAAATTTACTAAAACCCTGGATGAGCTCTCACCTGAATATCTTCTGTAGTTGACGTACAACGGGCCTGGTTCTGGGAAGCCGGCGATTCCTGGATTATTTCTTTTTCGACGGCTTTTTCATCAGGCTTTTCGTCGTTGTCGTTATGGTGGCTGTGCCCCGGGCTTAAGTAGCATATACATCTTGATTTCGGATCGTACGTCTGACGCCATCTACTTGGTCGTTGACCGCCCTTGTTTACTTGTGGACGACCTTTGCTTCGTCGTCGGTGGCCCTTGTTTTTCCGTTGGCGACGTCGGGGATGACGGATCAGCGGCAGTGGCATAGTGGCTGAAGTTGTTGGGGCGTTATCAGATTCCGTTGCTAGTTCGTTCAGGGGATCTGGTGGGTACTCCCCCATAGGCTGCGGATTTTCGACGGGGTTGTTAAATTTCTCTTGCTCCCATAAAATCACTTGACCACCCACGTAGCGAAAGATGTGGATGCTCCCGTCGCAACTCTTCGAATTAGTTGGCCAAATTTGCTGCCTCAGGGGCTGCATACTCGGTGTCCGACTCGTCGGTACTGCTATCAGTGACCGGGTCATCGTTCGGCCCGAACATAAAACGAATGTCTTCAATGACACCGTCCGCGCCATTCGCGTCGGCGATTTCGGCCGCCTCTTCCTTTATATGAAGAGGAAAATTTATAATATTTATCTGGCCAGACCTGTTGTCACCCTGTGAGTAGGCCCTCATCGTCTATATCCGAAAATTCCAAATTTAAGTGATTTTGGCTTATTTCATTTGTCAAAATGTTACTATTTGTTGGTCTCCTCAGATTTTCAGAGAAATGGACGTTTTTTGCGCTATTTCTTGTCGAGTCAAGAATTTTGAGCTTGATCTGGTCGGGGTACTGGACTTTGGGTCCGTGAGTGAGGGAGGTCTCGGACTCTGCATTCTGAGCTCCCTGTGTCTATTATCTGCATTAAATGAATTTTGCCTTGCATTACTTGAATAATTACGATAGTTTCGATTGCTATCAAATGCATTTCGCTGTTGCCCATTATTCCTGAAATGTACATCCCTCCGATAATTGTTTGAGTTACGATTTACGTTCCCATTTAGGTTACTGTTATTATTGAAATTATGATAATTACCGTTGCGTTTCGATGGGCATTGGAAAGGCGCGTGATACCCACCACAGCGTGCACAATCCGTCGGCCAGCCCCACTCAGCAAAAGGTGACTCGTCGTCACGGCCATGACCATGATGTTGGCGACGTTGATTGTTTCGGCTAAGCATTGCTTTAATTCTCGTCCGACTTTTTATTCATATCGGGCCTTGAGGGCAAAATAGATAAATCGTAATCGGGCCTAGGCTCAGATTGTGTAGGGTAATCTTGTATGTTCTCTCGAAAGACTTGGCGTTCAGTGTATGATGCCCGCCTGATGGCGTCTGTCAGGGTTCCGCACTCCTGATATTTAATTCCCACGTAAATTTTAGGTAAAAGACCCCTGATGTAAATCGGTTATATGATACTTTCCCGGCTATTTTCCGTAAGTTGCGGGTAAGCCGATCTAGCTAGCTTTTTTAGTCTCTCGGAAAATTCCAGGACGGACTCAGTCCTCCGTTGTTTAGCGTCGTATACTAAACCTTGAAAAATATCACTATCGCGACCCTCTGAAAATTCAAGATCAAGTGCTTCAATTACATCGTCAAAGCTAGGGTCTCGAAGTGTTTCTAAAATATTATTTTAAGTCGCTAAAGCGGTTCCAATGCAGCTTGATTCTAAAGATGCAATTTTATAAGCATCTTCCGCATTTGAAACACCTTGAAGAACCATATATTTTTGGAACTTTTTAATCCATTCATGAAAAGATTCACCAAAAGCTCCAGAAAATGGCTTAGGGGGCCTTTGGGTCGTTACAGCATTAAAGCGTTGAAAAGGATCCCCCACTGACCCTGGTGCGTCCGCTTGTGTTCGTTGTTGTATTTGCTCCTCTAAATGCGTCACTTTTTGAATTAATGGAGCTCCAAATTCATCAGAAGCGTTTTTAAAAGCATCTTCCATTATTCTTGGATCAAACGTCATTTTCCTAGTTACTGGTTTTTTGATTTTTGAATCAAAAATTATTTAATGAAAGGTGCAGATACTTTCTGACAAATTGCTTTGTCGTTCCTCTTTCAGTTCACTTTCTTCCCTTAAGTCGGTTTGTCCAGATGTACTTGGAGTAAGAGACACATATTTTGAAGGAAGTCGTCTGTACACCTACTTTGGGGGTACTGTGATCTTATGGAATAGCAAACGAAGTGCGTAAAGTGTCTAACAAGGTCTGATGAGCTTTTAAAGTATTTTCAAAAGCTTCTGTGTCTTCTTGATCAGAAAATTCGTCAGAAGAATTGAAGCGCTTTTCTGAGCAACTTTTCCGTTTTCAGAATCGGAATTTGAATTCGTTTTGACTTTTCCCGTTCTTTTCCACGTTTTTCAATCTTCCCTGACCGTTTTTCTACCCAAAAGACAATACAAATACTGTATAAGGATTAGAATCGAAATTTGTAGATATTAAACTTATTCGTTTAGCTATACGTATGCTTTTTTAGCTTTTACTTAACCGTTCTCCAAATTAATTATATTTTGTTTTATAATTAATTTGTTCAAAATCTATTCGTTTACAAATAAATATTTAGGTATCCGTTTTTATCCTAAACTTTTCATATAAAACTTCGCTGAAGGCGCTGGCCAGTCGACTACAGCACGGAAAAAAACACGGAAAGGGCCGGCCGAAAAACTGACTAAAAATCACGAAAAAGAGTCAAGGGCTCTTTTTCGTGATTTTTTATTATGATTTTTTATATTTGCTTGTGTTTCTGAAAATACACGCTTCAATATTCTCAGCTTTTCCGAAATTTATTTTCTCGGCTTTTCTAAGTTTTATTCTACCGTCAAAAATAAGAACATAAGATTTTGAGACTTTTAGGGCCCTAAAGCTGGCTGGGAGGCAACTTAATCCTACGAGATGATTTCCAGATACCCAATCTCAAAACCTTCACGCCTGTAAATTAATTATTTTCACGCCGAAAATATAAGAATGCAAGATTTTGAGACTGAGGGCGCTTAGAAAGCTGGGCTGGGATGCATCTTAATCCTCCGAGATGATTTCCACAGATACCCTGTCACAAAACCTTCAAGCTTGTGTTTCTGAAAATGCACGCTTCACTCTGCCCCTTTTCAGTGAATATATCGCGATTCGAAACACCCAAAATAATAGCAAAATAGAAAGACCTTGTTGTCGTGATTTTTTTAAATTTATCTTTAATCAGTAATTCAATATAATCCAAAATAATTAGAACGGTATGTGGGAGGCAAAATATGAAAAACTCCAAAAAGGGAAAATACGCCATCATATTTTTCAAGAGTAAAGTCTGAAGCTAAAACGAATTTTCAAAAATCAGGAAGAATTAAAAGTCCAAAAGTTAAGGCCGTAGGCTTGATCTATTATCATCTGCACCACAAAATATGTCACGTTTAGTGCGATTAAACCTATTTCTTTACGTATATTATTGTTAACGTTCTTTTACCTTAGCACGCTTCGATAATTTTAGCTTGCTTCTTTAAACCTAATTTCTCACTCAACCTATCGAAACACGCGTGACGCTTGTCTATGAAGAACACAGAGACTTTTGGATTATTTTATTCAGAAAAATAATCCTTTAACGATGTTAGACACTAGACGCTTTACAGAATTTGGGTAAGACGTAATCGATTACTCACGTTTTAATAATAAATGACGAACTTAACGGTTTGATCGTGGACGAAAACAAAGTAGTGTAGACGTCGTATTATATCGTTAAATATGAAACACGGTAAGATGACAAGTCGTGAATACAAAATATAAACGTTGGTTGGGGAGCGAAGCTGACGATACGAATTTGAGCGGAATAAGTTGGCGGTCGGAGTCGGAAGTACCAATCGACAGAGAACAACGGTGTGACTGAGCCAGATATGCATCGTAATCTGCTTTATATAGAACTTTCAAATTTTTCTCAGATTGGTGGATGATCTGGCGAGCTGCCAGGTGACGGTTTGGGTCTGCTGATATTTGGGGATCATTTACGATGGATTGGGTATGTTTTACATGCTTTCGGGCAACGCCCATAGTATTTTCACTTTCTCCGATTTTTTGCCCCTTTTGTCCCTGTGCGAGCTGTATTTTGTGTGCTGATTTTGTTCTATCGCATCCTTCGCTTAACATAGCGGAAGCATACTTGCATGTTTATAGCGGATTTGCGCATACTAACGTGCTAAAGCCTGTCTATACTTTAGTACATCTATTACGCTATTAAATGCTCGTTTTTTACTAATTTAAATGGATTATCCGGATTAATTCCGGATATCTGTCGGATTAAAACTGACTTTCGCTCTTTTGTGTCGTTTCCTGATCGCTTAAATCAACTTTCATCCGCTCCGATCTTAATCTCTTTTGCAATCGCCCTTTTTCCGCATTTCTCAGCGTGCTTCTTACAGATTTTAGATGTACGTACATTATATCGCGTGTAATAATGATATTCATTAGAATATGTTATTAAATTCGTGCAATTTTGTATACAGGCTTGCATAAGACATGAAAGAAACGACGCAATGATATAGACAATTTTCATTTGCCTTTTTAAGCGAGAATATAATAGTTAAACGATTCACGAAAATTAAGATATTTTGGTATGATTAACTTATATAAATTACAAGAAGCAATCAGTATATAGCGTTACATGACAGCAGCAAGTTAGCTACGCACCAGCTATGGTTAATAAGTTGAAGTAAACTAGGAGTGACTTTGCAAGCCAATTGAATATGATAGTGAACTTCGATGCATTCAAGAAGACAAGCGAAGAAATTGTTGGTTTAAAGCAGTAGGAAACGCGTACGTTCACGTGAAACAGACTAGTTGTAGGTACACTTGCATGCCCGCAACGATTGCATGCACTAATCAATTGACGCCATGTTTGCTTGCTATAATGCTCATGATAACAAAATAAAACACCTTCAAATACAGTTGCAATTATAGTCTGTTTCACACAACTTCGGTCACAAATTTTGAAATCATCTACGGCAATAAGCTGACAGATTGCGATTCTAGCATTGATCTGATATTTAAATATCGTAACCCTCGGCCTACCGTCGACAAAAATTCTTAGAAGATATGCACGAAATTATGTGAAACAGACTATAGTTTTCTATCAATCACGATACGAAAGTCAGCGTTGCAACTTGCAAGCAATTTACAAAAAGTGAACATCTTGGATTGTTTGCACACTCTTATGTGAAGCATTGGAAATTATTTAAAAAAGGTTACACTTTTTTACAGGCCGCAAAATATACTTCGACTAGCAAAGAAAAATGCTCCGATGGAACAAAAAAGATGAATATACTTGGGATTGTGAATTATTAAGGATGTAAACGGAGGGGACTAGGAAAAAGCTACCTAAAGTCGCAAAATCTGATAAAAATCACACGTTCTCTAAGCAACGCAAAAAATCGAAGTATATTCTGCGGCCAACAGATTAAAATAAATATTTTATCATAAAAATGACTGAAAAAAGCAGCACGCTAGCTATGCAGTAGCTATGGGAAATGATATTGAGTAAACTAACAGTCTTTCTAAGCCAATTGAATGAAATAGCAAACATTGATGCATCCAAGACAACTGAAGAAATTGTTAGTTTAAAACAGTAGGAAACGCGTAAATTGACTTGAAACAGACTAAATGTAGGTGCACTAGCATGCCCGTAACGATTGTGTGCACTAAATAATCGGCCACTGCTTTGCTTGCTATAATGTTCATAACAAAATAAAACAACTTTAAATAAAATTCCACTTAGTTTCCTATCAAGCAAGATACGAAGCTAGTCAGCGTTGCTACTTGCCAGCAATTTAAAAAAAGTAAACATTACAGATTTCGTTTATACACTCTTATCTGAAACTTCGAACGTTATTTAAAAAAGAACTTTTTCAGAGGCCGCAAAATATACTTCGATTTTTTGCGTTGCTTAGAGAAAGTGTGATTTTTATCAGATTTTGCGACTTTAGGTAGCTCTTTCCTAGTCCCCTCCTTTTACATCCTTAATAATCCACAATTCCAAGTATATTCATCTTTTTTGTTCCATCGGAGCATTTTTCATTGCTATTCCCAAGTATATTCGTCTATTTTGTTCCATCAGAGCAATTTTATTTGCTAGTACCCTACTTATAATTAGCATGATTTGAGTAAATCAGTCAGTAAACACATACGGTAGCATGCCACAATAATGACAGCGGTCCGAGAACGCGGAAAACAATATCATTCTGAGCATCAGCATTATCCTTTTCAAACAAGACGACCTTACCTAATTTGAACAGATCGAATGCTTCCATCATTAACTTCACGCAGCTATTATGTGTAAAGAACACTTAAGCTCAGATTCCTTATTTTGACGTTACAAGCAATATTTTGAAAAAAATTAAGCTTCTGCTACGCTCCTGAACTGAATTCAATTTTCAGTGTAAACTTTACATAACTACTGGGTGTAAACAAAACATACAGTCAGATTTGTAATCCTGACCTTACGGAACATAATTTGAAAAAAGTTACGTTTTGCATCGCTCTAAAAGCGAAGTAAATGTGTAGTGTAAACTACACATTAACAATAAATGCTTAGTCAAACTTTACACAATTACTGGGTTGTAGAGAAAACTAACAGTCAGATTAGTAACTTTGACCTATCGTAAAACGCTTTAAACAATCAGGCTTGCGCAATGCTTTAGAACTAAGCTTAGTGTTCAGTGTAAACTTAACAAAACCATAGAGTGTAAAGAAGATCTTAGTCAGATTTGTAATCGCGAAAAACACGTCAAATAATCCTAATTTGACTTCCAAAAAATATCTGGGTTAAACTGACAAATTTAGTGTTTTAAATCGATTTCAGAGTTTGAACTCTCTTCGCCATCTCGAGCCTCGATCTGACGCGTAAAGATTTTGTAATAATTACTAAAACAATAATACAGTTTAATAATAAATTTTGCCCATCATAAACAGCATCTGAAGGAAACAGAATGCACGCAACTATAAATAGATCAGAAAGCTCGGAAAATACGTCCATAATGATGATGAAAACAGTCGAAGCAGAGCCGAAAAAGTAGAGTAATAGTACCATGCTTGAGCTGCGCTTTAATCCTGCGGGCCTGGTAGAGTCCAAAAATTTTTACCGATTAAAGAAGTGTCAAAAAATTTCTGCGACAAAAAGTTAAATTTTTTAAATGATCGTGTTCGAGTTCTATCCGTTGGTGTCAGAAAGTTGTGTAAAAAACAAATTTTCTTCAAAAATTCAATTTTAAGGGCAATCCATATTCTGGACGAGGTTTCGTGGATTATAGTTTCTCAGGCCCCACAAAGACCTCTTTGTGCCCCTCAAAGGGCAATTCTAGTTCATTGTCTATTCAAATTTTCATGACTTCACTGAGCGTTTTCTTAAGTAGTCAAGAAATGATTAAATGGCATGCTTTAGTACATTATTAATTAATTAAATTCCGTCATACCATTTTTAAATTTTTTTCTTCAAATTCAGACCTTCGAGCTTATTTGCATGTACTAGGCACACCTGGGCGTAGGGGGGTTTGGGGGGTATGCACTCTCCGAGAAACCAAAATACCCCCACCTCAGAAATCAAAATTCACCCAGAATTTTATTTTTAAAAATTTTTTTCGTTTTTTTCGCAATTTTTCGATGCCAATGGATAGTGCTTGATGAGAAACGTCGAAAAATGGTGTTTTTTTCGCCATACCTCCATTTCTAAGGCAATTTTTTGACCCTTGAAAAATCTTGCAACCCCCCCCCCCGGAATTTTTCTTGCTGCCCGCGTATGGTACTAGGGCTTAGCCAGACGCGCTTTTTTAAGGATAAGATGTTTCTTTAGGTTGGCACAGGTAAACGCAAAAAAGTCTAACGCGTTTGCACGTGTAAGGTACCTTTTTTGGCTCAAATAACTTGCATTTGAAGCCGTTGTTGCTTTTGAAGCTGACAGCATAAATCATTTCCTGCGTGACGCTCGGTAAAAATGACAAGGATTTTATTCCACCTCAATTTATAAAGTAAGAAAAGTTGGTTCTACAATAAAACGGCGAACTAGCACGTGACTTTGACCTACCGGAACCGATATCTACCAGGTAAGTTTTTTTGAATGAGCGAAGGAAGTGCCAAATTTGTAATTAATCATATTCGCATTTCCTGGTTGTCACGGCTCTATTTAAATTCGGGATTCTTCGCTTAAACATCACTACTATCTAGTTTTTCACAAACGCAAAACTGCTATCGTTCGTTTCGACGCGTCGTAATCATCAAAATGAAAACAGTTCTGCTGTTATTTATTTGCCTAATCTTATTCGTTGGATCCGTTGTACAGGTAAAAGGAGTTCGGTATTCTAAAAACAATCCTGAATGACTCTTATATTGGTGAAAAATGAAAAAAACTGATTTTATTAAATTACCTATTTTCAATTTAAAAACACTTCAGACCCTTAAAAAAATTGTACGAAAGGTGCATTAATGCAGTTACCTTCGAATTTCGTCGATGAGATTGGTACATATGTATATACTTTCGACAAACCTTAGCATACCAACGTATTATTGATTGTTACCACATCTGGTCGTAGGGGGTTTGGGGATATACACCCTCCCTTCGAGAAATCAAAATACCCCCCCAGAAACCAAAGTACTCCCCCCAGAATTCAATTTTTGAAATTTTTTTGTTTTTTTCGCAATCTTTTGATGCCAATGGATAGTGCTCGATGAGAAACGTTGAAAATGGTGTTTTTTTGCCATACCACCATTTTAAGACCATTTTTTGACCTTTGGAAAATCTTGCACCCCCCTCCCCCGAATTTCCTTGCTGCCCGCATATGATAGTTACCTTTGTATTTTTTGGGAAATTCCTATAAAAACAAATTTTGCAATATTTAGCACTTTCTTAAAAATCTAGGACGTTAGATACATGTATGTAGGTTCGTAAACTCGAATGACTGATTGGTTGCTATGATTGGTTGGTAACAGTCGGTTTTCTTCGCTGGTTGTTTTCTAATTTTTTTCCTTTGAAAACAACTGCAATTTAAAAGTACTACGGTTTGCTGGATTTTGGAGACGAAAAATTATTTAAAGCTTAACCTCGTTCAGGCCATGCTGAAAATGACGCGAATAGCTTCAAGAAACTTAGAACCAGCCAACATAAAAACGTTGAGACGGGGGTTGGTAAGAATAAAAAATTTATTACTCTTTAGCTCGTTCGGAAAATCGGCCCACCTCATAGAATAATTTTAATAATTACGAAAAATTGGGAAAATGATATAATCGAAGCTAAGTGTTTCATTTTTAGCAGGGGCGAGTTTAAGGGGTCGGGGGTGACCCCTACATTGGCTTAAAAATATTTGATGAGATAAAGAATGAATACGTCATTCGCAACGATTTTTGGCCGTCAGTAACCATAATTTCTCAGATTTTTCCGGTGTTGTGCGCCGGATAAAACACTTTTATGACATTTATTAACTTTCTTTGCTACCTAAAGTCCTTTTGTGCTCATGGAATAGGTTTCGAAACAATGTAAACAGCGGAAACAGATATTTTAGCATAGTTTTTTCTATTTTCGATCAAAAAAATTTCCAACGTTTCGCGTCAAATGCTACAAAAACAGGAAATCAAGCGGTAAATCGAGCTTCTAACGTCCATCCGCCAAAATTTCACAAATGTTTCGGCGCTTTAGAAAAAATGTAGCTCCGCCACCGATTTATATACTATCTACTGGACCGGCGTATAACGTAATAAAATTAAGAAATAGATAGTTGATGACGGAGAACTAAAAGTGAAAAGAAAAATTGAAAAATAACATTTTTAGACGTACGCCATTGAAAATGAAGAAAAACGCCTGGTAAAACGAGACGATTGGTGGGCGCGACGGCAACAGGAGCAGGAGGACGAGAGACGCCGACAAGAAGAGGAGCAAAGACGTCGACAAGAGGAAGAAAGACGCCGGGAAGAGTTAAGACGCCGGGAAGAGGAGAGACGCCGGGAAGAGGAGAGACGCCGCTATGAGGAGGAGCAGCGACAGGGGCAGTATCGCCGCTGGCAAGACCAAAATCGTCGCCGTTGGCCCTAGGGCGTCGATTTTTGGACAGATTTATTTCCATGATTCCAATATATATGCACATATGTATTTGCTACAAAATTGTATGGATGTGTATGATACACAATCCGATGTGTTGGTTCGCCAAACAATTACGAGTAGATTTTATTTTTGAAACGAGTTACACTCATTTTTTAATCTTATACAGACATGTTTTAGGCGCCGAGCTGCCTACGATGTACATACAATTATAAAGGAGAGTACCAAAAATTAAGAAAAAAACAAGAGACCGCTTAGATAAAGTCTGTTTCTGGTTTTGAAGACTGAGAGCTCAAAAGAACGAAATCGACTGATAAAAATTGAGCTTTCTGGCAAAACGACGTCGATGTACGCATATGTGTAACCTACATAGTACGATACAGTTGAAACAGGTATTCTAAATAAATAAATATCGCAAAAGCGAATTTTTACAGAGGCTTATTGATAAGCAGGAAATTTTGGAAGAAATGTTAAAAATTAAAATTGGTCAAAACTTTAACTTTTTTGTAACAACCGTTTCACGGAACCTTGTGCATGGATCACAATTTCCGAATTAGCCAGTCGATTACAGAAGCGGTTCAAACCGAAGCAAAAATTACCATACAGTGCAGATCAACTGATGATAAGCATATGAAGTTTTGCATTGCAAAGTTTTATTATGTAACTGCTTAGAAACAAAATTTGTAGCTACTCGCTTGATGTTCAAAATTGATTTCTATGCACTAGGTCTTGTGAAATAAACTTATAGCTTCTGAGATTGCCCCGAAAAACATAGGAAAACCTTCATTTATTTCAAATAATCTTACTGAAAAGGTTATTTCGATTAATCCGCCGAATACAGTTTTATTATGCTAAAATGTTTTTCATATATGATCATTTTCCGATAAAAATATCAATGATTTATATAATATTCAGTATATTTGAAGCCCTTGCTGATCGGCCAAGCTGTATAAGATGTGCAGGCACGGCCTAAAGTTTAAGAAATTTCAAACAATAATTCCAACTTGCACTAATATTCGATGACAAAGTTGATTTTGTAATTTAAACTGAGCTCAAGTGAAAACTAAACCAACTTTTGCGCACTTTAAAAAACAAACTTCCAATCAACTCTGCCACAAGCCGTAATCGAAATATTTACGAAAAAAAATTTTTTAAGCATATAAGTTAAAATTTACGAGTATGTAAAAATTTTCCAAGCCCGTACGCGGCGAACGCGCACAACAAATTATTCAATGTGAATGAAAAAACGATAAGTTATTAGCAAGACAAAAAGAAACATATGGAAGAAAATCCAATTATTTGAAAGGTTACAATTTTATTTAAATCATAGGAAGCGCGTTAGCGCGTACTTATAATATATTTGGGTGTTCCACAACATATGTCAACCATAGGTGGGCAGCACCGAAATTCTGGGAAGGGGTGAAAAAATTTCTGGGGAGAGGGGGTTAAAAAATTTTCAAAGGTCGAAAAATGGTCTTAAAAGTGGTCGTATGGTGAAAAAACACCATTTTTCGACTTTTCTCGTCGATCACTATCCAATGGCATCAAAAAATCACTAAAAAAGCAAAAAAAATTTTCAAAAATTGAATTCTGGGGAGGGGGTATTTTGATTTCTGGGGGAGGGTATTCTAACTTCTGAGGGGGGTTCATACCCCCGACCCCCCCCACGCCCGCGTGTGATGTCAACCCACCTATAGCTTTAACGGTTTCTAAAAGACACATTATGAGAGGTGCGGTTTCTAAAAGAAAGATAATAAAAAATATTCGCTGTCGATGTTTTTTAGTTTTCCTTTACGCTGAACACCGACTGTGTAAAGCGCGTGTAAAGTTTTGGCGTAAGGTTATAAGATATAGCAAATTTTGTCACTTTTTCCAAGGCTTGTAGACAACTCAGTATAAATCATTCACACATTTTAATGGCATAGATTTGTAGAGGACGAAATTTTAAAGATAACACATTTTTGTTTTTGAATTTTGCTTTAGTTATCGAATGGGAGTGTAAAGAGTGTGAGATTCTGAAAGTGAAAAAATATACTGGTCGAGTTTTCGACTTGCTTATGTTTGCCAACTACCCCAGAATGAGTTACAAGGAATTTTTACTGATACAAATGTACTATAGCGTAAGGGCTAATTTCTGCTTACCAGCAAATTTTTGTACACTAAATGCGGAGTTAGATCTAGGGGTTTTAACTTTACACTCTAGTGAATGGTGTGAAAGACAGGTTTTGCCTAAGATTTCTCCGCCATCTTTTCCAATTATAAGTAATAATAAATTGAATACAACGTTCTCATGGCTACACGTCACAGCAACCCGCGTCTAAAAACACCTTGATATTGATATGAAGGTGTAAAGTTAGAAATCAAGGTTGTAAAATAGGGCGAAAAAACACGTTTTTTCCCTTTTTTGAGTAGTCAATATTTCAAATATTGAGTGGAACAGAAGTTGTTCGCACACAAACGTACTAAAATTAATAGGCTGCAAAGTGGCCCAAACCAAATTCTCTAAAAAAGTGGCCCAAACCTAATTTCTCTACGCTTAATGGGAAGTGAAATTCAGATTTTTAAAGTTTACAATGTAGTGGATGGTGGAAGTATACGTTTTTATCCCTTCTTTTGTTCGCCGTTTTCTCCCTTTAGAATCAGGATAAGTAGGATACAATTATTTACTAAGGGGTACACTTCACAGCAAATTGCATTTATTTACATCAATATTTAGCTTTTTCAGGGGGTGTGAAGTCAAACGTTGGAGTGTAAACGTGTTTCTGTCTTGTTTTTTTCTGTCAACTTCTCCATTTATGAGTCTGGACATGACCTCAAGTCTAAAAATGTACCAGGAATCAAATGTGATATGCAAGTAGGACGCATTCGTTTACACTCAATAGTGGTGTGAAGTGGTTTACATTTAATATTTTATTTGTCGTCTAGGTCATTGTGAGAACCTGATTTTTTCATAAATATTGATTATATCGTAATATGAGACTAACACTGGAATTACGAATCCTACTAAATTCTTCTTTACACTCGGCGGTTGTGGAAAGGATGCGCTGCAAATTAATTTTAGTTCTACAGCCTTAAGAAAGCTTTTTCAAAATGTTCTATGTAACATCAGAATTATGAGTCTGAATTATTAGTTTGCTCTCACACCCAGTCGTTAAGTAAAGTTTGCACTATTCATTTATTGTTAAGGTGGAAAGTTCATTACGAAAATTAATTTTTACTCCCAGAGCGTTGCTGGACGTAAATTTTATTCAAGAAATGTTCCGTAAGGTCAGGATTATAAATCTGACTGTATCTTTTCTTGAAGCGCTGTAGTTGTGTAAAGTTTACACTAAAAATTAACTTTTGTTTCATAGCGACGCAAAAGCTTATTTTTTCAAAATATTCCATGTAGCGTCAGGATTATGAATCTGAATATAATTGTTCTTTGCACCCAGTAGTTTCGTAGCTAAAAACATTTGATCCGTTGCTAGGGTTGTCCTTTTAAAAAAAATTATGCTGATATTTGGAACAATATTGTTTCCCGCGTTCTTGGACTGCTGTCATTATTGTAGCATGTTACCGTATGTGTTTACTGACTGATTTACATCAAACATACTAATTAAAAGTATGTTACTAGCAAGGAAAAATGCTTTATTAAGGATGTAAATGGAGGGGATTAAGAAAACGCTTCTAAGTATATGCCTAAAGTTGCCAAAACTCTTGAAAATCAAACTTTCTCTAACCAACGAAAAAATCAAAGTACTCGTATATTCAGCGGCCTCTGAAAAAAATGTGACCTTCTTCAAATAATTTTCAATGCTTCACATAAGAATGTACTCGTATAAACATAATCTAAAATGCATACTTTTTGTAAATTGCTTGCAAATTGCAAAGCTGACTTGCTTCGTATTGTGACTCTTCGAAAACTAACTGCAATTGTATTCAGAGAAGGTATTATTTTGTTATCATGAGCAATATAGCAAGTACCTACATGTAGTCTGTTTCACGTAAACTTACGCGTTTCCTACTGCTTTAAACCAATATTTTTTTGATTGTCTTGAATGCATCGGTATTAGCTATCTCATTCAATTGGCTTACAAATTCGCTCCTGGTTTACTCCATCTACTTTATCTTAGCTACTGCATAGCTTACTTGCTGCTTTTTGTATCGTTTTTAGTTCAATCGTTTATTTCAATCAGCGGCCTGAGGCCACAGGATATACTTCGATTTTTTGCTTTGGTTAGAGAAAGTCTGAGAGAATTTTTCCTTGCTAGTCTGATATACGTAAGTATATATATGTAAGAAAATAAATGGAATGATTCATCGGCTTCTGAAATTCTAATTAAGCTATTTACCACGTGTTGATGCTGTTGTTGTTATTGTTATTGTTGTTGGTTGTTGTTGTTGTTGTTGTTGTTGTTGTTGTTGTTGTTGTTGTTGTTTGTTGTTGTTCTTTTTGTTACTGTTCTTGTTCTTGTTGTTGTATCGTCCTATACTAACGTTGCCTTTCGTTGTCTTGACGCTGATCTTGCTATCCATTGTCCTGTTGCCGCTGACGTTGCCGTTCTCCCCTTGTTGTTGTTGAAGTTGTCTTTCCTCTTCTTGTTGCTGTTGATGCTGCCTTTCTTATTCTTGGTTTCTTTGCTCCTCTTCTTTCCTCTTCCATTCTTGGTCCTGTTGTCCATGCCAGTCGTCCTGACGTCGTTGCCAATCGTCGTCCCGTTTTACTCGGCGTTTTTCGTCATTTTCGATTACGTAGGCCTACACGAATATATATATAATTGCACAACGGTTCTTTATTTTTTCAAATTAAAAGTTTGTATGAATTTATTTTTTACAATTTCTATCGAAATTTTGTGAAATTTCCATATTTTAAACGATTTTTGCTCTTTACGTTTTCATTTTTTAACTTATGCAGACGTGTTTCAGAAATGAAATTCCTCATGGACCCGGATACGATTGTATCGCTTTAAAACCACCGTCCATGAGTATTTATGGCAAATGTGTAACTTTTTTGAAGTCACAAACATATCGATATAGTCTTCTTGGACTCTAGCTATTTAGGCCTTTTTAAAGCAGTGAGAATAGCTAAAAAAGTGTTTTTGGGTCCATAAAAGGCTATATAGTAAGTTTTCTAAGCCCAAACAACGCTATATAGCAATGCTTTCCGGTCAAAATGGCTTATTTCCATGTATGAATGCATGCGATTCTTTTTAATCGCCAAAAGCCATAATCATTATTAATCTTTATTCATTAGATTTAGATTTATAAGCTCTTTATCCTATATGTATGTGAGACAGATTTTCGAAAATCAAAAATTTATATTAACAAATTAGTGCACAAAAAATATTATTAGCTGAAGCATCGTTTCGCCAAATCTAAGTGATGCGAAAGGCAGTACTGTTTTACCTACTACTTTTATGAGGATTTTAAAATGTTCAAAAAATTAAGCAATATTGTTTTATGAAATTTCCTCAACTAAACACTAGAGAAGTCATTCAAATGAAAAACATAGAAAATTCGTTGACATGATTCCTCTCACATTGTTTCAATTTTTCTGCCCATCATTATTGTTAATCCCACCAATAGAAAATATACGATGTGATAACCTTATTAGCATGTATGTGCCACATTTCTTTGAATTTTGCGTAATTAAGCTTTTCAATGTTTCGAAAACCATCACCTGAAATTCATAAAAGACTGCATCATTCGCTCAAAATGTTGATATTACATATATTTAGGTTATACACACGTTGTTTTTCTCGTATAATGTAATTTAGAAAACGGGTGCGCAAAAGCTTAGTCATTGTATGCTAATTTATGATCCATTTTATGTGACAGCGATACTATTTCCGCTGTCGAGAATAATTTTTTCAAAAAAATTTTGTTTCAGGCGCTCTACCCAAAAAATAAGGGTTGTGCCTATACGTGGGCAGCATCCAAATTCTATGGGGGTCCGATATGGCGAAATTGCCTAAAATAGCGTCAAAAATTTAATTTTAGGGGTCAATCGATTTTAGGAAGTCCGCTGGAGTCAGGCGGCCTTGACCCTCAGACACCCCTCACGCCGATGTGTGGTTGCGTCCATATGTGACAAGTTACAAAATTCTCTGTGTGTGGATGAGGCAAAAGTCCATAAATTGCAAAAAAACATATCAAAAATTTAGTGTTTGGTGTATATCGATTTGAGGGGGAGGTCTACCGGATTCTCAAGAAGGGGGTCTTAACCCTCTCTCCTAAAATCATTCCACTCCGCGGCCACGTGTAATTGTGTCTGGATATAAATGTGGTACATGACGTGCATTATGTATATTACGTAGTCTTTAGAGCTATGGAACCTCAATAATGCGGTGAAGCGACCGTTCCTAAAATTAAATCAAAAATATGTTTTTTTCGTAATTGTTTCATTTTAGTGGATAGAACTCGATGAGAAACGTCGAAAAATCGCACTTTTAACTCAAACCATCAATTTTCTGGAACTTTTTTTTGCTTTGAAATTTTTTGGGCTTCCAGAACTCAGGTTGGTGGGGCCCACACTTAATTGTATCGCTTGCCATATTTTTTAGACTGTCGAAAATGATATTACCTTCGCGAAAGAGCTGATTGTCAAAATTATAACAAAAAAATAAAAAGCAAGCGTGTATCCATATCGATTGTACGATCAAATTTATACTATCACAAAGAATCCGAGGAAATAAATAAATTAGCAGAGCAAGAACAAGATTGTAGAATAAAACGACTGATACTGTACCGACAATACTCCCTTTAAATAGTCTTTACGCCCTCTGGCGCTTAAATAATTAAATGCATTGTTCGTCACCTTCAACGCCTACCGTATCAGTCAGTACCATTTTTAAGGAGACAGACTTCGGTTTTAGTCTGTCACGTGATCCAATGATCACGCGATCGGGTCGATCCACTGCCGATAGACCATTTCTTTCTCGATCATAATAAATTGAATCACTTATTTTTAATTTATTGCAAAACGCTCACGCGTGAGAGGCATGATCATCAGATGCATATATTGGAAACAAGGAGCATCCAAATACTTGATAGTGGCTGGCCGAAAAAATTGATACACGAATTAGGGCCATCAAACCAAAGGCATACCTTACAACCGCACGTAAGCGTGGGGGAGGGTGAGCTTGGGGTATGCACCCTGCAGAAGGCCGAATACCCCTTTAGAAACCAAAATTTCCCCAGAATTAAATTTTTGAAATTTTTTAAGTTTTTTCGAAATTTTTTGATGCCGACGGATAGTACTCGATGAGAAACGTT
The DNA here is from genome assembly GCA_036768485.1 of Mermis nigrescens. Taxonomy (NCBI): domain Eukaryota; kingdom Metazoa; phylum Nematoda; class Enoplea; order Mermithida; family Mermithidae; genus Mermis; species Mermis nigrescens. Next base: position 1,447,956 of record JAVLUZ010000246.1, on the reverse strand, counting down.
GAAAAATGGTGCTTTTTCGGCATACCACCATTTTTAAGACCATTTTTTGACCTTTGAAAAATCTTGCACCCCGCCCTCCTAGACTCTTGGTGCTGCTCACCTATGTTTACTACCAAACACCAAATCTATGTCCAGGATGAGACGGAGAACCTTCCTTCCCTTCCCTCAAATAAGAAAAATTTGTTCCCGCAAGTTCTTTAATAGCGTTAGATAGACCGCTACTGACACAGAATTTCAGCAATGGGTGGCTTAGTGCCAGGTTTCAGGTATTGTTTTTTTTGCAACGCACAAAAGTTTAGTTAGAAGACAAGCTTAATAGATTTTTCTGCATGGACGACTTGACTCCTCTTTTTTTAATAGCTTGTCTTCCCAATTCCCAATTTAATTCCTATATGATATGGCTGCCTTATTAACAATGCGCTATGTGGGTTGTACGTCCTATCTTTATTATTGTTCGAGCACATGTTAGAAACCCAAAAAAGTGTCGTTAAGCGATCACACACTGGTCTGATTGGATAAAAAATTCGCACTTTCTAATAGGGCCGCCACGTCAGGTGACAATATCGGAAAAAGGCCGAAATTTTAGACGTTTTTATTTACAATTATTCGTCTTTGAATGTGTTCATGATTTTTTCCGCAAACAGCTGCAAAATTTTTTGTTCTTTCTAATACCGTTTTATGTCGTAGGTTCCTTTTACTTTTTTTAACACAAGTCTTCATCGCACGCTAAAAACAATCGACTGCATTTTCATTCGAATTCGATTTAACTCACACTATTATTTTCTTCATTTCCTCTGATTAAGTATACGTAATTCGTAGTATTTCCAGCGTACAATGAAGACACTCCAGTTTCAATGTTGCAAGGAGATTGCAGTACGGACCAAAAAAGAAGTTTCAGGCTAAAATATGAATCGTTTAAAGCACATTTTTCTTATCTACACATATTTTTCTGAAAATCCTAGGGATTCGTCACTTGATCGTTTTATAATTAAAAATTTTTCGCGCGATGATTCTTTGAAAATTTAGAATTATAGCTGTTCGTTTAACAATACGCTTGTATTAGGGCTCTCTGATCCGTTCTGTCCAAAGGCATATATCGCAATAATTACGAAAACTTAAATTTTTGGATCGAATCTTAGATGGTTCTGAGCAAAGGTGGGCGGAACCAAAATTCTGGGTGTGCAAGATTTTTCAAAGGTCAAAAAATGGCCTTAAAAATGGTGGTATGGCGAAAAAACACAAGTTTTCAACGTTTCTCATCGAGCACTATCCATTGGCATCAAAGAATTTCGAAAAAATCAAAAAAAATCTCAAAAATTGAATTCTGGGGTAGAGTATTTTGCCTATTGTAGGGGTATGGTTTCATCGGAGAAGGGGGTTGCATACCCTAAACCCTCCACGCCCAGGTGTGGTTCTGAGGCTCAACAGGAAATTTCGCTCATCCGTCATATCCGTCGTCCGCAGCGGTTTTTCTCGAAACTGAACCCAGCGGAAGACTGTTTAGGCTGCCCTTCCTGCATATTAAACCAGTATGTATCTATTATATTTATACTAGCACTAGATTTATATATTTCATGATATCAAAATTTCAGGTTTGTTGTTCTTCAGTTGTGCAAATTCATTCATTATTTTGGATGGTCAATTATTTGGAACAAGCTGCTACATAAAATGGTTATTTTTGGTCGCAAAACTAGCCAATATTAGGATTCTTGTGAACAAACTTTGCGAAGAAATTTAGGAAATTATTGACTTGATTAGCACGTTTATGCAGAGCACACCGAGAAAATCGAATGATATGGAGTTAAAGATTGTAACGGGGAACAAATAACGTCAATTGTTTCAACGTAAAGTCACTTCCAGTTTTTTTGAGAATATGTCAGAAATAAATTGCTCTTTTGACTCATATACACGCTTTTCTTCGAAAAAGGTAGGAAACCATTTCAATAGTTTTGGCTCCAACTCTCCCAACCACGTGTTTTTTTTTGTTAAACGAGGCGAACACGGTCATTTTCGAAAAAAACCTGGTTGGTCTCGACACGCAGGAAAGTTTCATTCGCATCAGCATTCATAATAATAATTTCGAGTTTGTGTGTGTGTGATGTGCGTGTGTGTGTGTCTAAGGAAAAGTTTCTACTGGATAATACAGTGATACTCGTATTTTGGCTCAATGGGTGTTCCGAGCCCCTAATTGTCAAATTTTTGATCAAAATGGCTCGATCGGGCTCCCGAAACCCGAAAAACGACGGTTTACTATAAATAATTTTGGCGACTCTAGGGGATAATGTAATTTCTCTGATGCAAATTTTTTGTCACTCTAATCCAAGTTTTAATGCGCTATCGACTAGTGTAAACCACTTTACACCACAGTGTGATGTGAGGAAAAGCCGTATGAAAAATGTGTTTTGAAAGGGCGATTTTCTGAATATCCTAAATCACTGATAAATAAATTTTATTTAAATTTTAACCGTTTATCAATGACGTCACGGCCGACTTTACTGTAGGATTTGAAGAAAATTCACGGATTGTTTTTCGAGACGTGGGAGCCAAACAAAGCCTAATCATTACGTAAAATTTTGGGTTTTTGTCTCTTTGCAGAAGCATGGCTTAAGCACTGCGCTCAAAATTTGGCCTCTTAGGTTTGTCGAGTCTTTAATTCCGATTCGACAACTTAAAATCCTCGATATAGCACACAACTAGAGACGGGTTCAATTACGAACGGTTCTATCAAGCTTGATTGAATTACGAATATTGTTTTTGATGGTGTAAACCCACGTGCGTGCAATTTGATGTAAACCAACCGAAAATAGCAAAAGCGCGACTATCAAAAATGCTAATACAAATTCAAATATTTCCGCCTCAAGCGGCTAATTTTGCATGGAAATTTTTGTACTTGTTTACAATGAGAACAAACTTTTATGCGCAGGTTTCAATGCCCTACAGGCAAAGAAAGGAATCTAAAATATCAATAAGTACGCAAGATAAAATCTGTCATTGTAAAGTGACCAAAAAAATCTGCTTAGCTAAAATGTAACATTTTGTATACATGGTGATTTACAACTATTATCTTTTGTTGGGCGAAAGGCAATTTAGCTCATTAATGATTCTTTACAATTTTTAGGGATACCAACCAATAAATATTACCGTATGAATGAAGGGAAATCAGTATTATTTAAAAGGAATAAATAATAATAATATGGTTACATTATAAGACAATGACAAATAAGGCATTTAAATTTCCAAACAATTTTTGGCATATTGGATATCAGTTACATTCTCTTTTGCGAATGGGAGCAGAACAATCCGTTTGCAAAAAAGATTGCTCTAACAAATGTTGCAGAGAAGCGCCCCATTTGCTAGTACTATTTAAATCAGTGACGTATGTATAAGCAGACTACATGAGTAAAATGTTGACTTCATTAAACAAAAGTTAGAACGGTTTTATTTATTATTTATTTCAACATTTTTATTTTAGTTTTTTTTACATTTTTTCATTTTTTGAATTTTATTTTCATTTTTCCATTCATCATTACAACAGTTCTCAAAATATCAAGCTTACGAGTAGGTATTTGAAGTGAACAAAAATACGAGCAAATTAACTAAAGTATAACACTAGCAAACATAGATGCGCATGGTCACCAAACTACCGTTTAGCGGGGCTAGTGGGTCATACCTTCTCCATTCCTTCGCGTGTTTGACTAACTAATAAAATAGGGATACCCATTGTTTTGATTTTAAATTTCAAATTTAAAAAGTTTCTAAAATTTAAACAATTTTTTTAAATTCAAAAATGAAATTTTTATTGTAAAATTTTAAATTAAAAATGACAATTTTAAGCAAACTTAACAGCATGTGTACCTCTAAATTGTTTTCCCGCTTTGTTGTTAGGTACCGTTAATTATTTTGGAAAAACAAACGTACCGGATTACGCACGTGTGAACTTGAACGCAACTTGCTTCATTAATTACAGTCACGTAAACAGCCACATACGGCGATGGTAGTGTCAGGCGTGCCACGTTTATTTTTTACAAATTCAATTTATATTTTCGATAAATGCTTTCAACGAATGCCCGGTGTTTGCGCGCTGCTATTTTCGTGATTAGTCGACTGGATTTTTTTCGTAAATTAAGCTAAAAAATACCTAGGATTAAAAGAAATTGAAAATTCCTCCATCTTCTCGTTGCATAAAATTCGATATGCTGCGTTATAGAATAAAATGCTGCGGATCGTTGAAATTCGGCTTATTTATCGGCCTGTTTTGCATATTGGCGATCATTCACACATTGACGCGATCGATTATCGATGAAAACAATTTCCCTAATTTCGATTATTACAAATTGGCTTTGAAATCGCAATTCTCGCTGTATTATAAAATGCAACGATCGAATAAGAGCGATCGAATCGATCGGGAAGGATCGATCGAATCGATAAGATCGGCGATGATTTTGTCGAAATTTGACGACTATTTGTCGGCTTCTTTATCTAAAATTGCCAAAAAAAATTACGGCGAAAGCGCGGCTGCTAGCATTTTGGAAAATTTGTGTAAATTTCCCAAACTTTTACCCGAGGACGAAACTTTGAAGCCGTACGTGAAACACGTCCGAGTATTGAAGTGCCGGGAAGTTCAAGACGAAATAATTTTGTTCGACCGATCGTCTGGCGTTTTAAGCGTCGATCGACTTTTGCTAGAGCAGATTTATGGCACTGCTGCGAAAAATAGCGTTTTATGCCAATATCGACCTTTCGAAGGGACGCTCAGGCCTTTCACTACTACTATTGAATATAATCCAAAAGTCGGTGAGGAAAAAAACGATCGCTTTATAGTGATTATTTTTTCTATTGCTTGGGATTAATTCATTTTTTATACAGTCATATTTAACGACCCCGCAATAAATAATTTGATTTGGTTTAATTTGACTTCGAATTGGTCCAAAAGGACGTAATTTGGACGGAAATGATTAAAATACTTTAGGAATAGAGGTTTATAAGGAAATTTAGGTTTTTAATTACAATTTTTCAATTCAATTACAAATATGAGATTTTTACATCGCTTATATACTTTATATTTATATTAATATAAATATTTTATATTTATTCATTTTAACCCTTCCATACTTTATCGCTATTTCATAAATTTAGGCTCAGAGCATGATAAATTTGAATTTTTTTTCAAATTTGTTTTTAAAATTTCTGACATTCAAATCCTTTCTTTCATCATTCAAAACATTGAAACACATTTCACTCAACAAATCCTTCCCATATTTCATTAACATTTAAATCTTAGCATCAACATTACTCACATATAATATAAATACACGTAGAATTAAATTTTACAAATTATTATTAAATTATTAAATTGAATAACATTTTGGAAATCCCAGAGAAGCCTTTAAACGACTAGCTATAACTCGTCTGTCTCGTTATAGAATCCAGGGTCCGGTTTTCATATGTTTAGGCTGAAGCCAGTCATAATTCTAACTTCAATGTTTAAATATACGTGGTCCTAGGCTTAAGCCTGGCTTAAGTCTGGCATAAGCCTGGCTTATGCCTGGCTTAAGCCTAGCTTAAGTCAGGCTTTTACCTGGCCACGTATGTTAAAACGTTGACGTCAGTTATAAGCTTGGCTTAAACCTAAACATATAGAAACCGGACCCAGATTTTTTAGTATAGCAGCCATTTAGGCCGCCACGTTGAAAATACGTCGAATTTCTGGACTTTTTACATTTACAAGTTATTTAAATATATTCACAATTTTTTCTTCAAATAGCTGAAAAATTTTATGATCTTTTCAGTGAGCTAAGTCTTACCTTCTGGTTCCTTCTACTTCATTTCGAAAAGTAGAAAACCTTCAAAGCACGCTGAAAACGACGTGGCGTAAAAACTAGCCTTGATTCAACATTCCAAATTGATTCGAGGAATTTAATTTTATTTCGGCATTAATTTTGAATTATTTTCGCCCGAAAGTGCCTCCCTTAAGCGCGTCTGAGCTCGAGACGCGATCTTTAAAGTTTTTTCAATACTCGTATGAGCAAATTAAATAAGGCTACCGAAGTCGACTAAGATTAATTTTCGATAAAAAATGCATATTTCGAACATGTTAGGCAGTGTATTTACGTTGTTTCGCGATTACAAGAAGAGTTACGCATTTCGCTAAAGAAACGTGTCCATTTTTCAGCGAAAAATTGTTAAAATTCATAAAAGTCGTACGAAGTTTAGAACATAAAAATATTAGCTATATTTATTTAACTCAATACGATTTTCCTTAATTACGCGCTTTTCTTCATGCGAAAAAAGTGGTCAGCTTCAGAGATCAAAGCCCTACTGTAACGTTTAGCCAAGTCGAGGTCAACTGCTCAATAATACAACGTCATTCTAAAGGAACTTTGATGGAAATTTATCGGAGCGCATTTGCGCAAATTTCGCCGAAAAATGTCGAAAATCGCACATTGCTACCGAACTCGGAAAACGATCTAAGCCTCGATATTATTGGAATAGATAGCACGGCTTTGAATATGTTCAGGCGACACATGCCGGCTAGTTGGCGGTAATATCAGTTTTAAGTTTATTTCAAAGGAAGCAGTAGCTAACTATATGTTTTCAAGCTTAGATAAATAAAGATGAAATTGTTCCAGCATTCGCAAGAACGACAGTTAAATCTTTCTCAATAGAAAAAATAATAATAGTAATAATATAATAATAAAAAGAATAATAATAATAATAATAATAATAATAATAATAATAATAATAATAATAATAATAATAATAATAATGATAATAATAATAATAATAATAATAATAATAATAATAATAATAATTATTATTATTATTATTATTATTATTATTATTATTATTATTATTATTATATAATAAATGTAATGACTAAATAATAATCAATTATCTGCATAATCTGACATCTTGTGCGCAACAGGTATATGACGGAAACGATGGGCTTTCTGCACCTAGAGGCTTATAACAAAGTAGCAGACAACAGTATGGTAAATTGGGTGCCCGTTTTATTGGGAAAGCGATATCTGAATCAAACCGAAGATATGCTTGACGAATTACAATCAACCGACGGTTATAATAAACCGCTAGAACTGGAAGAATTCGATTGGTTGTGGAAAAAATTTGAAAGTCAGTACTATTTCAATCAAAAATTTTCCGGCAGGTAGTCGTTTCGTGTAGGTATTTGAAGTATGAAGTATTCGGCGATTGGTTATTTTCTCCATTTTGTCAATTTTTTCAATTTATTCCAAACATTTTTGGTCATTCGTGTGTTGTCGTCGACTCTTGATAGTAAAGTAAGATTGATTTCATTTCTAAATGAGATTAATTCTAAAATAGGGACTGAAATTGCTTAAAAAATAGGAAAGAAAATGATTTATGGAGGTCGCTTATAGCAAAGAAGTTTCCCTCTTAATGGTAAAAAAATCGATATCGAGACTGTTAATTTTGATACATTTTATTAGCAGTTTTCTACGAATAAAATATGACGCCTTTTATAACGAGTTGACTTTGCAAATGTTTGCTTGTCGTATGCGTTAATAAGGACGCATAAAAAACATTTGAAGCACGAATTATTTCTACTTGAATTCGGTCAACTTATTGTCCAAAATTGGCTTACTATTTCTACCATACATTAGCAGCCATCAAAGTCCGGTCGGTTGGGCGCAGATGTCCAAAAATTTTTAAAAAATCAAAAAGTTCGGCAAAGCGATCGTAGGAGCAGTAGAACATAATTTTAAATGTTTCTAATCAAGCTCTACCCTTTGGCATTAAAAATCGCGAAAAACCAAAAAAAAATCAAAAATTTTACGCTGAGGTTCTTCACAAAAGTTTAATTCTGGGGAGGGTCTGCCGTATTCTTGAAGTGATCCGAATGGGTCCAACTAAACTTTTTTCTCACTTTCGCGTGTAATTCAGACTCAAAACGCTCGGAGCAGGCCCATAATAAAAAAAATTTTAAGAAAAATAAGGCGTAATAAAGGAAAGAATAGGCTTAAAACAAAAATTTCCCTCTCAATTGGTTGAAATAAATCGAAAATTGTGGATTAAAATAGTTTTAATTTAGCACTTACATCCGTCTTTGAGGTTATTTCGGTCCGAAAATGCTCCATATTTGGCCCTTCCCCCTCCAGATAAGTTGACCTACCAGATTCTCTTTCCATATGCTAATTTCCACATACCACGCTTCTTGGATTTAAGCATTTATCTGTGTGCGCAACTTAAATTCCTTTAAATGTTATCATTGTTGTTTACAGTATGATCCATTTGAATTTAAACATATAATCTTTTCGAATATGATATTTTAGTTTAATAATCTTGTTTAAATATAATTAAACGGAAATATTTAATTATTTTTCAAACATTTAAATGGTTTTTTAAATGATTGTTTTCTATTCAAACAATTTCAATCAAAACTAGAAGCGATCAAACGTGTAATTTATCCCTTAGTCCTTTGTTTATTGTCTAAAATTACGCTGCTTTTAGTACTGCATAATTCTTGTTTACAGGTTTATTTGTTCATTTATCATCACACATTTTTTGCGACTTAAAACAAGTTAGGTGGTAAATTTTACTTCAAGGCTTTGTGAAATTAAGATAACAACTTTTGGTCGTACATAAAATTATTTCTTGTTTTTTTCTGTTTCCTGCCGGCGTAAAAAAGTTAAAAAATTCACACGGTGACGATGACAAAATGCAATAGGTGTGAATATTCGTGTAAGGTTGGTATTTATTTGATTTAATAAAAAGATACAACGTTGTTGCCAAATGAAACGCGTTCAATTAAAAATTTCAGGCGATTTTATTTTAAAACAAGCATTATTTTAGCACTAAATCGTCTTGTTTCTTCAATAATCGACAATTTAATTTATTTTACTTCACGTTTTATTGATTGCGATTCATTCAATATGAATTCTGGATTAATTGAGTTTTAGTCATTACATTAAAATACTTAATTTTAGATAAGTTTCAATCAACCATGTGTGAATAGCATACTTCATCAAGCATAATATCTAATGTATTTCAAGTGAAAAATTTTTTATACAAGATGTACTGGTCGATAAGGATTAATAACATAATTGCATTCAATGATAACAGCAATTTTTCTTTTAGATCTACTGAACAATTTTGCAGAGGCATTTTTAGAAGTTTCTGTCAGGAGTAAGACATATTATATAATCATATTCGCTAATTTTTTAAATATAACCATGCATATATTTTTTAAATTTGCGCTGAAGCGCTGAAGAAATCTCGACTTAAAAAACTCTGTAATTGTCAGAATAAGGACACAAAATAAATAAGGTCACTTTTTTGCCAACGGCGTAAAATCTTTCCTATACCTTGTATTAATCACTCACTTTGGTGCTTAATAAAATTTTAAACCAAATTTTAGGCCAACCAAAGTCATCTTTGACTAAACAATTTTAGTCTTTCATCCGCGACTGAACCTTCTAGACCAACCAAAAAAAGAAAGTTAAGCTCAATCGCGATACTTTTAATTCATACTCAACTTCTAATCGTTTGAATTGTATTGAAATCAAACGTAAAAACTTAAATTTATATTTATTATTAAACTACTTAAAAATATATGCTACACTAATACATGCGCAGCAACCGAATTCTTGGGGTCTGGATGAAGCAAGAATAACAAAAGAATATAATAAAAATTTAATTTTTGAGTCTAGGGAGTGGGGTATATCCCCGGCCCAATCTCCCATGCCCACGTATGCCATGAATAGGCAGCAATTATATTCTAGGATGGGGCTAGTCGCAAAAAATCAAGAATTTGATTTTAATGTCTACCTTGAATTTCTGGGCGTATCGTGAATTCCCGGTGAAAAATCTGGTCCCTCGTCTACCCCTCCCCCCGTCATCCACGCCTACTGCTGAATTACTACTACTTAAATCAGCCACTAATCTAAAATCGTCGATTTACGCTTCCTACAGGAAAAGGATGCGCTACGATGATGAACGACGACCCGATGCATTTCGCCCGGGGCCTATTTCACTATCCGTGGCAAGAAACGGCCGGTTTTCGATTCAAGCCGACCGACTATTATTTCCGACCCTGGCACGTCTATCACCGCCTGCACGCTCATCCGAACGCCAGCCAATTTTGCTTCAACAATCGGCCCTACTACGAGCCCCAATTGGCGTTGGTGGAAGAAATGATCAAAAAATTCCAAAAAACGTGCCACTTCTCGTTTTCGTTTCTGACCGACCTGACGCACGACGATCCGAACAATTTGGAATTGATGGACGATTTTTTCCACGCCACGCTAAGTCGGCTTTACGCCCAAAACTATTTGAACAATACCGTTTTGGTGGTCATGGGCGATCACGGCCATAGGATAGGCGCGATTCAGTATTCGTACGCGGGCCGGATAGAGGAGAGGGCGCCGTTGTTTGGCGCCTATTTTCCCGCCTGGTTCCGCCGAAAATTCGCGCCGCTAATCGATAATTTTCGAATAAACAAATTTCGGCTGACCAGCAACTACGACGTGTATCAGACGTTCCAGGCGATTTTGAACGGGAAGTTTGATACTAACCCGAAGCCGGATCCGTCCGTCGAAAAGGGCGCGAGTTTATTTAGCCGAATTTCGCCCAATCGCACCTGCCGGCAGGCGCAAGTGCCCGACAATCATTGTTTGTGCATGATAAGGGCGTCAAAGGCCGCGAACTATTCAATCGATCTGGTTAAGAGGTTGATAGTCAATCATACGATTGGCAAATTGCCAATCGGGTTGCGACAATTGTGCAACCACGCAACATTAACTCGTGCAATAAAGATTAGTAATGTAACGGTGTGGACAACGACTCAAATGGTTCAGCATGGGATAAGGCGTCTGGCGGCGGAAGTTTTCCCCGTATCGCGACCGTTTATATCGGGTGATTTGGAATTTATTGAAGTCAATTACGCTATTGGAAATGTAGTAGAAGTTTTAGCGCGAATTCAAAATAATAAGATTGAGAGGAAACTGAGCATCAATATCCCACCACTGGTTGTGAGAAGTAATTGCTCCCGTTGGAACGATCCGACCTCGGTTTGCGCCTGCTCAGCCTATCGACACCTGTCTTAAATTTTATCAGCGAACAATGACGTTATGATTCTGATAAAATATCGATTGATAGAACTAGATTGAGACCATTTATTCATTCGGCGGTCCTCAGGAAACTTATCGAACTGATCACAAAATGTATCGATTGCTTGAGATATCTGATAGAAACTCGAATGCCTTCTTGTCGATCTGAATATTGAAGCCAATGATTAATATATAAGCGAAGACAAATTATATATGCACTTTTAAAGTCCTTCCAAAGAAGTTCAGTGGGCCATCTGCGTGATGCCATTACCCCGGCGTTCGAATAAACAGTCCGCAGATGCTCTCGAATCCCCAATTTTTCGATATTTCTTATTAGTTTATTTTCTTCTTATCGTCTTGCTGTTGTATAGTTTACGGTATTTTCGTATATTGAAAAGCTCCACAAACTCATCATTCTGATTCTCTCTGCGCCATCGCGATACGATCGTTTTTCTAAAATGAAGCACCATATTTTATGTGTAAGTAGTACGCTGAGGCATTCGCTCAACAACGGCACGTTTCCGCAGTTTTTTTCGAAAGTTGTAAATATAAGACATGGTTGATCAATAGTTTTTTTTGCGGGAGATCAGCAGGATAGGTATTCGTAGGGATTTGACCTTCAGAATGATTCTTGTTGACTATACATGGGAAAAGATAAAATTGTAAGGGTTCTATGGGGCTGAGATAAAAAAATAACACTAAAAATTAAATTCTGGATTCTATCGATTTTTGGGGGCTTTTCGGATTCTGGGTGGTTCAGCCACACCCCCAGTCCCCCACATCCATATATGCTCCTGACCATACGTGGCCAGCAAGAAAATTCTGGGGGGTGCAAGATTTTTTGAAGGAAAAAATGGCCTTAAAATGGTGGTATGGCGAAAAAACACCATTTTTCGACGTTTCCCATCGAGCACTATCCATTGGCATCAAAAAATTGCGAAAAAACGAAAAATATTTTCAAAAATTGAATTCTGGGGGAAGGGTGTCTTTTGATTTCCGGGGGAGGGGTATTTTGGTTTCTCGGAGGAGGGTGCATACCCCCAACTCCCACGCCCAGGTGTGCTCCTGACCCTCACGAAATGGGCTGCGACCGGACATGCACGCAGGGAGGGTCGTGGTCTATGCTTTAGAATGACTAAATGCGAAGTTTTCTAGGTAAAATGGAGCAAAATGAAAGAAGAAATTAGGATTGGAAATTCTATTCAACAATGTTTATTGATCAGAAACTGGGTATTACGTATTTCAACGCTATTTTAATGGTTTAACCGGTTTTCGAGGTCATTTAACTCAAATTTTGACCTTAGACCAACTGACTTCCCCTCCTCCAGATCCTTAAAATTGTCGACTTTTTGGAAAATGATAAAAGGTGTGCTTTTTAAGGCGTTTCTAACTAATTTTTGGCTCGAAAAATGTTTAATTTTTATTCTCATGTTATAAATATATTTTGTTCAATAGGCTTAAAATTTTTGGATTATTTCGCAAATTGTTTCATCTTCTTAAACAATGAAAATTGTCCGAAACGTCCAGAAACATTGTTTATGACGTGTGCCCGTCGTTTTTAGCCCAAAATGGGCACTTTTATATATTTTTTAGAGTTGACGCTCAGAATGTATATGCTATTATCTCCATGTATTTTCGGCAATGATTATTGAAGAATTTCTATTCCTATACCCTCGCTCCGCAAAAACGCACATGGTATACTCGTTGAGAATGTCAAATGGAGCATTTTACTCATTCCGTCGGTTTTTGAGAACTTTTTAAATTAAGGCTACGCCGACAGTTTGTCATGACTGGTGATTCAAACTCAAATATTGAAATTTATTTACTTGATTTATTTGAATGTTTAATTTTTGAACAAATTTAATATAATAAATTATCGAATTTAATTCAATTTAAGATTTTGATTCTGATAAATAATTTATTTTAATCTATTTAATTCAATTTGATATAATCAAAATTTTTGAATAAAAATTGAAATACTGAAATTTAGTACAAATATCACTTTATAAGAATTTTATGCGAAATTATCATTTTACACATGCCTCACAAGTGAAATGCAATGATTAAAATTAGGCAAAGAAACAACGGTAGGGTGAAATTTATTTGAGTGAGAGTCGGTATGACGAGTGTAAAGAAAACGCGCTGGATGTGAACAATCAATAAGAATTATACGTATAATTGAATCGGTCAGTATTTGTTTATAAACATGCTATGAAGGCATATTTCGTAGATAGACTTCCCCTATTGCTGAAGTCAAATCGAACCAATTTACAAACACAAAACGACCAATAGTTGTGCATTGAAGTGCAGAAGTGGCATCTTCTATTGGTTGATTTGCCTTTGTAAACTGGTTTGATTTGACTTTCTGAGTTCAAAAAAGTCTATCTCTGACGTGGCCTTGTCAGAATACAGTAATAATTCATAAGGATATCGTGGTTTAAATCACAGATCGATGTCCAAAAGAAGAAATAAATTCCGACACGTTTACTGGCGTTTCAAAAACATTCAAGGATGACAATCACACGTGGGAGTAGGACAGTTGCACCCCCGAGCGTCCCTGCCCAGAAAATGAAAAAGCCCTCGCAGATACCTGTACAACTCAGAATTATATTTTCAGTAAGATTTTGAGCGATTTTTAGTGATTTCACCCAACTAGACTCCCCCAGAATTTTCCTGCAGCCCATGTATGGTTCGTGGACGTGGGTCAAACCTAATAGATCTCGTCTGCAAAAGAAGAAAGCAAACCGGATTTCAGAATTTGAATAAAAGCAATTGTCGTAATCGCACATGGGTTAGGGTGGATCGTAATCACACTTCGGCGTGAGGATACGGGTTAGGGCACGAAAGGGGTTTAGGCCCCGAGAATCCGATACACACCTCCCCGATTAATCTATAGACCCCATAGTTAAATTTATGACCGGTTCCTCCACGCTTTTTGCCAGTTTTACACCACCCAGACCCCCAGTATTTGCCTGCTGCCATAGTAAAAAGCTCAGAAGTTTATTAATGAAGTTTCGCAACTATGATAAAAAAATTGATATAAAACCAATTAAGCTCTGCGCTTTAAACAAACTGCTAGTCATCAGTCGGATCACGACATCGTTATTGCCCCTTCTGTTGGTCCCGATGACCCTTGTCCTCATTGAACGGACCACCACTACTTCTATTGTTGTCCTCCCGTTCGCCATGACCTTTTTCTTGGGCTTGGCGCCCATGCTCCCCCTTTCGTTGCCCGCGGCCCTGATCGTCCGCCGATTCGCCGAGCCAATCATCGAGGCTTTGCTGCCAGTCGTTTTCACTTTGTTGTGAGTCGTCCTGGCTCTGCTGCCAGTCGTTGTCCCGTTTTACGACTTGCTTTTCCTCGTCATTCATCACGTACCCCTGTAGAATTAAATAGCGGCGAGTGTGGGATTTTCGTTGAGGGATGTGGGGTGACGGCGTACGTATCCCTTAGAAGCACATCCGCGAAATGGCCACTGCTCAGACGTGGGACCGAATGATAAAGGTGTGGATCAGGAAAAGTTTAAAATACCGCAAAAAACGCGCTAAAAACTTAAATTTACAAATTGAATTAAAAATTCAAAAATACGAAATTTCCAGAAATTCTACCATAGCCCGCCGGATGTATTTCGGGATATCTGGTACTTCAAATCCCCAGTGCAACTGACCCTTAGATTCGCCGCTATCCAGAAAAAGGACCTAGAAAACATGCCGCTATTTTGAGCTTTTTAGCTCAATTTGACTCTAAGCCGTCAAAAATTTTTGGCGTATCACGCCATACGTTCAAATTTTTTTGCAATATTTCGCTCAACTATCTCAATTTTTTTGAAATTTTTTCCCAAAACTTTCTAATGCTCTACGTTTTAGGAAGTCCACGACGTTATGAAAACAGTATTATTGTCATGTACTCATTGTTTTGCGCCCTTTGAAAATTTTTGGGACAAACCCCAGAATTCCCATTTGCGTGCATTTGAAGTGGCCTATACCCCAACTTACTGTTATTTAGATCGAAAAATCACGAAAAAGACTAAAACAATGTGAAAATATCGAAAAGAATTTGCCGGATTCTGTAGAGTAGGTCTTTCAGGTTCTGGAGTCCAGCCAGACCATATTTCCCGGGCAGGGACTAAAACTTTAGAATTGCTATTAAATATTGTAAGAGGGTGTAATCTAAAATTCTTGATTCAAGCAATCATTTGATTTAAAAGTGTCAAATTTTAGGTGCCTCGCGTCTTATACTCATTTTCTGACCATTTTTTGTCCAGCATTAATATTTCCATTATTTTGGAAAGAACAGAGCATTGTCCGAAACGTATAAAACAACGTGTACCAATTGTTATTCAGCTCTAAAAAGGTACTTTTTTGGACATTTAAGGGCTGTCCCCATAATTCCCATTCTATACATACATATGTGGTCCAGAGACCCTTTAAATTCCCCTTTTACGTTTAATGAGCTTAGTACCTTAATTGAGCCAAATACAAAGATTACACCGAGAAAGCTGAGAAACATGGTTGTATTCATCCTAATCGTTTGGTCGAATTATATGTAAATACGAAAAATTGAAGCAGGGAAAAATTAGTGAAAGTGCAATAATTCGTAAATAATTCGATCGATGCTCTGCAGTGGGGATTTGCGCTTAAATAGTCCTGAACGCCTACTAATTGCCTACACGAATTATATAATTTTTTCTTTCTCATCGCCCAAGATGCCATTAAGTAAATGACAGGTTTGGGTTTAAGTCTGTCAAGACCAGGCGCCCACTATTCCGCAATGAGGGCGTCAAAAATCACTTTTTTCTGAATTTAACCTTTTTTCTCCTACACGTCACTGATGGCCGATGATCGAAAAAATATCAAAAACCGATGACCGCTAGTTATGTAGGAAAACAATATTCATTCAGCATTTTACACTTTTGTAGCCTCAAAGAAAGTGAACAATAATTCATCCTCATAAGTCTCGTTTGGCTTAACATTAATCGCGATTTAAAACATTCGATAGAAAGGGGTTTTGGCTAACTAACATCTAATTGCAACTTTGGTTCGTCAAAATTCTCTAAATGCCGCGAATTTTTTGTGACAGCAACTGTTTTGTGGACTACAAACGATACATAAATTTACGGGATAAAAAATTTACAAAACTGGTCCACAACAATTAATAAAACTGGCAAAACCGGATCCGAGAGTAATAAGCACACAACACGCGCGCCTCTCTGATAATGCCGTATCTTCCGATCTGATGAGGGCCAGTTGCGGTATTTGGGCATCGGGCTCTTCTTTTTTCGAACACAATAGCCTGAGGTGGTTAAGTGGATCGAGCTGCATAAAAATAGCTACTAAAAATTCTTTTGAAACTTTATGATTCGCCAGCACACATTCATGGCTATGTGTTAAACTTCTATTTTTACCTTTCTCGTGGTCCTCGTCTTTTCCAGAGCATAAAACAATAAAAAATTTTCTTAGAAAATTGAATAAGATAGATGTAGTCGAAAAATGAAAATATGATACGAGTAGCTTAAAATTTCACGCATTAGAGATAAAAATCGCTAAAATGCTTTTAGAAGTCACTAAAAGCGCCTGGATAAGACGAAAGTTTTTGGCCAATTCTTGTCTTTTCATACGTTGCAGCGGCTTTAAGGTGTTTTATTTATAAAGCTGTAGAGTTTCTGAATTGTATCGCACTACTGACTTCGTGTGTATGCTTTTTTGACCTCTGTCAAAAAAACGATTGGCATATTTCCATGTGTCTTGTTTACAATCGGTGCAAAAACTGCAAAATGTCGTCAACAGGCTGAGTGAGCACAATGATGACAAAAGCGAATAAAACCCTACAACTTTTAAGCAAGGTTATAAAAGGTTGTGAAAAACTGCATATAGCGCTCGAAGCCTTGGCAGAAAATTTTAAACTGTCGGATAATTATTTTATGAAGTATCTAGTAGTCTCACAATTTTATGTCAAATTTAGCCTTAATCTGTAACCAGCCCTGAATCCAGGATTTTATTCAGGGAGGGGGATCCCCTAAATCCGCGAAAAATTTTTTTGATTTTCACGAATTCATAGCCTTCATTATACCACATATCCATAGCATTGCTTATTTTCCCATTTCTAACTTACCCGTGCAAGTCTGGCCTGGACTTTCCTGAAAGATACTGCATTGTCTGACGTGTCTGACGATGCTCTAAAGGTGACTAAGAATCCTTCTGTACCTTGCCACCATACCTGGGCGTGGGGGAGGGGGGTTTGGGGGTATGCATTCCCATAAACCAAAATACCCCACCCCCATCCAGGAACCAAAATACCCCCCAGAATTCAATTTTTCCAATTTTTTTGTTGTTTTCGCTGGTGCCGCCCACCTATGCTTGCCAATATAACTACCATCTTACTGTTCTTTGCCTATATCTATTTAACGTATTTTTTCTCATTCGCATGATGCGGGTCACCTACTTCTTGAATGGAATGAAGTATTTTTTATGATATGCATAGATAGGCAATGACGTATTTTTTACACCTAAAATTGATGTTCCGTGGCTTATTCGAGCTTTAGTTTATAATAAATAAGAATGAATCAATAGCTCAAACATGCGAATAATTTATTCTCCGACAACATTACTAGCTTTATAGTCTTTTTTACATAACTTCGTGCATAAATGCTAAGAATTTTCATCGACAGTAAGCCGAGGATTACGATGATTATATATCAGATCGAAGCTATAATTGCAATCTGTCCTTATTGTCGGAGTAGTTTTAAAATTTATGACCGATGTTGTGTAAAACAGACTATAGATACTGAAATTAATAATTAAAATATTATTCAATTTGTTTCTTCATTTTCCTTATTCTATTTCCGGGCATGCATCGCAAATAATTGATGTCTGGTGTGAAATTCTATGGCCAACGGCGACGTTGTTCTTCTTCCTGACGGGGTCTTTCCTCATCGGCTCTCCTTTGCTCTTCCTGACGTCGTTTGCTCCTCTTCCTGACGGCGTCTTTGCTCTTCCTCCTGACGACGTCTCTCCTCTTCTTGACGACGTCTCTCCTCTTCTTGTCGACGTCTCTCTGCCTCCTCTTGTTGCCTGCGGTACTGGTCCTGGCTTTGCTGCCAATACCAACCGTCGTCCCGTTTAACTAATCGTTTTTCTTCACTTTCGAGCGCGAAGGCCTTAATTGCATAGTGTGGTAAAGAGCCAAATGAAGAAATTACAGACAGGGTCAAAAAAGGCTACACTTCGCTGTTACGGTTCGTCATTTTGTCTCTAGTCTGCTCCATTCCAAACGGCCCGTTTTTAGCTAAAGTCTTATTACTGTAATGAAGTTTCACTGCACAAACGACAAGGATGCTCCCATGATTGATTTAAACTCTTCTTACTGATGTGCAATGTGTTTTGCTTAACACGTCGTGACCACACATGGGCGTATGGGTTTGGGGGGTATGCAACCCCCAGAAGTTGAAATACCCCCCCCATAGAAATCAAAATATCCCCCAGAAAAATTTTGTTTTGCTTTTTTAGCAATTTTTTGATGCCATTGGATAGTGCTCGATGAAAAACGACGAAAAATAGTGTTTTTTTCGCCATACGACCACTTTTAAGACCATTTTTTTGACCTTTTAAAATTTTTTCACCCCTCCCCAGAAATTTTCTCACCCGCCCCCAGAATTTTGGTGCTGCCCAACTTCGTGCATAAATTTTAAGAATTTTTATCGACAGTAAGCCGATCCGATCAATGCTATAATCGCAATCTGTCAGCTTATTGTCGGAGATAGCTTCAAAACGTATGACCGAGTTTGTGTGAAACAGACTATAACTGACTGCCGCAATAACCCGACCCGTAAAATATTCTGTTACAGTAATAAGCCGTGAAGCCAAAATGGGCCGTTTGAAATGGAACGGACTGTAGTATATAAACGTATAAAATATTTAGTAATTCCGAGTTGGCTGTGTGTGTGCGCGCGTGTGCGTGTGTGTCCCGGAGAAAAGTTTTCACTGTACAAATAAATAATCCTAGACCATGATTCCGAATTTCGGATCAAAATGGCTCGATCGGGCTTATGAAACCCGGAAACGACGGATTACTATAAAATGAGTGGCTCTAATGGCTTCTGTAATCGCCGCAGGGTAATTATTTTATACCCCATGGTTTAACTTTTAATGCGCTATCGACTGATGTAAACCACTTAACACCGCATTTATAAACTGACGAAAAACCGCAAGAAAAACGTTTTTTAAGGTTGCATTTTTCTTCATATCTCAAATCGCAGCAAATAAATTCCATTCGAATTCTAACCACTTTTAGGTTATATCCCGACTTACCTTACTGAAGATTTTGAAGGAAATTCACAGATTGGTTTTTGAAATACAGGAGCCCGAAGATACCCCAGCCATAACGTAAAATTTTGGATTTTTGTCCTTCTGCCGAAGCACAGCTTGGTTGGCACTTTCCAAATTTGGTCCTTGGGGTTTATCGAATCTCTGATCCCGAACTGACTACTTAAAATGCATGATCTGGCGCCGTAAAACATATAGGGGATGAGTTAACAAAAAATTGCGGAAGGTTTCAGAAACCATTATTCCTCATTGAAGACTAGCTCACGGCAAAGCAGGATAACAAATTATAAATTGTCTTTTGAATAATGTAAACCAATATGTGTACGATTTAATGTAAACATGTTAAAAGCAGCAAATGCGCACAGTTTACAATGCCCTCTGATTGCCATTCGAGCACAAAAAGGAGGCAATAAAAATTAAGAAGTAAACAAAATAAAATCAGTCGCTGTAAAGTGAATAAAGAGATCAGCCTAGATGAAATTGTAACATTTTGGTGAACAATGATTTACAACTAATTTAATTTGAAGAGCAAATGCAACCTTGTTAGTTGTTGCTGAATAGTGCTCCTTAACGATAGTAAAACTTGAAAGGAGAAAATTAGAATAATAAGATAAAATTAAGACAATTATAAATAAGGTATATGAATTTCTAGACAATTTTTGGCATATTGGTTATCATATCGGCATATTTCCATTTTTTCAAATGAGGAGCGAAACGACGCATTTGCAAAACATATTGCTGTTGCAAATAAGGCAGCGAAGCGTCCCATTTGCTTGTCTATAAAATTAATTTCGAGTTGTCTCTGTGTGTGTGTGTGTGTGTGTGTGTGTGTGTGTGTGTGTGTGTGTGTGTGTGTGTGTGTGTGTGTGTGTGTGTGTGTGTGTGTGTGTGTGTGTGTGTGTGTGTGTGTGCATCCGGGATAAAAATTTTACTGTATAATTGAGTGGCCCCTTATATTTTGACTCAATGGATTTTCAGTGTCCCTGATTCTGAATTTTCGATGAAAATGGTTCCATTGGACTTCTGAAACCCGGAAAAGCACGGATTACTATAAAACGTTTTGGCGGCTCTAACAATCTTGCATAATGGGCTCAGGGCATTTTTTTCATGTTACATTAGACCAACTTTGCGCTATCGATTGATGCAAACCAGTTTACACTGTGTTGTAAACTGACTAAAAACCGTAAGAAAAACGCTTTTTAACGTTACGTTTTTACTAATATCTCAAATCGCAGCAGATCAATTTTATTTAAATTTTAGTGATTTTCAAGTAATGCCTCGAATGACCTTACTGTGGAATTTAAAGAAAATTCATGCAAATACTCAAAATTACTTAAATGATAACCTAAAACGGCTAAAACTCTGGTTAACAGAAAACTAAGGAAGGTTGTAAAAAATGTGAACAATCAATGAGAACGAGCTCACAGTAAGCCAAAATATCAACTGAATGCTCCTGATGTAAAGCAAAGTGCGTGAAGCAAATGTGAATCAAATGAAAGCAGCAACCGCACGGCTTTCGAGAAAACTGACACGATTTTAGATATCTCTACTTCTAACGCTTAATTTTACGTGGAACTTCTTGCGTTTGTTTACAATGCGGACAAATTTGAGTAAATTTTCTGCGCAGTCTACAATGCCCTCTAATTGTCATACGAGCAGAAAAACGAAGCCGAAAATTTTCTTAAACTTAGCAAAATTTAATCATTCGATGTAAAGTTATTCAGCTATCATTGTAAATTTTTGTGAGCGTTGTGATTTTAAATGAGAATAATTTATTTAAATTGTAGAGTGGAAGCTTAGAAGGATAAAAAATTCTGATTAGCGCTCCTTTACAATATTTTGATATAAATAATCATAAGACTATAGTTTAGGTTGTCGGAAATGTGTAGTACATATACGTTCGTCACCACTTTTATCTAGCTTTTTGCAAAATGGGGAACGAAGCGACCCATTTGCATGAAAGATTGATGTTGCAAAAGGAGCGCCCCTTTTGCTAGTTAGGTTATTAAAATTTGCATTGATTGAGTTTTAATTAATTGGATAAAAAATTATTAATTAATTAATTGATTTATTATTATTTTATCGGCTGTCAGCGTTTAGTGAACCAATGAGATTTATTTACACCCTACTTTGATATGGTTAAAACGCCAAAAGCATGCTCGATTTTGTCGTTGCGTTGCGCCTAGTACCCATTTCTAATAATTTTCCATACTAAATATATTGTCAAAAAGAAGCTAAGTAACGCGATGCAATGCAAAATAGGATCTCTACGAGTCAAACAGTATCCAAATAGGGTGTTATGCCCTAGCGCGCGAGCCATTGGAAACTGGTCAAATTTTTTTACACAAGCCTAAAACAAGCAATTCTACCTGTCGAATGAAGATGGTGAAAATGTAAAATTAGGATGTATTCTTTTTATAACCCGCCCTTTGTTTCGATTACGTTTTTTATGATAGCGGGCGTTAAAAATTGGCCTTTGAGCAGAAATTTGAGAATATAATCATTGAGGCACATGCAAATGGGCCAGGGCGTGTCCTACATCGGCAGCGTCAACTCTGGGGTCGAATAAAGTATAACAGTTAGCGATGTAAGAAAGAATGGCTTTCATCTATTGAAAACCTTTTCAACGCACAACGAGACTAACTTTGATAGCAGGTGTGATCCGTTCTATAATAATATCTCTTCCCCGGCCAAAATTTTCAGTTTACCGGAAAAACTCAAAAACATCATAATGTCTTTATGTGTTTTTGTAGTATTTTTTGGCCAAAAACGCTAATGTTTTGGCGCCTACCACCAAATAGTAATTTGTTGACTATTTACTTTGTTGTTTCTTTATAATCTGAGGAACAATTTCATGTTTTATGTTTTAAGAGGATAGAGTATCGAGGAATTGCGTTTTTTGGGCGCAAAAGAACATTTTAAGCCCAAAAAACAAAAAGGCATTTTAAAAGGAAGTTTTAGGCCTCACCTGACCCCCTTCCCAAAAGTCCCTATGCTGTAAATGCCTTTGGTAGTTATTTCAGAAACTGCTCCGTTTTGTCTCGATTTTTCAGCAGATTGACGGGCAGAGCCCGATGATATCGTCGAAAAACGGTGTTTGTTTACTTACCCTGTCATCATTTTTTGGCTTATTTTCACCGTTTTAAAAATTTTGAACTCCCAGAAACCAAAATTTCGGCAGTGTCCAAGTATACCTATCACAATGATTGGGGCCCTAATAATTGCAAATATAATTAGAGGCTAAGAATCTTTACCTGCGCAACGTATCCAATCGCAAAAGTTATGCAAATGAGCAGAGGCAGGGCGAACTTCATGACTTGGTCGGATTGAACGAACAAATGCTGCAACGAATGACTGAGCGGCAGATGAGTAAAAGCGCGTGAACGATAAATAAAGGTTAGAACTTGCATTTAAATAGCCACCGATAACCCGGAACCAGGTCAAAAAATTAATCGTTAAGCGCTGACGGGCCCTGACGTGGGACAAATTAAGCGGATGGTGGATTTTTGAGCCGAATTGTCAAAATCACGTGGTGCATTCATTTTTCACCGGCACACCGAATGACGACATAGTCAAAAAATGTATATTCCATTGCTACAAATACTATTCTCATTTTTTTCACAAATAAGTCAAAGCTTAGCTGTGGTCAACAAAACGAGAACTAGTCGTCGATTCGTTGAGAAATACGAAACTGGTATTTACAGTTTATTAAGTGAAATTGCATTATACTAATGAATAAATATAATAGGTTTCTGGTTAAATCTGGTGTATTTATGAATTTTTACCGACACTTGAAGGTAATTCGGAAATTGAGAGCAAGTTCAAAGAATTTTCGGCAAAGTCGAGTCAGGATAAAATATGAAAACTTTTGATTTTGACTCCATTGCACGGCATGTTTTTGCAAATGATGGACTTAAATTGAAAATTTTTGTTTCTTTTGATATTTTAATGCCGTTATTTTTTATATCGAGATGGTTTCGTGGAACGTTCAAATCGCGATCAATCGCAGTGTTTACCCTTATTTTATTAATCTAATACTAGTTCGGAACATATTTTCTAAGTTTATTGAGACCTGTCAAAAAAATAGGCATTGTAACGTAAGCAATTAATCAGGTCACGCTACACTGACAGGTCGAAGTCTTTGCAGTCCTAATGGGCCTTTGAATACCTCGTTCGAATTTTTTTCGGCAGAATCGACAGGGCTCATAGTTAAAAAATTATCAAAACAAACAACGACACGATGATCATTCATTATATTCCTTCTTTTTTCTCTGGGATTTCTACTTACGCTTAATTTACTTAATGAGTCACGTGACCTTTGATTTTTCTTAACTTGCTAAGTAAACCTGACGTGTTGTCGAATTCGTAGGAGTGAATTGACGAATCCAGCAAATTTTCTGTCAAAATGGTCTCCTGAATTATCGATGTTTATTCGTAGTCCCTGTAATTTTAAGGTCCTTTTCAAAAAAAGTTATGCGGGTCGCGCTTGCTGACAAACAACACCTCCTACCGGTAAACATCTGCCGGGTTTATTTTAACAGAAAGTTGACCTTTCTAAGACGAAATTCTTATAAAGAGCTTTTGATTTTTCGACCAAAACGCTCCGGGCCTTACAGTGGCGGATCTAGGATTCTTCTAAGGGGGGGCGGTACCCCTAAGGGGGGCGGAATCCTGACTTGGGCGGAAAAATTAGCCGTTTTAACCCAAAAATCGCTAAAAATCGCTCAAAATGCTTAATTTTGCGCACAATTTTGGGCCAATGGGGGGCGGCCGCTCCCCCACCCCAACCCCCTAAATTCGCCCCTGGGGCCTTAGTGTTTGGCACTTCAAAGATGCTGCTTTTCTTGTGCGTTTTGGTGACTTATTGGAATTTTGCCGAGTCGTGTACGTGCTCGAATAGGAATGATACGGCAAAATTTTGCGGATCGGGCTTCGGTACGCATATTTTATATTTTAGTGTATACCTTCATTATTGTTTTTCTTCCTCGTCTTAATTAAAACCGTTTATCAGTCATCCGCGCTCAATTGGAAGAAATCGGAACCGCAAGTAATGGCGCGACGGTTTACGAAATCAAGATAATCAAAAAATTCAGGGTAACGTTGCAGTGTTCGTTTTTATTCAGCGGAATTAAAGAAATACAAAAATCTCTGTTTTAGAGCGGGCATAGTCCAGAAGCCGTTATGAATGCTAAAATAGCGTATAAATTATCTCGATCTACCGTTTCTGAACAATTTTAAGCGCTTTTGCATAAAATTTCTGAATCTCTTCCCATTTCTGACCATTATTTTGCACTTTTTCCCAAAATTTTTTTAAATTTTTTCCCTTCTAAATGTCTAGATCCCAAGTTCTTTTTTTCCGACGTTTTTACCTGCTTCGGCATGTTCTCAAGGTTTAGTGAGGTCCCTACACGAAGGAAAGTAAAAAAATTTTTTAGGGGGATTTTGGGAAAAAGTCAGGCAGAATTGAGGCCGCCAAAAAATGGAGAACTAACAAAAGTAGGTTACTAATCGTGCTGTATTAACGTTACCGCTCTTCAATAGGATATTTTAGAACAATAAGAAGACGAGGTAGTTTTTTCGTCTCAGGAAATCAGACTGCGTAATATGGATTGCAGCAAAAGAAAATTCCAGGGAATATGAGTTTTGTTTTGCTGCTTTTGTACACAACTTGAATTTTTTACATATAATTTATTGATAGACTGCGCAGTGAACCTGCCCTCATTGAGCGTCATATTATTGAAACAGAAAAAATTGGTTGTAATTGATGCATCGAACTATCAGGAATTTATATTATGTAGGAAATCCAGACAATTGGTCAAAACGTTTATTCCAGTGGGCCATGTCGCGCTCGTTTAACTCTTTCGAAGATTCACACCGAAAACGATTACTTATTCGGAGGTGATTCTTTTTCACGTTTTCCGGACAATAATACATTATGTTTTTACCTTTTTCGCCGTTTTCTGGCAATGATAATTTGTTTATCTTTCTTAATTTATTTTTATTTTTAAATTTATCATAAATGCTCATTATTTTGCTCAATTCATAAATATCATTTCTGAGCACTAATCCTTTTCATCAGTGCTGGCTCTTGTATTGTTAGCGTTTTTACTCCAATGATGGGCATCTGCCCTAGAACACTGCCTATGGAGCTTTACGCAGCTTTTCGGCTCATGAAAGAGTGTGTCAGAAAAGAGACTCCGGGGTATGAAAACTTGCAAAAAAAGTAAATATTTGCAGTTTTAGCGACGAAAGACGGTCATTTGTATGACGTCATAAACTACAAAAACAGGCAATTTTTGAAATTACTCCTTATAGACCTGCAATAATAAAGAATGGTAATTTTTTTAAAAAATTAAGCAAACTGTAGGCTAAAAACGGAATAAAAAGAAAAATTTTCCTCGAAAGTCTTAGAAATAGACCTAAAACTATATATTAACAACGTTCAAAGCTATTTTAGCATTTATACAAGTATCAATATTTAACATCTCAGACCGGCTGACCCCCCACCCCCTCCAAACCGGCCAGGCTATGCACATGGACACGGTCTCTGATGTACGATTCCACCAAGATACCACCCTATGCGACCAGACATGTTCTTGAAGAGTTGGGGGCCTAGACTCCCTGAATGGCTTAGGGAATCCTCACAAAACGCTGTTAGACTCCACAATTATCACTTTCCAAACACATCTGGGCGTGGGGGCTGGAGGGTATGCACCCTCCCAAAAAACCAAAATACTGCCCCTTCAGAAATCAAAATACTCCCCCTAGAATTCAATTTTGAAATTTTTTTTCGTTTGTTTTCGCAAATTTTGATGCCAATGGATAGTGCTTGATGAGAAACGTTGAAAATGGTGTTTTTTCGCCATATCATCATTTTTAAGGCCATTTTATGACCTTTGAAAAATCTTGCACACCCCCGCAGGATTTTGGTGCTGCTCACCTATGTTTCTAAAACTTCGTGAAGAGCTATTATAAACGTTTTTAGCGATCGTCTAGCTGTAATGTCAAAGCGTTTGTTTTTGACGTCCGTTCAAGAAGAGCCATTTTTTCCAATTTTTACTAGAAATTTTGAAAGCTTTTGTTCAACTTATCGCATCGTAAAAAAATTCTTTTGAAGCCGAACCTCCCTTAGCCAGAATTTTCATGATGTACATGAGTATGCACATTATGCATTGTTACCAACTCCATATCGTGCACACGAGATTATTAATACATGCTGATGTGATTATTTTAGGCTATTTTGGTCCTGACGGACTGCCATATATAAATTATGTGGTTGGGCCGTAAGATGGACTATTGTATCAAAATCACTCAAAAGAGATCTGGAAAATGGTTCGCTGGCGGCCAAATGTCATAAAAAGTGAATGTACACTCGAATGAAGCGAGTTGAAACGCTTTGTATTTAATATTGTCCGGAAACGAAATAAGTATAAACCATTCAAGCCGAAATTACTGCTAGATTATGATAGTCGAACATAGCACTTAGCATGGGAACTCTGGGGGATTGAGCCCCAGCAAAATTTTAAGTACCTTTATTTGTAGAAAACGACGGGTGCATGCCAGAAAAACTGTTTTTTACGTTTCGGACAATGCTCGTTCTTCCTGAGCTTGAAAACACGGGAAAATATTTAAAAAGTGAAAAATGTCGAATAAAATGGGCAAAAGATAGGTAAAAATAAATATTCGAAAAATCTGACGCGTTTGAGACAAAATTTAGCTAAAAACGCTTAAAACAGCATGCCTTCTAAGATTTTTCGTCGGAAAATCAACCGTGCTGGTCGTCGCAACCAGACACGCACGTGATGGGTTTCGGGATGTAGACCCCAGAACGAAAAAAAGGTAAATTTTTCGGGGAAAATCAGGCAAAATAAAGGCCTTGTAATTTAAAAATTTTCTCCGAAAATGCTCAAAACTGATCCAGATCTGTGAAATAATGTAGCGTTTACGCTCACATAATTTTTACTATAAACGGAAAATTAGCATTTGAAGGGTTACTGTACCTGGGTCAAATCATAATATGACATAATTTCATGCAATTCAGGATCAAAAATCTCAGCAATATGTACTTAAAGGTCAGACGCTACAGTGTTAAGCTTATTATAAGCCTTCAAATACAGAGTGGTTGATGATCACTCAAAAAAGTGTTTCATACCTTTAAGGTTTGTCGAGCAAATCTCAAAAACCACTTCTCTCATTTTAATGAAAGAGAGTGTTCTAGATAAAAAAATTTTAGGGCGAAAATATTTTGCCGAAAAAATTAAAAATATCTTTTTACTGTAGCCTGTCATATTAAAAAAGTGGCAAAAATTTGCTCAGGCTCTCATTCACTTCGTACTGTAGGTAGAAAGCTCAATAGTAATAAAATAGTTGCGCCTTTAACCGGGCTTTCTTCTGCATTAAAGGTGGTTAAACGAGATTCGCTCATTCTTCCAGCTCGCTCAACACAAGTTTGTGTCACGGGGGCA
Source organism: Mermis nigrescens (assembly GCA_036768485.1). NCBI lineage: Eukaryota > Metazoa > Nematoda > Enoplea > Mermithida > Mermithidae > Mermis > Mermis nigrescens. Next base: position 1,420,085 of record JAVLUZ010000246.1, on the reverse strand, counting down.
GCCATATTGGAAATAATACTTAAGCTGTAGCTGTCGAACTACATACTTCAAAAAAGTCCAATACGGCTTTTAATTTGGTTATTGTAATAAAAAAGTGCGTTTTTTTATACATGATTTATAAATCTTAACTGCTTCGAAATAGTTGAATTTTTTTCCTATTAATAGAAAAATGGATGCTCTTGCCAATGAGATTTATCTCAGAGTATGACTTTTTGTGGCTGTTTTTATTGGCATTTTAAAGCAAAAAATCATTCATGCTACACTGAAAACGACTAGCAATTATACCAGTCTTTGAGGTCTTTTCGGCCCAAAAAAATTTTTTTATCCTCCTCAGACCACCTGCTTTCCCTCTAGATCTGTCCGCTGTGCATCTACGGTCGCAGCCATTTTGTGGGGAAGTCAGTAGCATACATGTACTGCATAAGAATTCCGAGGGGGGGGTCAGGACAAAAACTTTTAAAAACTTAAAAAAAAGTGCCTTTTTGGGCTAAACAACGACGGATACACGTCAAGAACACTGTTTTTCGACCTTTAAGACAGTGCTCGCTCTTTCTAGAACATAAAAACGTAAAAGAAATTTCAAACAAATTTGAAATAAATTAAATAAATTGAACAAAATATAGTCAAAAAATGTGCATATGGCGCGAAGTGCCGAAAATTTGAGAGTTTTGAGCCAAAAATGAGCTAAAAAGGCACTTGCACTTTTTTTACAATTTTTACCATTTTTACAAAAAATCGGTAAATTCTGGGAGGGTCGAAGCCATTTTGCGGGGGGTTAGTTGCCATTTCGAGGGGTCAACCCCCAATTACGAGCTACATCTGGTCAGTAGCCGTTCTGAGGAGGAATTGAAGTCATTGTTGTTCTTGCAATTAACGCTGTATATGATATGTACACACAAACAGGTATATGTTTTTAATTCATGACTGAAACTTTCGATTTCACTCACACTCGCACGGCGTATTCACTCAATGTTCAAAGATCCTCTTTTATTGAAGCGTTGCACAGGTATACTATTTTTGAATAAAATTTTTAAAGGGCTTTCTTGCACGACTAATTTTGAGGTTCAACGATTGATAAGTGCGTCGGTGCTGCTAATTGCGCGTCAACCCCTAGTTCGACTCCGGGTCGCAGCCACAGCTGAGCGTTGGGGGTCCAGACCGGACCCCAGAATCTGAAAGACCCAAACGTAGACCTACAGAATTGAATTTTCTGTGCTATTCTTGGCAGTCTAGCCCCGGCGACCCTCCAGAATTTTGTTGCTGCACATTTATGGTGCAGACATTCACTTAAGGGTTTGGAAGTCTAAAGTCTAGACCCTTCAGAATGTAGAAATGGAAATTTTTCCATTGAAAATGAGGCAAAAGGAAGGTCAAAAATGGGTGAAATTAAAAATTTTTCGTCGAAGCGCCTTGACTTGATGAGAAACTGTATAATAATTAGAGCCCGAATTTTCAAGTCGATCTACGTAATTTTTTTAAGAATGGTTTGAAATTTACTCCGTGACAAACGTCTAAAAACGAAGTTTCAGCGTAGTTGGATAAGTTTTATTCTCGCGTGATTCCACGTAATTTGACATTTTCCACGTAACTCCACGTAATCCGGGTAAATAGGAACATTTACACGTAATTTGGAAATTTTTCTGTATTGATGCCTATGGATATTAACTATTTGCCATGTCCAAAATACCGGGTATCGAAACAAAGTCTAATTGTACGGCAATATTAAAAAAAACAATTATTTATCGATTGTTCTCTAATTAAATACGAAATCCGCGATTTAGTCGTAAAATTCGCATCGAGCCTACCAGAAAACGCTGATTTAGTAACGGTTTACGTAACCCGAAATTTTGACCAAAAAAACGTTATATGCGCTTTGAGTTTCGATGAGCGATCCTTTTCACAATACAGGTCAATTCTTAGTGGTAGGCGTCAAGGTTTTGCGTTTGAAACGTTGAGATGATTAATGTTATAGTCTTTATCATTTAACTTTGCGATTTTCCATTAAATTTTTCCGCAAGAATCAGGCTACAAAAGCGCTTTAAAATTTTGCTACAGTAATGCGGCTTAGCAATGGCATACGTCTGCATATGACTCGATGTACTGTAGGATATCATATTTACAGGTAGGTAGCCGGCTCTCCTTTTTTGGGGGGACCAACACCAACTTTGGGGGGTCTAAGCCAAAAAAGAAACAAAATAACGTGTAAAAGGTCCTATTTTTCCTGTTTTTTTTTCTGAACTTTGGGGGATCCGGACCCCCCTCCCATTCCCCCCACAGCTACGTGCCTGCATACTTACCGTATTAATTTAAAACACTTTTGGTAGGCACTTAAATCTCAAAGCTAAATGAAACGGACTATAAATGTTTTAATGCATTTCCGTATAAATAAAATAGTTGTTGATACGCTATAGTCTGTTTCATTTATTCGAGAGCTTTTTAGTAAAATTTTTTAAGGACTACAGTAAGCGAGACAGACGATTTACTGTAATTCAGTAGATCAGCTTAGTGAGGGCAGAGTGGATTGAATTATTCCAGTTTTAATGCGCTAATCCGTCAACATAAATTTAATTTAGACATTTAATCAGTGACATACTACAATTAGTGCGCTAAATAAAAAAGCTATCAGCTGGAATCGAACCCGGCGTTGCTTCGACGACAAGCAAACGTTTTATCACTGCGCTATGCGCATGGACGTAACCAGAGGGGGTCAGTGGGGTCTTTTGACTCCCCCAAAATGGAATCGTCACAAAAAAATTCAAAGGGGGAGTAAAGGAAAATAAGCCATCTTCAAGTTGAACGTCGTTTTTTAACATTTGAGACCCCCCAAAACTGTTCAGACACCCCCAAAATAACATAACGGTTACGTCCCTGTATGCGGGAGTTCGCGACCTCTCTTATCTTAACATCTTAGTCTATTGTCTTTAAAGTGTCAACTTCAGGATAAGCTGAATGGGCGACTTTTATCTGTAAGTTGATTGATCTGCTGGTCAACGAGAATAAATTACGCCGCAAAAAATGATATTGAAAAAGCCTTCTTCACTAAGTAGCTACAGTGAGATCTAGCAACCTATGTACAGTAAATAAGAAAGAAGCAGGGCGGATTTAGGGGGGACGGGGGAGTGGCGGCCGCCCTCCCCCTGGGGCAAAATATTACGCAAAATTAAGGATTTTTGAGCGATTTTAGCGATTTTCGGGTTAAAACAGCTAATTTTTCCGCCCAAGTCAGGGGTTCCGCCTCCCCCCCCCCTCCCTTAGGAAAATCCTGGATCTGGCACTGGAAAGAAGGGATAACTATAGCCTCCTAAAATATTTACTGAAAAAGCTCTCGGATAAATGAAACAGACTATACTTTGCTTGAATATTGACGAAATTTCCACGTAATCTTAACGTTAAATGCCTTATTCTTCCACGTAAAATGACATTTTTCTCACCGTAAATATCCGGGGTTTTAGCGCTATTTTAGCGCTTGCACCAATTTATGAGGTCATTCTGGCTCCAAAAACAACTCATTTCTGGACGCCCCAGTCGAGAGCCATTCTGTGCATCTATCGTACGCACCTACTCTTTTACATTTTCACTAGCAACTTTTGCTTAAACGAGACACTGATAGGCAACAGCTACGCCCAAATGTAGAAAAAAGTCGCAAAATGATATTTCATTTTGTAGCTCAGAGGTAGAAAAACTGTAAATTAATATATTCATTATCCTAACGACATGAAGAACATATTGAAAAAATAACCTTTTACCACCCACCAGAAGAAAAAATTGGATTTTATTATATATATATATATATATATATATATATATATATATACTCATATATATATATATATATATATATATATATATATATATATATATATATATATATATATATATATATATATATATATATGTAACATATGCACGTTATAACAGACTTATTAAAAAGTTCCAAAAGCGATAAAGTGCAATGTATTACTCTCAAAGTTCAAAATATTCTTCAGAAATCACCATTCAGCTCCTGAATCCCGTAAAGGGGCGTTAGCTGAAATTCCGAAAAAATTGCAAAAACGCGCTAAGATTCATTTTCGCAAACCACGTAAGGATCATTGACTTAGGGTTCCATTCAACGCTCTCATGCCCGAGCGTGACCGGACCACTCAAAGGGCGTGGGGAAGGTCTGGCGGTTCCAGACCCCTGAAATCTAAAAGACCCCCTAAAAATCGATTGACCCCAGGATTCTATTTGTGGTACTATTTTTCGATAATTTGACCTCATCGAAACCACTAGTATCTTGATGTGGCCCATGAATAACAAAATTATGCAGTACACCCATTTACTGTTTTCCGAAAACAATGCTATCAAAAAATACATCAACTGCAAAATTTTTAAAAGCCTTTATTCAAAAATAAGAGAATGATTAGGATGCAAAACTGAGTTGGTTAATGGCTGGGACCACACATGGGCGTGGGGGGGGGGGTTTGGGGGTATACACCCCCCAGAAGTTCGAAATACCCCCCCCAGAAATCAAAATACCCCCCCCAGAAAAAATTTTTTTGGCTTTTTTAGCAATTTTTTGATGCCATTGGATAGAGCTTGATGAGAAACGTCGAAAAATGGTGTTTTTTTTTGCCTTTTTTGACCTTTAAAATTTTTTTCACCCCCCCCCCCAGAAATTTTTCCCCCCCCCCCCCCAGAATTTCGGTGCTGCCCACCTATGGCTGGGACCGCTTAGCTGCGTGTGTCATATTATTTTAGCCCAACGATCAACGAGTGATAACAAATTTTAACTTAAAAACATTCGAGACTCGGAAGGCGAACACTTAAGAAGGAACTTGTTTGTTTGAAAGACGGTTTTGCAACAGCGTTTCAAAAATATTCACTGAACTTTAATTTGTCGACTTTTTTGGTTTATTTTTGTACGATAGTGAAATGCATTTGCATTTTATAGCTCTGAAATAAGCAACAATAGGCATCATGACACACCACTGTATCAATATGGATTCACATCATGTCGACTTATTCAGCTTTGGTGGATTGGAAACCAGGACACGCTTGCGGGCGGTTACAGAGTTAGGGGCACAGGTGGGCGGCACCGAAATTCTGGGGAGGGCGGTGCAAGATTTTTCAAAGGTTAAAGAATAGCCTTAAAAATGGTGGTGTGGCTAAAAACACCATTTTCAACGTTTCTTATCGAGCACTATCCATTAGAAACAAAAAATTGTGAAAAAAATTTTTAAAAAAATCAAAAATTGATTTCTGGGAGTATTTTGGTTCTGGGGGTATTTTTGGTTTCTGGGGGGTGCATACCCCAAACCCTCCACGCCCAGGTATGTTAGGGGTGAATGACTGTGTATATACATATAATGCGCCGCGTACGGCCGGGTGTTTGGTGGTCAAACACGTGGCCGTGGGGGTTCATAACCCCTCATAATCCGTTAAACCCCAAAAAATCGGTAACCCCCCTCCCCCAGAAGTGAATTTTTCGCATGTTTTTTGGGATTTTTTTCCGATTTTGACCCCAGAACTTGGCTGCTGCCCAAATACGGTATCCAGCCGACCTAAATATTTTATGACAATTTAAGCACGAAGAATCTCATTTACCGACTACCCCACAGACTGGCTTATGGACACTAATAATGAGGAGACCATGAGCGGCAGTCGAATGCTGGTGGGAGGTATAAACCTGACAAAAATCGCAAAATAGTACCAAGCGTTCAATACTGAGCTTCAATCGATTTTTGAGGGGGAGGAGAGGGGGACTGGGTCTAAATCCCTCCCCTCAAACACTACCTATGCCCACCGTGTAGTGTTAACCAGACATGCATAATTCTGAAGGAGTGAAGTTTTTAAGTGACTTTTCTGTGTTCAAAATCATTTTCGACGTTTCTGACGGTGCTCTGCCCTTCTAGAGCACAAAAACACAATAAATTCTGAAAAATCCAGAAAAATTCGAATAAATTGTACTAAATATAGTCAAAAGGTGAGTGCATGGTGCACCTTTTATGCGAATTTTGTTTGAAATTTTCAGAAAATCACGAAGAAAGGTGTTCTGGGGCATCGGAATCCCCACAGGTCATGTATGGTGGTGACACACTCCGATTACGGCCACTTATTTGATCGAACGCAGTATAGAAGGAACGCACGCTGTAAAAAAGGAAATCATGCGTAAGACAAACACAGACATAAAAATGCGTTGTTACAAAATTGGGCAATCCACTAAAATCTCATTAAACCGTTATTTCCTTAAGCAGGGTAATAAATAATAAACAATCAAGTGCCTGTCGACCGTAACGCACGAAACAAACAAAAGTATTATCATGCTTAATTGAAAATAGCGTGTGAGAGAAGTTTTGTGAGTGATGATATGGGTCGAAAATTTCTATTAATTATCGCTCAACAGTATGTAAAAGCGGTCCGTCATGTAGAAATTGTGCTCAAGCGGTTTGACAATAAACAAGAAAAAAGTGTTTTTGTTTATTTCTGGTGCAATCGCTTATAAGAATAGAGCGGTGAAGAAGTTTCGCTCATTCGTGATATTTATTCATCTTGTAATCATCCGGCATCGATCATGTGGATCACTTGGATATTATTCTCGTCGCTTCTGTTCGCTGTCCTACTCGAAAGCCATAAGGCAAAAGAAATAGTGGATGGCAAGCAGGTACCTGCCTACCTATGTAATGTTAGTCACAGTCACACATGGGCGTGGGGGTCTATACCCCTTCACTCAGAATTCAATGGACCCCCCTCAAAATCGATAGACCCCCAGAAATAAATTTTTATAGCCATTTTTTTGGTATTTTTGATCCGTCGGACATACAGACTTTGGCCGCTGCCCATGTAAGGTCACAGTCAAACATACTCCGTAGATGCAAAACATGGCCGGTCTGGGGCGTCAAATTAAAAGCCTTTTCATGCAAAATGACGTCAAAAATGGTCATAAACGCTAAAATAGCATTATATAATCGACAGTTTTTGGTCAATCACAAGCGCTTTTGGAGAAAATTTTTATTTCTAACCTTCTTTGGCCTTCGTTTTGTCAAATTTTTCTCGAATAAATTCGCATTTTTTAATTTTTAGGGTTTAGACCCCAAACCCTCCACGTGCATGCCTGATCGCAATCCTCTAGCCTATAGATTTGTCTTGTCACTGTCGTTAGAAAAGTTATAAGCTGCAAATATAAAAATCGAAATAAAGATTAGCGGTAAATGGATTCCAAAAGTTTTAAAAAGTACCTACCTAATGATATGAACCATATCCTGCGTCATTGGCGAATAGTGTTCCGGTTGTTAGAACTGCTACTTAATATTGTAACCACAATTTGACCGGTCTGAAAAGTCAGTCTAGTTTGAGAAAGGTCATTTGGAGACTATTTTGAGCACATTGTTCTTTAGAATCAGGTATCAATATTAAAAAGGCGTTAAAACTGCATCAGTCGAATTTTTTCGTTTGAAATTTCATATTTTACAAAAAAAATTGTGATTTTCGTCCGCTTTTGACCGCATTTTCGCCTGCCAGGAAATTATTTCTTTAAACCTTCTGGCGGGTCTAAGCTAGGAATGCACATAGAATTATTTAGCATATCTAGATCAGCAGAATGATAAAAATGAATTTGTTCGGGGATAATCGAACAAAATGAAGGCCAAAAGTAATTGAAAATCGAATATTTTCTCCTATTATAACATGTACAACAATGTTTGAGGTCATTTGGCCCAAAAAGAAATTACCATCTGAACCAGGGGTGGATTTAAGGGGAGAGGGAGGCGGGCGCCCTCTCCGGCCGAAAATATTTGGCGAGATAAGGACTGGATATGTAATTTGCGACGATTTTTGGCCGGCGTTGACCATAATTTCTCAAATTTTTCCGGCGTGCGCTGCATGATTCGTCTTAATGATATTTATTTGCTTTCTAAGGCGGTCAAGAAGTCCCAGTGTTGTAAAAGATAAGGATTTTTGCAAGATAAAAGATAAAGATAAAGTTGAAATTTTAAAATTTAGAAGATAAAGATAAAGATAAAGATAAAAAATTAAGAAAGATAAAGATAAAGATAATTTGCAAGATAAAGGAACCAAAAGATAAAGATAAAGATGAAGATAAAGTGTACATATGTAAATATGGTCGCCTGGACCCAGGAGAATGATGTTTGTGAAGTGCAATAAACGAGAGTGGGTGATGTAAAGCAGCCAACTGAATGCCCTAATTTTTACACCTGAGATCAAAGAGGTGATAGGCATTAAGCACACATAAATGTAGGTTTGGGGGTTTGCCCGCGGTATCTGACTGACCCACGTACTACTACTACTGGCAGACAGCAAGTCACTTTTTCTTTTCACAAGCATCAAAACCCTGCTCTGTGCGCCTGTACAAAGTATAGTCGCAACAGTTATTGATTTTTTCAAACTTCTCTATGTTCCCCAGGCTTGGACTTAGATTAACGTGGGTGCTAGTAGTAGTACTCCCGCTTAGATTGGTATCACTTCCGCTTACTTAGGTTGATATACAGGCATTAGTTTGGGCCGCACGCCATAGGGTTTAAACAATCGTTTTCTTTTCTTTTCTTGTATCAGTAAAACTTGAATGCTTCTAAATGTATTTCACGTCAAACCTGCATTTTGGATTACATGCTAACTTATGTACATACTTTATCTTTTTTGCAAGATAAATTCCTATCAAAAAGATAAAGATAAAGATAAAGATAGCCTGTGATTTTTCCAAAAGATAAAGATAAAGATAAAGATAAAAAATCGTCAAGATAAAGATAAAGATATCTTTATCTTTATCTTTATCTTGCTAAAAAGATAAAGATAAAGATATCTTTTACAACACTAATTATGAGGCCAAGAATAGATTTTTGTGGCAGCAAACGTTTTCATGACCCCTAAAATGATTTATGAAAAAGAAAGAGCTACTTCAACATATTTTTCTTCCATCTTTAAGCATAAATTTAAAAAAGTTCATAGCTTCGCATTAAATGCCACAAAGACAAGAAATAAAGTTGCATTTCAAATCTCTTAACGTCCTTCGTAAATTTGAAAGATTTTCCAGCGCTTTGCGCGGTATTTTCGCTATAGTCAACTAAATTTTGGCATTTTTTTGCACGAATTTGTCGAAAGTTTTCGAAATTTCTGAAAAAATTGTCGCGTCAAAAATGACGTACTGCCCCCTACTCACAAAAATCCTAAATCCGTCACTGATTTGGACAATTAGACCCGCTGATCCTCCAAACCGACCATGCTGTGCACATTCAGGCTATCCCTTAGTGTTGGCTCGCGCCCATAGTAATTTTGTAAGGTATTCAAGATAAATTTCGTTGAATGCCGATTTCGGTACATTTGTTGCACTCTATGCATGTACATCGATAGGTCAATTACCGAAAATGTCTTTTTTAAGATTGCTAGTCCGATTTTGAGGGACCATGCTGACGACTCTTCTGGATCGGATGAAGACTCCTCACCGTCGTCGTCAGAAGAAGATGAATCTCATATTGAATCGGCATCGAGAGAAGTCACAGCTCGAAAAAGACTACATCGTCGTAAATTGCGCAAAAAGCCTGAACGCAAGGGGTCAGGAAGTAAACACCTTATTTACGAATTAAATGCAAAATAGAAAACAAACGATGGGTACGCGTCATTGCCCCATTTTTAAACAGTTTTTTAGTCAGCACGGTAGAAAATAGTTTCTAGATAACGTGAAGAAGATACGGTTGGTTGAAAAATGACCAAAATAAGCTGGGAAAATTGACGAAAATTATTCAACCCTTTAATGCCGAAAGTCAACCAACTAATCAACCATCCAACCAACCAACCAATAGTAAGACAGCGGGGCAGAATATGTCGAAAATAATTAGGCAACATCATGCACTCGTACAATGGCGCTTTTTAAATAGAAGGCGTTAAGTTTTGCAATAAAAATGCGCATTAGAACGTGATTAGTACAAAAAAATAAGAATTCTATCATTTACGCGGATCCCCAAATTAAAAAATACCACTACAAGCATGCATTTTCATGAAAGGACCAGAAAAAGGATCGGAAGGTCGACTCGAAATCAATTGCAACTGCCATCCGCAACCTCAAAGCGGGTGCCCATGCAGCCAAGGAAGAAAAGGGAAGCATGATCGCGTCGCCCTTCAACGACCAATATGCAAATACGGCGAGTTTGAGGAATCCAAGTGCATATGGCCATCGAAAAAGTTCGAATTGTCGGCCTTACCGCAATCGTGCTTTCCGCGCAATTTATCGCTAGATATACCACTCGTCGTTAAGCAGGCGAGTTCGCGTACGTAGACACGGTACTCGCAGGCTAGCTGCGTGGGATAGGGGAACATTCTCCCAAAATTTTGGCAATATGCGTATTTTTGGCAAGCATAGCCCAAAGGAAAAAGCTAAAAATTCTTGAAGCGAATTCGAAAGATTAGAAACAAGATTTATATTTCGGCAAACATTTCAGCTAAGCCCTGAATTTTCGTGCGTTTTGAGCCGAATTTCTTGTTTTGGTAAGTTTTGTATTCTAAACAGTCCATGTGCGAGTAAAAAGGTTAAAATGTCAAAATTTTTCGACGCTCTTGCAGTTATTATTATTTTCCGAAAGGTATTGCTTTTCTTTTTGCAATACAGCAAAATTCATTGTTAATTAAGTTGGAGAAATGAATATGATACGATTAAATTGAATTTTTAAATTTTTTAAAATTTTTCTTCTCGAATGCGTAGAGTTCGCTTACAAACGCTGACACTATTATTTTTGTTTATGTACATGTATAGGAAAAAACAGTAAAACAATTAACACAATCACACGAGCACAGCAACGCCATTTATCTGGGCAATCCAATGCAGTGATACTACTCCTAATAACCAGATATTCGCTTACAAAACTTACTTTCTGAATGCAATCATGTCTTATTACGACAATAAGGCAAACTAACTAGAACGATTCTGCATTGTATTTTAAGAGCAAGAAAATAATCTGGTTCAACGACAGATGTGAACATTTGAAAATATTTCGTTAATCACGGCATTAAAATGATATGTATGTAAGCTGCACGATGTATTTGGCCAACAAGCATACGTGGGCATCACCAAATTTTTTTTCGGAGGAAGGGAGTGCAAGATTTTTCAAAAGCTAAAAATGGTCTCAAAAATGGTAGTATGGCGAAAAAACACAATTTTTCAACGTTTCTCATCGAGCACTATCCACTGGCATCAAAAAATGGCGAAAAAACAAAAAAGATTTCAAAAATTGAATTCTTGGGTGGTATTCTGGTTTCTGGGGGGGGTATTCGGCCTTCTGTTGGGTGCATAGCCCCAAACCCCCCTCCTTGCCCAGGTGTGCCAACGAGTAAAGATTTTGTCTTACTATTGTAACTTGGCACCGTGCCAACCAGGTTACTCAGTAGGAACAAAATTGCAATCGTGTCGTTTTCCCGGATTTTCCGCTCTTAAAACGAATGCGTGACCCGATATCACTCATAGGCCCGTAGCTAGGGTAAGGGGGTGCAGATGGAGCGGCCACACCCTCGCATGTTAAAAGTTAGAAAAATGGCGCCAAAAACGGAAGGGCCTTAAAATTTATGCAAAAATGCTAGAAATATGTTAAAATCACGGTATCTCTTGGAAATTTAGCCGCCTCGTGCGGCATTTGATTAGTTTTTGAAGCTGAATACGATATTCAACATCTTACGCTTCTGTGATTACGCTTTAAACTGTGCTTGCACAGTCGGTTCGAGAAATCCTGGCTACGAGTCTGCAATTAGCAGGCTTTTGATCGCTTCTTAATATGACTAACTGCAACACCAACCCCACAGGTTTAACATCAAAATATTCGTTCAGTGTCTAGTAGCACACATGCTTCACTATTAATAACTCTATATGCAGTATTATGAAGAAAAAATCAAATCGATGCACGTATTGATGTCGCAAATATTGGAAAACCGGGGAATCACGAAACCGTGCGGCTATTGTAGCAAAAAAATCGCCTGCCGACAGTTAGTCGACCTCGGCGACGCTAAGCATGATGGAGGACGTCGTCGCGGGGGACAATGCAAGTAGGCGCTTGCTAATTGTCAGTCATACATAGGCATGAAGGAGAGGTCTAAAGAGTTGGTATCCCACACAGGCACATAGCTGTGTGGGAGTAAGGGGACTAGCCCTCACTCACCACCATACGTGTATATACAGCAAGGGAATTTGGGGGGGGGGAAGTAAGGCCCAAAAAAATTTAAAAAGTGCCCCTTTGGGCTAGAAAACGGAGGGTGAACGTCAAAAACGCTGTTTTATGACGTTTCGGACTATGCTTGTCATTCTTAGAACATCAAAACATACAACATTATTGAAAAAAAAATTGGAAAAGTCGTGTAAATTGAATAAAATATAGTTAAAAAATGTGTATGCGGCGCGAAGCGCCAAAAAATTTGACTTTTGAGCCAAAAATGAGCTTAAAACGCTTAAAAAGATCCTTTTTACTATTTAAACCGGCAATTTTGAGGGAAGGGAAGTCGCGGCAATTTCGCAGGGGGGTCAGTTGCCGTTCTGAGGAGGTTTTACCCCCACTTCCTCGAAGAAATCGTATGGTCGCCACCAAATTTAGCGAGTACGAGTATTTTACACAGGGGTCCCCCGAATTAGAAAAAAGTTTTTAATTCTTTAATCACATCTGAAAGACTGCCAAAATAGATTCTAGCACAGTTTTGAACTAATGAGTCCAAAAGTTTGGGGCGCTACGCGCCAGATGTATGGTGTATAACTTTTGCCTCTCGAATAGCCGAAGTTTGAGTTCATAACTATTGCTTTGACTAGAATCGAGAATAGCACAAGTTAAACAAGTTTCCCGCAGGGTCAACTGTTTATAAACCATTTGTGAAGCCATTTTATACAACACATTTCATACAAAAAAAGATTTTATGCAACACATTTTTATACAACAATTTTTTGAAAATGTTTCCTTCTCTTATGTGTAGAGCTGGCTGAGAAAAGCTCAACAATACCGTCATTTTTACCCGTTTACGAGTAGTTTTTGAGATATCTGACATCAAAGGTTCAGTCCCGCCCCCCATATTCAGAAGGCCAGCTACGTGGTTCATCTCACATGCACGCAAGAAAGGTTTGAGTCTGGATGGGCTAGAAATCTGAAGAATCGCAAGGACTTTAAAAAATCCAATTTTGGGGATGTAGTGGTATTTTTGAGCGCCACAAATTGTTGGACGGCAAAAACAATATGTAGGTACTTCGAATGTTTCTCATCGATAACCATTGCTATTAAAATCGCGATAAAGAGAAAAATGTTTAGATTTATTCCCTGGTTATTTGAAATTCTGAGTATACTCTGGATCCTGTAGTCCAAACTCCACAGTCCCCAAAGACCCTTGTATTTTACGGAACCAGGTTTAAGCGTGTAGGTAGTCAGGTTTAGCTGATGACTTGAATGTTTTTACGAAAATCAATTTATGGTAAGGTTTTTTGCATTCTTCAATGCGCTTACGCACATACAGTCGCACATATGACAGCTAAAATTTGGCGAGGGGTTGCGCGGCCATTTTTAGAGGTAAGGCCAATGGCCCTTTAGCCTTTGCCCGAAGTTGACAAAAAGGCACGAAAACGGCTAAAAAACCTGTGTGTTTGCCAAAATTCGGAACGGGATAAAAAATTTTAATTTTTGGGGGCTGGTTAGAGGAGCGACTAAAATGCGGTTGTATTGGTAATGATTCGGTCCAAATTTGCACACTTATTTATGAATCAGTTTAGTGTCTTTAGCTTTGCCTTCTTCCGCTATTTGCTTATTACTGTGGCTTTGTATGCAACAAAGTCGAGATTAAATTTGCGAATGAAGAGTGTGATGGCGGTGAAGCGTGTAAAGCTTCACTCGTAAATGGGGCTTGTCCGGCCCCCGTGCCTCAAAAAGACTTTTTCCTTTACAACATATTCGCTGGGAGTCGTTCCCGGGGACCGATTCGCCTCCACGGTCACTACATTACGTGGAATCCTGAAGAAATGACGTTTGGTAAAAAAGGAAGTAAATTGATACGGTTTATATCGTAATTTAAAATATGTTATAATTCATTTTAATTTATTCATTTTAATTTAATTTAAAAGTTATCCGACGGTATGCTAAGCATTCTTCAACATAGCAGGAACAGTTACTCTGATGCGTTTTAAACAATGTAATAATAAGCTATTAGGCTGATGAAATTGTTATAAAAAATTAAGCTCGAAATCAAAAGTGCGGCACAATGCGGAAACTCTGGGGTTTAGACAATTAAGATGGTGTGTAAAGAAGCCGCTGCAACACAAGCCAACCGCTGGTCAATTTTTTCAAACATATTCCGAGAATAGAGTTCTAATTTATATCTTAAGCAATGAGTCTCAAAATTTTATTTTACGTCAGCCGACGTTATGACGTCATTGGAGTGTAATATAAAGTTCTGTAATTGGAAGAAAATTCGGTTATTAGGATTAATATCCGTTTTACAGCACTGCCGGTCTGGGGGTTGTTTAATCGATCAGAAAGAGCAGCCAGACATGTTTTTGAGGTACAATGACCTTGAGAAAATAGCGTCGAAATAGCCTCAATTCATACTTTCTAGTGCATTTCATTAATGAAAATCTATGAGTTTTGTCCGTTTTTGGCCTGATTTTTGCCAAAAATGAAGTTTGTTTTGTTCTCCTAAAGTCCATACCCTCGATTTTTTCACGTGCATGTCTGTTTATACTTCCCTAAAATTATGCATTTTTTCACAATGTCTGATGCCTTTAGTTTAGTTTATGATTTAGCACGTTCAAAATTTACTTACCCATTATATATATATATATATATATATATATATATATATATATATATATATATATATATATATATATATATATATATATATATATATATATATATATATATATATATATATATATATATATATATATATATATATATATATATATATATATATATATATATATATATATATATATATATATATATATATATCTACCACCATCAATCTTTCCAGGCATTTTCTTGTAGTTTTCATACGTATTTGCTAGTCGTACTCGAACCAAGTTATTTATAAGTTTAGTATTTGAGAAAATATCAGACTAAAAAAATGTTCAAAATTGAGGTAAAGGAGAAAAGCAGGCTCTGCGGGTACGAGATGGTGATTCGTCCGAAGAAAATTCGTCGGAAGAAGAGTATGCTAAACTTTGCTTTTTCTTTTCTATAAGAAAATTTTCCTTATTTTTCCTCGTTTGTCTTTTTTCCTTTTTTTCGTTCTAATAAATTCGGCTGTTGTAATTTCTGCCGGAAAATACCATCTTTATTTTGTCGTCCAAACTATTTTGTACGTTTTTCACGAATTAGTCTTGACAACATTTTTAGCTTCGTTTTTTATACACAGAGCCGACGGCGATAAAAAGTATACGTCGAAAATTCCTTTGTGGCATTGCGTCAAGTAATGACATCAATTTTCTTGTATACACATTTTGACAACATATAATTTTTGTATTTTTATAATTTTTACACTTTTTTGTTATTCACGTCTTTGTTAATTAGTAGAATATTTGTCTTATGCAAGTAGTTTCATTTTCGAAAAGGTCGACGTTAGATCGCGCTTTGGCTGCATTTGAGTTTTGCGCTTCGCGTATATCTTGCAAAACAAAATGCACGAAAAAATGGCGTTTCTTTGAAGTGACATCAAAATAATCAGCACTATGAATAATTAACCAATATAGTTAGTCAATAATTAAGAGGTTTATCGATTTATTCTTAATTTAGGCGTATTCACTTTTGCAATAACAGCAGAACTACGAGTATTTCAATTACTAGCAAAGAAAAATGCTCGGATGGAACAAAAAAGATGAATATACTTCGAATTGCTGATTATTAAGGATGTAAAAGGAGGGGACTAGGAAAAATCTACCTAAAGTCGCAAAATCTGCTAAAAATCACACTTTCTCTAAGCAACGCCAAAAATCGAGTGTATTCTGCGGCCAACAGATTAAAATAAATATTTAACCATAAAATGATTGAAAAAGCAGCACATTAGCTATGCAGTAGCAACGGGCAATGATGTTGAGTAAACTAATAGTCTTCCTAAGCCATTTGAATGAATGGTTTAAAACAGTAGATACGCTTAAGTTGACTTGGAACAGACTAAATGTAGGTACACTAGCATGCCCTTAATGATTGTGTGCACTAATCAATCGGCCCCTGCTTTGCTTGCTTTAATGGTCAAAACAAAATAAAACATTTTTAAATACAGTACCACTTAGTTTTCTATCAATCAGGATACGAAGCTAGTCAGCGTTGCTACTTGCCAGCAATTTAAAAAAAAATAAGCATTACACATTTCGTTAATATACTCTTATCTGAAACTTTGAACATTATTTAAAAAAGACACTTTTTTAGAGGCTGCAGAATATACTTCGATTTTTCGCGTTGCTTAGAGAAAGTGTGATTTTTAGCAGATTTTGCGACTCTAGGTAGATTTTCCCTAGTCCCCTCCTTTTACATCCTTAATAATCCGCAATTCCAAGTATATTTATCTTTTTTGTTCCATCGGAGCATTTTTCTTTGCTAGTACACTACTTTTAATAAGCGTGATTTCAGTACATCAGTCAGTAAACACATACAGTAACATGCCACAATAATGACAACAGTCCAAAAACGCGGAAAGCAATATTGTTCTTAACATCAGCATTTTCCTTTTTAAACAAGACAACCTTACATTATTTAAACAGTTCAAAGTTTTTCAGCAAAAGCTCAAAAAGTTTACGCAGATATCAAGTGTAAGGAACACTAACGCTTAGATTTTGAAGTAAAATAAATTTGTAGTATAAACTACATATTAACAACAAATGAATAGTGCAAACTTTACACAACTCCTAGGTGTAGAGGAAACTAACAGTCAGATTCCCAATTCTGATTTAACGTAGAACGTTTTGCAAAAAATAAAGCTCTAGAACTAAACTTAATATGCAGTGTAAACCTTTCACAACCATCGCGTGTAAAGAAGACTTTAGTCGGATTCGTAATCCTAATATTACTCAGATATTACGATAAAGATTCATGAAAAAATTTAGTCTCCACAATAACCCGAGAACAAGTAAACATCAGTTGCAAACTACTTCACACCACTGTTGAGTATGAACAAACGCGCTCAGCTAGCATCTCACATTTGATTCCTGGTACATTTTTAGACTTTAGAAAAAGTCATGCTTCTCCAAGGCTATAGAATTAAAGTTAATATGTGGTGTAAACTTTACACAATCACAAAGTGTAAAGAAAATTTCAGTCGGATACGTAATTCTGATATTACTCTGATATTACGATCAACATTTATGAAAAAATTAAGTCTCCACAATGGCCCGAGGACAAATAAATATCACATGTTAACCACTTTACACTACTGTTGTGTGCAAACAAAGTGGCGTATCACATTTGGTTTCTGGTTCATTTTTAGACTTGAGGTTAAGTCCAGACTCATAATTCAGAACTTGACAGAAAAAACCAGAGAGAAACACGTTTAAGTTTCCCATTTTTTTGACTTTACACCTCCCGAAAATGCTTAATACTGATGTAAACAAACGAAATTCGCTGTGACGCGTACCCCTTAGAATGTATTTTATTTTTATACTATTCGACCTCGCCCGACTTCTGAACAGAGAAAGTAACGAACAAAAAATGTACAAACACTTATTTTCCACTGTCCACCACATTGTAAACTTTAAAAATCTGAACCTAATGCCCCATTGGATGTAAAATGATTCGGTTCAAGCCACCTTGTTGCCCATTGATTGTAGTACGTTTGTATGTGCCAAACTTATGTTCCGCAAAGTATTTGATATGATTTACCTATCAAAATACGAAAAAACCTCTTTTTTTCGCCCACTTTACACCTCAGATTTCGAACTTTACACCCCATAAATAACTAAATATTGCGTTTTTTTGAACGCGGCTTGCTTCGACGTGTGGTCATTAGAAGTTGCTTTATTTCATTTTTTTCAATTCACCCCAACTCTTAACCGAAAAAGTTGGCAGAGAAATCTTGGAAAAAATCTGTTTTTTTACTCATTCACCAGAGTGTAAAGTTTAAAACCCTGGTACTGACTGCGTATTGATTGTAGAAGAGTTTGCTGGTAAGCACAATATAGCCCTTGATCCGTAGTACATTTGGGTCAGAAAAAATTTCCTAAAACTCATAATCGAGTAGTTGGCAGACATAAACAAGTCGAAAACTCGGCCAAAATGTGTCTTTTCACCCCCATATTTTCGCACTCCTTACACTCCCATTCGGAAACTGAGGCGAAATTCAAAAAACAACAAAGTGTTATCTGCAGAACCTAAATAGATGAATAAGTCAAATAAAGTGCATGATTTTGCCAAAAAAAATTAAAAAAAAATAAAAAAGTCAGCATTCAGAAGATTCGAACCATCATTCTTTTCTTAAGACAGCATCTGAGAATGGAGTTGTCAACCACTGCGCCACTCGACCTTTCAGCAGATTTCAGCGTGATTATATTATTTTAGAAAATATCCACCATTCTACTGAAGTTTAAGAATAGTGCATTTATGATGATTAAAAATATTTATTAAAAGACGAGTCAAAAACCTCTGAAATAAGAAAAATCTGATAAAAAATATGCAATACGGAGTTATCTATCGGCATTAGAAAATAGATGTAGATATATTCAAAGTTTACCTCTTCATACCTCAACAAACACTGGCTGTTGAGAAGTTTAAAGGTCAGATTCGTTATTCTGACTTTACGGAGAACATTTTTGTAAAAAATTCATCATCCACGACGCTCTGGGCGCAAAAATGCTTATCGGTGCAAACTTTACACTTATGCTAATACCGCAATATTGGGTGTATAGAAACAAAATAAACTGGGATATGTAACGCCAAGGTCAGGGCACCTTTTAAGCATAATTAGCATGTTCCGCCTACTAAGCGAAGTAGTTAAAGAAATATCGTTTTTCGTCTCGAGCCCTTTACACTAAAACGATCACAGATCAAGATAATATTGCGTTAAAAGAGATAATAAAAGAAGGTTCCTCGAGATTTTGTAACCCTCTACATTATAAAATAGACTGCACAGAAACCAAAATTGAGTTAGATAAGCTGAAAACAAGCAAAGAGTTAAAAACCCGTATACTTTACATCTTTGTGCAACAACCATTGAGTGTAAAGAAATTTTTAGGTCAGATTCGTAATCTACAGCTCGGGGGCAACATTTTAAAAAAAAATTTGGCCCTCCGCAAATTATTTGAGTTTTCGGTTTACACTTTACACACTCATTGCTAACTCGGTATTGAGTGTAAACAAAAAAAAGACCGGCATCGAATTTTTTAGTTATCCATCGATTAAGAAAACCGGACCTCCCAGATATGTGCCGTTATACCTGTGAGGGGGGAACACAAATTTCGCACTCGCTGTGAAAAACATACTAGAAAAAAGGATGGCCAAGTATATTATAGGTAGCGCTATCGCGCAACCTATGATAACTCATTATAAGTAGTATGCGAGATCCATGCCGGGCTCTGCATAAATCTGGTGGTTACTTGAGCCTGAAAATCAGCTGAAATACTTGTTTGAGCTATAAATGATTAGGAATTAGATAAACGATAAAAAACGTAGAAGTGGTCTTGTTTTCAGCTAGTTTGTGCTCGACGTCAAGCGATTTCGCATAGAAGGATTGATTT
Organism: Mermis nigrescens; assembly: GCA_036768485.1. Lineage (NCBI taxonomy): Eukaryota > Metazoa > Nematoda > Enoplea > Mermithida > Mermithidae > Mermis > Mermis nigrescens. The sequence goes on along the minus strand of JAVLUZ010000246.1, from coordinate 1,400,419 downwards.
TTGTTCTTTGCGACCATACTTTTGTCGTATATTTTGAAAAACATTTTTCCGTCAACCATCCTGGGGTTTAGACTACTCTTAAAATTTAAGAAAGTATATTTATAAATTTTTATCTATAATTTCTAAATCTACGAGTATATCCAGGTGTCTTTAAAGCAATATAAAACTTGTTTTTATTTACTCCGGAAGGCCTTGTTCTAAACACATAGAATATGCAACTTTCATTAAATTGTGAAAAAAAATTTAAAGTTTGTTTATTTAAGGTCGTGAATATAACATTAGTTTTGACCAAATCAATTCTAACGTGATTCTAATTTTAATTTGGTATTTAAATCATTTCATGTAGCGGTTTTGAAATTATTCTTTTTTTTGTGCAGGAATTCTGCTGGCGACAGTTGCCTATGTTGCTGCGGTGGCTATTTTCCCGATATTGAAACTGGGAAATGCGTGGCGGTCAAGCACGGCAACGACTATCCACCGATTGAAATAGACGCTTTGTTTCAAATTCCAAAATCGTATGAATAATCAGAAAATAAGAGATATAAATATAGAATTAAACCAAAAATCTAATTGATTGCAATTCGAAGAAAAATTAATGACACTGCAATGGACAAACAAATTCTTTTTTTTCTAATTTTACGGCTTTATTACTAATCATCCGCAAACAAAAAAATAATAGAAAAGATTAAGCAATTTTAATTTACTTGACAAGGATTACAGCAGTAACTTAAATTCATATAAAAAACAGGACAATCCATCAAAAAAACTCGATTATTTTACAATAACCTAAATTTTTTCCGGCGGATAGCATAGATTAGTCGAGCGATCGATTTTCTGGAATCAAAGGAAGCTGCATAAAAACCGAATATTTAGATTTTTAATAATTTTTATCTTCAAATAGTATTATTGCGCCTCACTCATCAGCAAAGTTGGTTGAATAATCCTTTTTGACTTAATGCGTCTCTTTCGAGGTAGAAAAATTGCTGATTAATAGCAATATTTTTATAATTTTCAAACGCGATCTAAAAAAACCTGGTTAAGATAAAACGAGATATAAATGCATCCTGCGCTTAAACTTGCATGTGTAGACTTATTACTTTTTAGTCTCAGTTCGTTATATAATATGTTCTATTTATCATAATTGTATGCATTTTCGTCAGCTTTTTGAAAATATGAAAGTAAATTATTAAAGATAGAAAAATATAATTAATGCATTCCATGTTCTTATATATTTTTTGTTGTCTATCTAGATTTGCAAAAATTTTCCTAATTTTATCGAAACTCATACGCATTTACTTCACATTGGTGTATTAATAAAAATCATTATTCATAATTATTCATTAATCAGCATTAATCATTATTATGGTTGATTAGTCAATAGCAATCATAATCAATTAATAGATATGTACATACCTACCAAAGGTGGGCAGCACCACAATTCTGCGGCGTGCAAGATTTTTCAAATGTCAAAAAATGGTGGTATGGCGAAAAACACAATTTTTTAACGTTTCTCCTCGAGTACTATCCATTGGCATCAAAAAATTGCGAAAAAGTGAAAGAAATTTTAAAAATTGAATTCTGGAGGGTATTTAGATTTCCGGTCCGGGAAGTGGTATTCGGCCTTCCGGGGGTGCATATCCCAAACCCTCACGCCCACGTGTGGTACTTACCCTTTATTGGCAATTTTAATGTTTTGCAAGATTGCGACATTCATTTAAATTTCTCGTTCTCTCCGTTCAAACGTGTTCTTTATAATTAAGCTTGCGCTTTTTCTAGTCGCTCGAAACATGAGAAAGAAGGATCGGATTGAAAGCAGGGAAGGGAAGATTAGACTTCGTGAATTAGAGCGATGCTAATTCTTTATGTGTGTAATGCATTAGTAGATATTACCTTTTATTTTAATCGCTAAGTGCAGTTTTGTAGTCAATTAGTAGTTTTGATAATTTAATAATTGGTAAATGGGGCGCTTCGTTGAGCCTATTTCCTAGAGCAATCTTTTTTTACAAGTGGATCGCTTCGCTCACCATTAGCAAAATGACGGATATAACTGATGACAAATACGCCAAAGAGGTCTTAGAAATTCATGCATAATTTGTTGATTATCCTTTAATGTTATCTTTGTCTTATTTACTCCTTTTAAAATTTTTTGCTTTCTCTCAGTGTTTCGCGAAACCGTGTGCAAGGATCACGATTTTTAAGTCCGTTTAAATCGATCACAAAAGCCGTTTAAAGTGAAGCAGCAATCAAGATAGTGTGTATAGTAATTGATAAGCGCGTGAAGGTTCACTATGCAAAATTTTGTTAAAGTATGCTGCCTTATGTAATTGAGAAGCCTAAAAACTGGGCAGGTCCGAAGACCCGCCACTGCGCAGTGTTCGATCGCTTAAGCGAGCCGAACCAGTGCTCAATTACCTGAAAAAAATTGAGCCATTTGATCCGGAGATGAAACGTCATCTCGACGGGTTAAAGCGCAAAAGCTATAATTAGCTTACACATCCGAACAGCGAAACATGCTGACGGGGAAGCGCAAGCGTTTGATGAGCGTGTACGTGCACCGCACTTACACTTGGAACCACTTTTGTAGCTGCTCACGAGATCGCTGAGAATTGATTTCCATGCACAAGGTTTCGTGGAATAGACTTTAGTTTTAAATCACTATATGTTCCTGAAAATGTTACAATTTTAGCTAAGCAGATTTCTTAAGTAACTTTAAAACGACTTAATTTATTTTGCATTGTCTCTTGCTTCCTTTTCCTACTCGTGTGAAAATTAGAGGGCATTGTAAAGTGCGCAGAAAATTAAATTAAAGATTGACCGAATTGTTAAAAAACGCTGGAAGTTCCATATGAAGTTAGCTGCTGGGAACGGAGATATTTATAATTTTATTCAGCATTTTCGAAATCCATGCATTTGCTTCTTACAAATTGTTTACATTGAATCGTACGCACGTTGGTTTACATCATTCAAAAGAACATTTGTAATTTGATATCTTGCTCTGCTACGATCGTCTTCAATGAGTAATCTTGCTTTTCGGAACCTTCCGTAATATTCTGTTAATCGGTGTCTCTACGTGTTTCACGGCGCCTGATCGTGCACTTTGAGTTGTCGATTCGGAATCAGAGGTCCGAAACCCCACGCATGAGGCCAATTTTGGGAAAGTAAGACTTAAACTATGCTTCAGCGAAGAAACAAAAACCCAACATTACACGTTGGGCTCGTGGTGTATCTCAAAAAACAATCCTTGAATACGGCAAGATCATCCGTATTTCTTTGAAATCTAAATGAAATTTATCCGCTAGGATATGAGATATTTAGAAAAAAGCACTTTTAAGAAACGCTTTTCATACTGTTTTTCGTAGGATTACACTATAGCGTAAAGTTGGGTAGTTACACCAGTCAGACGTGTATTGAAACATGGTCTAGGGTGGTACACACACACACACACACACACACACACACACACACACACACACACACACACACACACACACACACACACACACACACACACACACACACACACACACACACACACACACACACACACACACACACACACACACACACACACACACAATCCATTAAGCCATTTTAACGTCTTTCGAACTGCGGCTTAAAGTCTCGAAATTCATTTTTCGACATGAATATGCTGCTACTGCTGGTTTAATTATTTTCAATACGAAAATTACTGTTGAACGTCCAAAGCCGATGCAACGAGTAGGACCATTCATTTATATTGAATCCCTATAATGTAAGAAACGAGAAAAACATCATTTTATCCGGAAAAAACTTTGAAATTTAATGTTAACATCTGATTTACGGTGGCTTAATTATGCTGATACGCATATTCGTAACAGTGGAAAGAAGATCTGTGATAACTGATTGAAATGTAGAGATTTCATGCTTATGGTACAGTAGCGAAGCGACATATGCAAATTGTTCGAAAAATTGCTTAATGGCTTGTTAAAATGCCTGTTTATTGTTGACACTGTAACAACAAAGGACGCATGCATATCGTTCATACAACTTTGATTAAAACGTACGCAAATGCTGCATCTGTCATCCGAAATCGACATGAATTGGATGCCGTTGCGAAGCCGTCTTTCGCTGAAATTTTATCCGATAAATATGATATGCATACAATACTTAGCAGTAATATACCATGAGTGACCACCACACGTGGGCGTGAGTACTACTGGGTACCCCCTCCACAGAAACCAAAATTCCCCAAAGAGCTCAATTTTTGAAATTATTTTGTTTTTTTCGCAATTTGTTGATGCCAATGGATAGTGCTCGATGAGAAACATTGCAAAACTGGTGTTTTTAGCCATACCACCATAGGTGGGCCGCACCAGAATTCTGGGGGGCAGAAAAATTTCCAAAGGTCAAAAAATGGTATTAAAAGTGGTCGTATGGCCAAAAAACACCATTTTTCGACGTTTCTATTGAGCACTACCCGAGGCATCCGAAATAATCGCTAAAAAAGCAAAAAAATTTTCCAAAATTTGAATTCTGGGTGAGGGGTATGTTTTGATTTCTGGGGGTATTTTGAATTTCTGGGGGTGGATATCCCCAAACCTTCCACGCCAACGTGTGCACACCACCATTGTTGAGACCATCTTTTGAACTTTGAAAAAGTTTGCAACCCCAAAACTACCCCTAGAGTAAATGACAACCGGAGATTCCAAATTATCGAGCAACGACGAAAATATTTCCCGTTTCATACGAAGGCTGATATTTAAACCGAGATATGGGGTATCCCCTATTTTTAGAGCTTACTCATTGCGAAACGTGTGGCGACTTGAGCTGCACGCGGGTACCCGAACGGGTACCCGGGTAGAAAATAAGTTTACTACCCGGGTACCCGAATCCCTAATATAAAATGGAAAATTAGCACTGCAGTTATGCAATATGTGCTAAGAATTGAATTAGAAACCTAGAAACATATTGCTTCTAAAGTGCGACTGAATCACAATGTAAATGTGATTTGATATAATCGACCGTAAAATGTTAAATAGCGAGTCTGTTAATATTTCCTATTATCACAATATATCGTGCATCCCGTCTAGGCATATTCCATTATTCAGCTCTTTAGTTACATTATTTTATTTGTGCCGAATTCTTCTTATTCTTCATTGTAAACAAATTTAAACAAGAAATCATCTGTTAGCGACGCTTTTTTATAATGCATTCACTTCTGTGACCATTATATAAATTTAAACTGCAACTTTTATTCACATCGTGCGCGCAACTGTATAAGTTAGACCTGGTTCAAAGCCTATCGATGTTCCAAATGCAGTCAGCCATAGGCGTAGCCATGGGGGCATTGGGGGTACCTGCCCCCCGAAATTTTTCAGAAAATATTGTTGATTTTTTTGTTGCAATAATAGTATGTCCAGAAAACTGAGTTAAAAAAAGGCAAAAACGTCAGAATTTTCCGCGCCGAGTCATAATTATTTATTGCTATATAGATCCAACAAATTTAAAAGATTGAATCAGCTAAAATAATCCAGCCCTCCACATCACTTTATTAATTTAATGCACTATTTGTTTCTTTAATGAAACTGCGCATGCTTGTTGAGCATGATAGTGAAAGTGCGAAAATGATTGTGAGCCAGTTTGTCTATTCTCGGCTTTGGTTGTCTTTTGTGTACCAGTTTGTCTATTCTTTGTTTCCTTTATCTTTCTTTACAAGGACACATAATCCTATTTAATTGGAAGGAATGGCCAAATTTTCTTATGTTTTTGCGCATTTCTTGTTCTATGAACTGCATTTTGTTAATTAGAAGGCCACAAATGGGCCTGAAAACGGTAAGAACAAAATTTTTATGGATACATCTTTCTATATCTTATTGGCAGCGACCCCTCGCTGCGCTATGTACCTAGCAGAGGTCGAAAAACGCATTTCAGATCAGTTTGTGCAATGTAGGAGTTCATCAATTTTAAGTGTTTCTGGGCTTGCTACCGAACCGAGATTTGGCCGATTTTTCGAAAATTTTAACCTTACTATTTAACATTAAAATGTTTTTTTACAAAATTTTCCGGGACTCTGCCCCGGATCCCGCTCGCCATCTCAGACGTCCCGCAGCCATAAAATCTCGTTGTACATGTGCAACGAGATTTTAGGGAGAACAAGCCATGTAAAAGGGTTCGGAATTTCTAAAAATTTCCGGCGTTTCGCGCCGGTGTCGCGTCGTTAAGTGTCCGGGCGGTAAAGTGTAGGGCCGGACACTTTACAATGCGGCAAAGTGTCCGGCGGACACATTACGATGAGCAGTAAAGTGTCCGGCCTTGCCGTAAAGTGTCCGGGTCATGTTGTTCTTATTTTTCGTAACAGTAGCGAAGTTGCATATGCATGTATGTACTTATTCAACAATAAACTGACTATTGTTTACGCACAATGCAATGCTGTGACCTTTGACCGCTTGTTATGATCAAAAATCGTATGACTTTTTGGTTGCTTCTGATGCATAAATATTCTGGACTTCATTTAAAACATTTGGCCGTTATCGAAAGTGCGTTGCGAATTGGAGGCTCTGATCCTCCAAAGTTTCTGAAAAACATCTTTGAATTTCGGCGGTTAATCGAAAGGTTGGTGAAATATTCCCCTGAAAATATGGCCCTGTTTCTATATATATCAGCATTTTTAGGTGACATCACCAATTCGCTGTAAATAAAAATTTGTCTTGGTACCCAATTTTGCATCATTCCAAAAATCATGCAGTGCAGCAATCGTCTGTGCTTAATTGATTCATTTCTTAACCAGCAAGAGCATTCCTAAATGACATTACGCTACACAAACATAGGCCGGACACTTTAAGACGGACCCGGACACTTTACGGCATCGTAAAAGTGTCCGGCCGAATGTCTACGATGCCGGACACTTTACCGCGTGACACCGGCATCTATTTGTCTGCTTTATATGATTTAAGCGTTATAAATTGAGTTTAATGTGCAAAAACGTCAAAATTTTCCGGCGCATAGCGCCGCCAGTTACTGTTCTTTCTCTTTGTAAAGCTCCAGCATTGCGTTTAAAAGCCTGAATCGCTCAAAATATCTTCAGTCAAAATTAGTAATTCGCAGTTTTCTTGTTAGAAGCTTGAATTGTCAAAACTGTTTTGTACAAATTTGATCATTTTCTGCTCTATCAGATTATTAGTATTCACAGAGCTACAAACTGTTAAGGGTGGAAAAAATGACTAAATTTCTTAACACTTTGCGCCACTTATGAATTCCGAACTGTTTGTCAATAGAAAGGCCGTAAATTCTACACGAAAACGTTTATGCCCCCGAACCAAAATTCTGACTACGTCTCTGCAGTCAGCTCCAGATAGACTTAGACTTGTTTTTGAATAAATTTTCATTTCCGATTGATTTCAAAATTGCTTTTCGTCAATGTGTTTTCCTGCTTCAAATGTTTTAATGACGCTATGAAGATACAAAACCTGCTTCACAATTTTTGGCTTTGAATTATGAAAATGACTTAAATTTCATTAAATGCATACGAATTCTTCAGATCGAAGCCTTGATTTTATTTAATCTTGCACAAATTTTTCAATAATTTTACTGCATAAATATCGCTTTGCCCTAGACCTCACTGTCAACCGTAAATAAACGATGTTCACTGCATTCTCTTTTATCTAAGGTCCTACCCGGGTATACCCGGGTACCCGGGTACCCGAATTACCCGGGTACCACCGGGTAATGAAATACCCGGGTACCCGGGTAGTAAAATTTGCAAAGTGTGCAGCTCTTAGCGACGATATTTTTTGGCTCTAGTGCCTTAGGTATCAATCGTTGAAGTTTGGTGATACAGGCATATTGTTCGCCATTGTCTCTTCTATCCAGCGGTACACTATGCGTTGCCTGCGAGTGTAAACCCGTAGTGATACTGTAACGAATCAGAAAAGAAGGCAAAGCTGCTGGACTCAGCTACAAAGTGTGGCGAAGCCGCAATTTCCTATTTTTCAACATCTATCTGTAGAATTTTAAATTAATTCGTAGGCTGAAACTGACTAAAAAGCGAGGTCTCAGCGCTTCCTCATTTTTGTCGCAAGTTTGTAGATCTTTGTCTGAGTTTTTTATTTTTTATAAATTTTTCTTAAGAGAATTACGGTATGGGGTCACAAAGTGACCCCATCGTTAACCACGAAGCGCACAAAGTCTGTTTTATATCAGTTAGTGAGATTGTTAAGTTTCTGAAGATTAAAAAAATACCTGGTTGATGAAATTATAATTTATGGAATGAAAATTAATGAATGAGGGTTTGGAAAAAATTTATAGAACTGTTGTAAGTACATTGCTTAAATTGACGAAGTCAATACCGCATTGCGAATTTTATTTAGAGTCCACAGTAGCAAATTTTATTGATGCATATTATTTTTCAAACACGTGGTACATTGCTACATTCATTAGACTACCAAATAAGATATTTAAATTAGCAAATAAAACAGTTCAAAAGTGTTTTTGTTTTCTGCACATGAGCCAAAAATTAAGCATGAAATAATTCAAAAATTTGCAAAATTACGGGGAATAGTAGGTATAGAAAATACAGAAAAAAAGGTGGATGCAATGAGACTCATGTTTTTAATAAAAATATAAAAGCTTGAAAATCAAATCTGGAACGATTTTTTATGCTAAAATACATGCAATTAAAATTGATGAATTCAGCATGTTTGGAATTCAAAAATTTAACGCCTCATTATAAGGAACATGTGGAAGAAAAATATCATTTTGCATACAATAAGACTTATTTCAATTGTGCGGTTTTTTTGATCAAAACAAAAGCTTTCATTCAAGTGGAATAATTTTTTAGAATATTAACTTAATTCTGTTTTTTAAACTAAGCTAAATTTCCCGAAAGAAATTATATGCTAAAGATATAGGTACATCATTGTGTTATAAAAAATGCTTTACAAACTCATGACTGATTAAGCCGATGGAGAAATGTCACATCTTCTTAGGCCTGTATGCACAAAGGCCGATTAGCGCTAATCGGAGATTAAACTATAACTTTAATCTCCGATTAAATTTATCGGTATGCACAAAGGCCGATTAGTGGTAATCGGCGATTCGGTTAATCGGATATTTCAATCCTACCCTTCCCCAGGTTTAAACGCCGATTAGTGTGAGTTTCCTTCGTTTTGTAAGTGTAACGCTACTAAAGATCTAGCGCTATTCAACGTCAACTATCGACGCAGGATGATATTGGGATATTTGTATATGTAGTAATGTATAAAAACAAACAAGTAGTTCAAAAAGTTATTTTATATAGGTGACGGGAAAGACTTGTTTTTCGCATATAAATATCAGCGTCAACTCTACTTTTGGCTCTCTTTCTCTCTTTTTTGATATTAAATCTTTTCTATGTAACTCTGCCCGGTTACATTTTGGGGGGGCAATCTGGGAAATGAACCCAGGACCTCTCGACACAATCCCTCGGGATCCTAACAATCCAGTATTTGTACAAATAGTATGTGTAAAAGCAGTACACTTAAAAGCAGGAATTAAGAGAGCATCCAAATTTGGTGTCCACAAATTCGCAGTAAAAGTTTTTACATACTTTTCCGATGAAGGTGGATTACAATTTAATTTTGTAGGTAAAGAAAAATGAATTCCAGTAGTATGTGGTTCACATAATTGATAAGCTTGTACGCCGAATGTCGGAAAAATGAAGTAGTACAAAATAGATAATTGAAACAAAAATGTTAATGTGAAATAAATAGATATTTTTGCCATTTTGAAACATTTCGCTATATATTGCCAAAATTCCTGCAAATTGAATGAAGTATTATATTCTACAGAAGAATGGCGTGAAATTTGATTTTCATTCTTCTGGTTTAATTTGATTTCATTGAAAATCGTGAAGTTTTGTGGATTTTCAATTTGTATAGCGCAAATTATATCATGCAAGGCTGAATTACCCATCTGTTCCACAGCTGCGGACATCTCCGGATCCAGGGTCGAATTAGGTTGTTGTACAGCATAAGTTCGACCAAAACTTTGAGTGGCACATGGCGGTGACCGTCCAGGCCCCTGGGAACTTACCATTTGTGGTCGAGATCCCATGTGCACCATCGACCTCGGTTGTGGTCCCGTTTGTACCATATGCCTCCCCATTCTGGATCCCGGGGTCCGAGCGAACATTGTCCCTTCAAAGGTATTTGGAGGTTGATAACAGTTGCGACTGATGTGTCCCATCCGCCCACAACGGAAACATCGGATTTGCTGTGGCTGACGGGATAGTGGGGCCGACAATGGTTTGGGCGTCATAAATTGTGGCCCAAAAGTTTTTGACTGTTTATTGGTCGGCTTCCTTGTTGCTTCAAGCCACTTACCTGTCGCAAATGATGTATTAGTTGGCTGCCGTTCAGCCTCCAAACGTATTTGGGTCTCAGCTTGCCGTGCTATTATCTCGGCTTCTTGCAATGTTGTGGGTTTTCTATCTGAAACAAACCGCCATAAATCGGAATTAAGTCCATCTACAAAAACTCTCCTAGTTAGAGCGTCCAAAGTAGCAACTTCTACGTTAGGGTACGCCTGAATTGCTAAGTGAGGTTCCCTAAGACCTTGACGCCGAGTATGCAATTGTAGTGCTTTCAATTCTATAGTTTCTTGAGGTACGAAACGCTCTCTCAAACGTGCTACAAGCTCATCATATGTTAAATTTTGATGCTCTGGCGCCAAGATAGACTCATAGGCTACTTCTGCAAAATCTCGTAAGTATGTCGGCAAAAGGTAATAAAGTTTTTTCTTTTTATTGTAACTTATTCTCCTAAAATTCCTTGTCACCAAGCTCCCTCAGGTGTTCACTTCGACCATTCATTGAAACGTCGGGTCAGTGCAAAAGGGACCATCGATGTAAAACCACTCATACAACAAAATTCAATGCCTCAATTCCAAATTTCAAGAGACTACCGATTATTTTTGATCCAGTTTATCTACATAAAGAAAATAGTTAACTTCCGCCTTTTCAAACTTCTTTAGAATTAGCAACTTTGGAAAATTGGAGAATGAAGCAACAAATGGAACAGCTTATTAATTTTACATCTACTTTACATGTAAACCCTGCTCAATTTCGACAGGCTTTAAAATACATTGAAAATGGAGTAAAGGACGTGAATGGGTTAACAATTACTCATCTGCAAACTGCTGTAAGTGGCCTTTTTCAAACGATGGGGCATGTTTTCTCTCCCTTGATGGGATTTTGGCACTTTTTGACTAATACCCTGCTTTGGATTTTGCTTACTATAGGCATAATATATATATATATATATATATATATATATATATATATATATATATATATATATATATATATATATATATATATATATATATATATATATATATATATATATATATATATATATATATATATATATATATATATATATATATATATATATATATATATATTATATATCATATTTGGGGATTAGGTTTGGATGGTGCTGCTTATGGTGTCAGTGGGGATGTGGTTGCTGTGCCATGTGCTGTAATTGGTTCGGGTCACTTTGCCCAAGATTTCTTAATTTTTTGGGCAATATTTGTGCAAATAACCGATCAAGAAGAAGGATCAATTCTTTTTCTCGGACCCCTTACATGGCACACTATTCCAGACCAGCTTTACAAAATACGCCAGAAACCCTGACCCTTCGCAGAGCAAGTCCTTCACGAACTCCAATTTATGCTATAGATGACAGCATATCTATCAAAAAGTGCTCTTGTCCACTTATTCACGTCAAATTTCCAAATGGACGTTGTATACAAGCTCTTGTAGATAGTGGTTCCACTGTGTCTATTATTAACCATGCTATTTTGCAGGAGCTAGGAATTGAAGAGGCATTGAAGCTCAATTTGGCCGTAAATGCAACTTCTATCACGGGTCACGCCCTGAAAACTTCGGGCGAGATCACGATTAATATCCAAATTGGAGCCCAATGCCTCCCGATTTCTTTTATAGTCATGATTGACAGCCCATACCCCGTGGTTTTAGGTTATGATGCGATTCAATTACTTTGTGGTAAATTAGTTTGCTTTCTCATAGGCCATCATGCTGGGTATATACGGTTTGGGAGAAATGCCCCTGTTCCTCTGTTAGATGCTGTAAAGCCTATAAATTCTATTTATGCACTTGTTTCAATTAAAGACGACATTATAATACCTCCAACGACTATTTCTTTGGTTTCAATACGATCTGATTTACCTATATTTCAAAATCAATGGATTGACATAAAAGCTATAAATAAAAACCCTCAAATGACTGTTTGCATTCCAAACTTTCGTTTATACGTTCACGACTAAAACTTTTCAGCTATTCCTATTATTAATTATTCTAAACAACCAATAAAATTATATAGAAACGTTAACATTGCCTCTGTTTCTACTATTCCTAAACCAGCATTGTTGTATAAACCAGGAGAGGAGGCAGAAATTGAAAATTTTCAAATTATGGTTCGAGAAAAGTTGAGCCATATTTTGGATCCTAACGTCTTTAACACATTTTCGGAATTTTTCGAACAAAACATGAACATTTTTGGTGTAAATCAACCGCTTGGGCGAAGTTCTCTCGTCAAACATGGGATTAACACGGGTGAAACCAGGCCCATTTCCCAACCGCCCTATCGATTACCCTATGCAAAAAGACAAACAGTCGAAGAGCATGTTACAAAAATGTTAGATGAAGGTGTAATTCGCCCTTCACAGAGTCCATGGGCTGCTCCCATTGTTTTGGTAGATAAAAAAGACGGAAGTAAAAGATTTTGTGTTGATTACCGAAAATTGAATGAATTTACTGTGAAAGATGCATTTCCATTGCCATTAATAGATGATATTTTTAGTCAATTAAAAGGATCTAGCATTTTCACTACGTTAGATTTGGAGCAAGGTTATCATCAAATTGAACTTGTGGAAAATGATAAAGAAAAGACTGCATTTAATTCATTTCTTGGACTATTTGAATTTAACGTCATGCCATTTGGTTTATGTAATGGCCCAGCTACTTTCCAAAGAACCATGGAACAGGTCTTGCGAAATTTAAATTGGCAAAATTGTTTTGTCTATCTCGATGATATTCTAGTCTGTAGCTCTGATTTCGAAAGTCATCTGAAACAGCTGCAGAAAGTCGTCGATCGCTTGACCTTGGCTGGATTGACGTTAAAACTCAAGAAATGTGAGTTCGGGCTCAAAGAAATAAGTTATTTGGGACATATTATAGATAAAGATGGATTAAGAGTTAATCCAGTCAAGGTAGAAGCCCTAGTAAACATGCCCGCTCCACTCCTCGGTCTATTACTGAGGTACGCAGTTTCCTCGGTTTAGCCAATTATTATCGTAGATTTATCAGTCGATTTGCTGACAAAACACATGCTATAAACAAACTTCTTTGTAAAAGAACGGAATTCAAATGGACTGAAAGTTGTCAGGCTAATTGTCAGCAAATCAAAAATGATCTGATAAATACTATAACTTTAGCGTTTCCTGATTTTACGCGACCTTTTATTGTTCAAACCGATGCAAGCGGTATTGGCATAGGAGGTGTATTAGCCCAAATATATGAGGAACAAGAACACCCTATAGCTCTTCGTTTCTAGAACCCTAACGAAATCAGAAAAAAATTATAGTACAGTTGAAAAAGAAGCTCTGGCAATTATTTGGACCATCAGACAATTTAGATCTTATTTATATGGCCATCATTTTACACTTTTTACGGACCATGCCCCTATTAAACTTTTGAAAGTTCATGATGCCTCACCCTCTCGTTTGGTCCGATGGGTTCTGTCTCTTCAAGAGTATGATTATGACGTCGTATTTCGAAAAGGGAAAGAAAATGGGAATGCAGATGCACTATCCCGTTTGCCTTCGGAAAATTCTCCCGACAAATTTGTAAAAATGTCAACTCTGGACGTTTGTGCGATAGAATTGCCTCAAAATTTTGAAATTATGCAAAGAAAAGACGTATTTCTCGGTCCAATTTATAGATTGTTGCAGAACCGTCGAATGCCTCAAAGAATTTCATCGAAACAATTTAATGCAGCTGAAAATTTTATTCTAGATCAAGGAATATTAAAATATCAGCAAAATAATAATACTGAACCAATTTTGGCTATACCTAGGAGGTTGGTTCCCATGATCCTCATTACCCTACATGATGACACAATTTCTGGACACTTGGCCATTTGATCGGACTCTTCAAAAGGGCCAAGAAAGGTTCTTTTGGCCGGGCATGCGCCTTGATATATGGCGTCATTGCCGAGAGTGTTTAGAGTGTCAGCGTTATCGGCCTACGACCCAACGGCTATCAATACAGCCGATGAAATCCATTCCTTCAACAGCAGCAATGGAATCTTGGGTTATGGATACTATGGGACCACTCCCTATGGTTCAAAATAAAGCTCATATTTTAGTTTTTATTGATCGTTTAACGAAATGGGCTGAAACTGTAGCCATTTCTGATTTAAGAGCTACTACACTTGCAGAAAATTTTGTGGACAAAATTATTCTAAGATTTGGGGCCCCAAAGGTTGTTCAGTCAGATAGAGGTAGTGGTTTTGTGGCTGCGACTTTTCAGGAAATTTGTCGGTTGTTTGAGGTACGACATATCACCTCAACAGCATACTGTCCACAGACAAATGGACTGGTGGAAAGGTTCAACCGGACCCTTGGAACCATGCTGGTCACTACGGTTCAAGGAGACGAAAACGACTGGGATCATCGACTTCCGGCTGTGACATTCGCGTACAACATCGCCAGACATGAAAGTACTGGCTACTCGCCTTTCTACCTTGTCTATGGTCGAAAAGCTAAACTGCCTATCGAGCAAGCGTTAGATACACCCGAGATGCGTGACGAAAATCCACCAGCAGCACCTATGATTCGGGAAATCCATACTAAATTGCGAATTGCTCGAGGACTGGCTGTTGAAGCTGCCCGCCACGCTCAGGCATTGCAACAACGCCATTACAATCAGCGAAATAGGGTTGTAGGTGAGCAGCCCTATAAGGTGGGTCAATTGGTTTTATATAAAAATGCCCGTTTTAATAATAAATTTCAAAAACGTTGGCTTGGACCCTATTCAATTCAAAAGATACAAGGAGTTAATGCAAAAATTAAAGAATTAAGCGGTCGTCGAAGAAACCGCGTGGTTCATTTAAATCATATAGGTACGTCCTTTTCATGGTGAAAGACATAAAGTTGCAGATGAAGCTGACTCTTTGAGTGAGGGCAGCATCGAATTTTAAATATGGAATTCTCTCTAAAAAGGAACTTATTTAGTATTAATATCTTAATCATAATTAATATTTGGCTTATTTCGGGATTAAATTAATTCCAAGCCAAACATATTTATTAGCATATTTATCACATATTTATCGGATACTATAGTACATATTTCTATATATGTATACTTTGCTGCCTTACTAAAAGTTATTGGATGTATTGGATACGCCCAAACGGCATATAACTTTATTTAAAAAATCTGTTCCTTTTCATCAATTTGATCACATTTAAATTAGAGGTTTTCCATATTTTTGAAATAACCACAATTCTTTAACAATGGATGATCAATGATATCTTGCAACCTCAAATGGGTTCAAAATTCAAGTTCCTCGTGCTTACTACAAACTTTAATCGATTTATTTTCTTTCTAATCCTCAACTATGATGACAACGAATTGATCGTACTTCATAATACACATTACTCCCCCGACGGTGACAAAAAGGCAGAAACTCGTAACTGCCCTGCTAAAATTGATCTAAAATTTTGAACTAAAATTGTCAACAAAAAAATTGATTCCTCTACCTTAAAACTTAAAAGGGGAGGAATGTAACGCTACTCAACGATCTAGCGCTATTCAACGTTCAACTATCGACGCAGGATGATATCGGAATATTCGTATATGTAGTAATGTATAAAAACAAATAAGTAGTTCAAAAAGTTATTTTATATAGGTGACGGGAAAGACTTGTTTTTCGCATATAAATATCAGCGTCAACTCTACTTTTGGCTCTCTTTCTCTCTTTTTCGATATTAAAATCTTTTCTATGTAACTCTGCCCGGTTACATAAGCCAGTTAATTTCTGTTTTCTTTGATTATGGACGTTCTTAACTTTCTTGACGAATTGGACGAAAATGATGAAGAAAATTTGGAAAACGTGATTCCAAGGAGGGTATTTTTGGAACGATCGAATCCGCTGGAAAGTTACGCTGATGATAAATTTTGGTCGCGATACAAATTAAACAAAAGCA
This sequence comes from Mermis nigrescens, assembly GCA_036768485.1. Lineage (NCBI taxonomy): Eukaryota > Metazoa > Nematoda > Enoplea > Mermithida > Mermithidae > Mermis > Mermis nigrescens. The sequence continues at coordinate 1,384,171 of JAVLUZ010000246.1, read as the reverse complement.
GCGCTAGGGAATCGATTTACTTGAAAACTTTGCTGCGATCTTTCACGTTAGGATTCGCTTTGTAAGCCTCTTCAATAGCACCCCATGCCCTGTTCTAGCAGTCGCCGTTTTTGAATCAGTTTTTTTATTTTCGATAATTTCAGCTTTCTCGGAAGCGCATTCAAAGAGAAATTCGATTTCGTCATTGTCAAAATTTTGCATTTTTTCGCGAAGTTCATTACTGATATCCATTTTTTGCAGTTTTAATAAATGCGACCAGGTATGACAAAATATTTCAAAACCACAGCTTCCCACCCAAGCTGTTTTTACTTTTTTGCTTTGATCAACCCCGCCCAGGCATGCCAAAAAAATAATCGATTCAAACAGAAAAATATGTACTCGTTTTTCTACCTACTGGACTAGTCCAGTACCCGAAATTCCAATCAAAATTGTTGTTAATCGGCGTTTAATCGACGATTAAAAATTTAATCTGCGATTAGTCAATCGGACTTTAATCGGCGTTTGTGCATACGGATTTTAATCGGTCGTTAATCTCCGATTGATTAATCTACAATTAGCCCTAATCGCCGATTAAATTTATCGGCCTTTGTGCATACGGGCCTCAAATATTATCTATTCATCGGAAGAAATGACACTGAAACATGCTTTATTACATTGCGAACGTCTTCAAATTTTTTTGTTTTGTTTTGTTGCGATATACATAATTTGCAGATTAGAGTGCAGAAAATAAAGTTTTTGGGTACATGTAGCAGATAATATATTAGAAAAATGTTTAAAGCGCATACTTGTATTTGGGTGACAAGAAATGATTTAAAAAAGAATGACAAATTATTTAACATTTGGAGATATTTTATTACAATAATAAAGAATTATTTTGACTGGTGGACACGCATACATTGTAATGATATTGTAGCTAAAACTAAAGATTTGTTATAGTCTGTTTCATTTAACTTTACGATTTATGTATTTCTTAATTTTTCCACAAGAATCAGGCTACAAAAGCGGTTTAAACTTTTGATGCAGTAATGCGGCTTAACACAAGCATACGTCTCTATAAGACTCGACATACTGTAGAATTTCATATTTATTGCATTAGTTTTAATTACTTCTGTAGTCGCTTCAAAGTTTTTCAAAAACCTCAAAGTTAAATGAAACAGACTATAGGTACTCGGTGAAATTTGAAAAAATGATATTATGTGCATATGTGCGTATACTACCCGTATACCGTTTCATATTTTACTGTGTACTTCTTTATAGTTCCTAATGTTTGCTAATCCCTTCTTTACTTTATTGATAAGGGCCCCTTCTATTCATGGCGTGAACAAACTTATCTAATAAAACCAACGCATACAGACAGAAAATGTAAAATTAATTGTCATGTCTATTGCCTTATTCATGTGTTAAATTGAAAGCGAAAGGCACTTAATAATTTTCATACTTTATTCTTTAATAAATGCTCACGTCGACAACAGATAACGGTGCCGTGTCACCGAGGTAAGTCACCCACTACGATAATTGAACACTGTCAGCTTGATGATGATTGATCATGAATTTTGATGCTCGATAATTCCACGATTGCTACAACAATAACAAACTGTATAGACTGTGGAGATAGTTTCAGGATACAGATTCAATACTTCCTGCCCTGCAGTTAATAATACCATCAACTTAGCGATTGTAAGAATCTGCACTAAGTTGTCACCAACAATCCGCACCTAGACTTAATCAAGGGTTTACTAGTATACAATTAAAATTTAAAATTGAGATACTGTAGAATGTAGAGCGACGAGCGAGTCAGGGTTGCCAGCAGGGTTGCCAGGTGCAGGAGAATAATTCAGGAGAATCTAAAATTTTCAGGAGCAGGAGCAGGAGAATGGGCTTTTCAGGAGAAATTTCAGGAGAAGTTGTAAACATGCAGGAGAATGCAGGAGAATTTTAAAATGTCAGGAGAATTCAGGAGAATCCTGAAAATCTAGGAGAATTCAGGAGAATTTTCAAAACTTAAACAGCAAGTTATAATGATTATCATACATTAACCTTCTTACTGTACTTTTGAATGAATGAATGAACGAAATAATTTATTACTGAAACGCGACAATTACGAAAGATGTAAAAGAGTAATAAAACGTACGGTCAAAAGAATAAAAGCGTACAGCAAAAGGCGACGAGCGAGTCATGAAAATGACGATTTAAGCCCGCCCTATAATAAATTTAGATAAGTCGACATCAATTAATCTAGATTTGAATATATTCAAGTTACTGTAGTTAGTTAGGTGTCTCACATTAAGAATTCATTTCGTTCATAGTTAAGACCTAAGTGTTAAGGTTATATCTATATCTAAATAAGTTTCGTGCTTCCGTAGTAAATCATTCATTCATTCATTTATTTTTTCACTTAATATCACGAAGTGCAGAAATACATAGCTTTACACTAGAGCTGTGCCGGGGCCTTTTTGCCGGGGCCGGGGCCGGGGCCGGGGCCTGGCCGGGGCCAATAATAGCGTGCTTTACCATGCTTATAGTACGACCCTGCCCTACCCCTTATATGTACCTATGCATATATTCTTGCTTGTAGATATGCACGTCAAGCGTTAATATTTGTTGGGATTACAAGACATAACAGAACATGGGCATCGGGGGATCTAAACCCCCCAGAATTCACTTTCTCCCCCCCAAAGAATCCGCTAGACCCCCCAGAAATTGATTTTCAGAATTTTTTCTGTTTTTCTGCGGGTTTTGATGCTAATGGATAGCTCTCATTGAGGAAACGCGAAAAACGGTGTTTTTTTGCTCTACCATATATTATCAGGCACTTCTTGACTTTGAAAAATTTTGAACCCCTAGAATTTTTGAGCTGCCCATGTATGGATTTAACTCCTCTGACTTGGATGCGTTTCTCAATGTGCTTAACTTTGCACTTTTTTTAGGCTTATTATTCTATTTGTTCTGATAGACGTAGCTGTCTGCTTCCAAGCAAGCTGGAAATGCTCGTCTATATGAATTGCAATCTAAAATATGTCAATTTTGATTTTTAACTAGAAATTTTCACCAATCTGACATAGTGAAATAAAGATTTGAATTAGCAAGATCTGTGGTTTGCTTGAAATTGAGTTTGAAGGTAAATCTGCCCAAAACATTATCAATTTTCTACATTATAATCAACTCTAACATTGGCCCCGGCCCCGGTGCCGGGCCAGCCTGGCCCCGGCGTCGGGAGCGGGGGCGGGCCTGGCCCCGGCACAGCTCTACTTTACACACCGTCTAATTGTTTTCATCAGTTTCTTAGACGTTTGCAAACACCGTTTTTTTCCACTTTTTAGTCTATTTGTCAACCAAAATTTTGGGAAATGGAAAAAATTTTGTGGCTTGCTTGGCATTTGTGGAAACTTTTTGTAATGTTAAAAATGCGTTTTAGAGAGTTAAAACTTCAAAAATATTTTCGGCGTCTCGCGCTGAATTGATTAAATTCTTACTTATTAGTAATCCTTAAGCCGCGCTGCGCCAATTGTAGCATTTTTATCGACAAACTGGTTTAGAACTTCACTACGATTGAAAATCCTTATCTTCTGCCCGGATTCAGTTAGTTTTTGTAATGCAATTTAGAGAAGTGAAACTACAAAAATTTTTCGGCGCTTCAGCTGCCGAATTGATTTAATTCTTTTTGTTATTAATATTCTGAGCCTGCAGCTGCGTCAACTGCAGCATTTTTATCGACAATTTGATCTAGAACTTTACTGCGATTGAAAATCCTTATTTTCTGCACGGATTCAGTTAGCTTTTTTAATGCAAAAATGCGTTTTAGAGAAGTGAAACTACAAAACTTTTTGGCAGCCGCGCCGAATTGATTTAATTTTTTTTGTGATTAATATTTGAGCCGCGCTGCGTCAACTGCAGCATTTTTGTTGAAAATTTGATCTAGAACTTTACTACGATTGAAGATCCGGTATTGGTGTAGCTGGTTCACATATGTATTAAGATAGCCATGTTATAGGTACGTATTACAGCAAGTAGTATCCGGTGAAAGCTGCCACCAAACTGGTTTGATTTGAGTCAAGTCGAAAATAAATAAGGCAGTCATCAGATTTTTCCAGTAGATTTATGTGACTGACCAAAATGTTGGTGCCAGCGTTTAAAATAAGCCTAAGTAATGGGATGCTACTCGCGTTGCTCGCTTTGCTCGCTCCGCTCAGTCGCATCCTATACTCAGGCTTATTTTAAACGCTGGCACCAATTCATTTTTGGTCAGTCCTTGATACTAAGCCCCAAGCCTAATCAGCTGGTAAAACCAGCAAAACATCACGAATACCTTGCAATCTTTATCGAAATTAACCAGCGTTAGTTGATTGGTTATGGTTCGGAACTTTAGAGCAAGGGGTCCACGTTTCGAATCCGACTGCCAGCAACTTTCTGTCGTTTCCTCAGATGCTATCGACCGTACACATATGCCCCTTATAATATGACTATGTTAATACATATGTGAACCAGCTACACAAATGCCGAAAATCCTTATTTTCTGCACGGATTCGGGTTAGTTTTTGTAATGCAAAAATGCGTTTCAGAGAGGTGAAACTGCCAAAAATTTTCGGCGCAACTCCACTACAATTGAAAATCCTTACCTTCTGCACAGTTTTTGAAATGCAAAAATGATTTAGAGAGCTAAAAATTCAAAATTTCTAGCGCTTCGCGCCATTTGATAAATTATAGTTTTAATTGTCAAAACGACTTCATAATTGGCTAAAATGCTTTACTGAAGGAAGGAAATTCAAGTTTCAACATAAATAACGTTACTGATCATGATATTCTTGTAGAGCGCGAAATTTTTATACAAAGAAGTGCATCAAACACCGCTATTGCATGTACATAAGAATTTTCATTTAAAAACACTGATTTTTAAACTGTCAGACGCTCTATTTTGAACGATTTTTAGACCTCCAAAAAATGTGGAAAAAGTCTGAAAAAGTGGAAAAATTCTATTCGGTCTATAATTTCAACCAAATCCGTTTGGGGAAAAAACGGTGTTTGCAAAGCGCCTATAAACATTTTTTTGATATGTTTCAAAACGTAAGGATTTGCTTGCTACTGAAGTACATACAATTAGTAATAAAGTATTATTTATTTTTTCAAAAGACATTTCAAACAGGGCTCTTTTCAGAAATTTTTGATGATGTAAGTTCAACTGAAAAGTGGCGGTCACTGTTTTAAGCACAGAAACTGTTTTTCGAATAATATGTATTGTAAACAATGCGACCTCTTTAGCTTAGGCTCCTTGAGTCAGTATCATCCTGATGAAGATCGAAATCTGTTATTGAATGCTCGCCAGCTGTTGATGTCAGCTGTTGATGTTGAATAAAATGTTATACTTCTGTGGTGCAGCATTAGTCTTCCAATATTTTTGCATCTGCCTGTATAATGCAGATATGCTCCATAGGCTTTTCTGTGAGAGAATTAATGTTCATTATTTAGCCTTGAGTGTCCGTAGGATTAACAGGCAAGAGATCAGAATAAAAAGTTGGGTGAACTAAGGTGAATTGGCCTGAGCATGCTTGATGTGCATGTGTACATACAATTGTAGATCTGTCTGTACAACCTTTCCTGCGAAATATGAGCCAGGAGAATTTTCAGGAGAATCAAAATATTTTCAGGAGAATTGCAGGAGAATTTTCCCTAATTTTACCTCTGTGCAGAATCTGAATTTAGGACCTGGCAACACTGGAGCGAGTGATTTATAAAATTGATGGAATTTGGAAATGGAAAAAAGTGGCATTGATGTAGCTGGTCCACATATGTATTATTGAGATAGACGCGTTATAAGTACATATACAGCAAGTAGTATTCGGTGAAAGCTGCCCTCTAACTGGTTTGAAATGAGCCAATCTGAGTAATGGAATGCGACGAGCCATAGGCGTAGCCAGGATTTTCACCAGGGGAAATTACAGAAAAAAATTTTTTTGTCCAAAAAAACGCGTAAAAACGCGCGGGGCCGTTAAATAACGTGTTCTTCGGTTTTCCACATCATCCTGCACGATTTAAGCTTCACTGAAAAATTAAATTTTCTCAAAAAATTTTTCATGTTTTTGACGGAAAAATATGCTTCTTATAAGCGCGAAGCGCTAATTTTTTGATTTTCCACCAATAAAACGGTAGAAACTGTCAAATAATACAATAAACCGGCGCGAAGCACCGAATTTTTCGATTTTTCATCGCAAAACAGCATCACGCAACCATATTGCTCACTTTTTAAAAATGTAAAAATTTTCCCCAGGGGGCGAATTTCACCCCCCCCACTGGCTACTGGCGCTAGTGCGACGAGCAACGCGAGTCGTATCCCATTGCTCAGACTTATTGGCTAAACTTTACTATATGGTGTGAACGGAAAACTTGCAGATGTACGTGGAAAGGAACGATATTGATTGAAATGAGGAGGACATGCATAAAGAAAGTGCGGAAAAAAATTTTATGAAAAACGGACCAATATTGGTGAAGATAGAGTTACTCAGGATATAGCTACATTAAAGTGAGGTATTTTACAGTTTACCAAAAATGTTCCGAATTTGGGCTGAAAACATATGTATCTGACATTTTCAAGGTCGCTGATTACGAAAAAATAACTTTTATTTTACGGAAAAAAAATTTTGTTTGAAAATTTTTAAATTTGAAAAAACAATTTTTTGCATGTTCTTTCTGTCTAGATAATGTGAAAATTCAAGTTTCTGCTTAAATGACGCTTAGGCTTAGGCTTAGTTTATCTGAGAAGGTGTTTTCGGCTGCTTAGGTCGAGGTCGCTCCCGCTTAGGTCGAGGTATAGATGCTTAGGTCAACGTATAGATGCTTAGGTCGATGTATAGATGCTCAGGTCGATGTATAGATGCTTAGGTCGACCTAAGTTGGGTACATGTTATTCTGCATTCCACTGTTTGAATCTTCAAATGGTTGGAACTTTAAGATAATCCAAAAATGCTGTTTGAATCGTATTTAAGTAGAAATCTTTAACTGGATGTAAACAATGCTAAAAATAGTGAAATTAAAAAAAATTTCTTGAAAATTTGGGCAAAAAATTACAAAAAATTTTTCTTTAATCTTGGTTTCCACGCAGTATAACTTAATTTTTTGTAATCTGCGACCTTGAAAATGGCAGGAAAATATTAATTAGTAAAAATTGGAAACCTTTGATAAACTGCTAAAATTCCTTAAAGTGGCTCAAAATGGTGAATGTCGAAGTATGATGTTTGAAGTACCGTAACTCTGTGAGTTTTGTATGGATTTGGTTTATTATTTTTTTCCGCGTCTTTTAGTGACACAAAGTATCGTTTTTGCGCAATTGTATTGCAATTCTGCCGGAATGGCGCAAAATCGGTTCACACCATATTCTTCAAAAACTCCGACTTATTTTAAACGCTGTGCACCAACATTTTTGTCAGTCCATGATACTAAGCTTATAAGCAGGTAAATCAATGCAAAACGTTACGAATACCTTGCGTTCTTTGTCGGAAATGAACCAGCCCTAGTAAGGTTCTGGGCTTTAAAGCAAGAGAGTCCACGTTTCGAATCTGGTTGGCGGCGATTTTATTCCGCTTCATCGGATGTTACGAAGTGCATATACACGCTTTTACAATATGAGTGACTATGTGAACCTGCTACACGAATGCCAAAAAAGTTGTTGACTTCGCGGTGCTGTGCTGGTTTTTTCATATCTCGTTAATGTACTGTGAAAGCATGAATTAGGCGTTCGGATGAGTACCTATATCTACTTAGGTAGATGCCGAATACAGGAGCATTCCTCAATGCTAAGTTTGTAACGCTTCTACCTCTGATCGCGTTGACCACTGTTTTTTCCTAGCGATTTGGTTGGTACACAATGTGAACCGTACCCAAAATTTTTCCACATTTCAAATTTTGGTTCACATTTTGGGATCTAAAAAACGTTTAAAATGTTTTTTTGCAGAATGTCCATCTTACATAAAATTGCCGGACTCTAAACGAGTTTTTGAACATTTTGTTATTGCACATTTAGTGTACTGCAATCAAGGCTGGCAAAAACCCAGATTTGAAAATTTTGCGTTTTGCGTTTTGGGTTTTTGGGGTTTTTTGGTTGGTTTTTTGGGGGTTTTTGGTAGGTTTTTCCTGATACACAACAGAGTTGTCTGTATGCACTTATAAACATTGAGAAGTTTGGCTTGCTTTGTGGCATAAAGGACCCAACATAAAAAATATTCTTATCACCACAATCGTCAGTGTCAATAACCGGTTGGATCGCAAAGCTTGTTGGCATTGTTTTTAATGAACTTTAGCTTTCGGACTGTATCAGTGCTCAGTGAATTTCTCAAGTTTGAATGGACAAAACCAAAGGTTGAAAAATTTTGTTCCGATGAGACCGTTGAAACTGCCCAGGTAAATGACTTGAAAATCACTTCTTTTCGCATGATAAAAATAAGCCTTAGCTTTTATTGTTTACGTCAGACCGGTCCTTGAATATTCCTGTGCTTTATGTAACCCCTCTTATATTAGTGATATTAACAGGCTGGAGGTTCTTCAGCGTAAATTTACTAAATACATAGTTGAATATCATAGCCCTCTTTCTTATGACGAACGCCTAAACCAACTTAACTTGTGTCGATTAGAATTACGTCACCTGCATATTTGCTTATGTATGATGCATCAAATTATTAGTCAAAACTCTTGTCCTTTCCATTAAAGATCGTACCGGGGCCCCGAGCCGGGGCAAGGTCAAAAAATGGCCGGGGCCGGGAAAAATTTAGTGTAATTCGTATTTTGTACAGGCTGTGATACTGGCACTTACATATTTATCAATGAGCAAGTGTTAATTTTGAGAACTGTACTGATTAGACCATATGTATTACTTACTTGGTCCTTGTTATAGCTTTGCTACTGTGTATAAATTAGCTTTTACAGAATAAATGTTCAGGAAAATCTGCATGTTTTCGATTCCTCCACTTAACTTATTTAAACTAATTGCTACTTTTAACTCATTCATTCATAGCTATGGCTAAAAGATTTACAGTTGACAAATACGTTCTATTTCTAGTTGGAAATTGTACGTTTCAAAGAAATATTTTTTACAAAAAACACTTTTACATTTAATTGAATGGAGACCGCCTGCTTTAAAACGCATATCTTGTGTAATGTTTATTAGGACGGAGGTTAATTATAGGCGAATGTAAACTACGCTGCAGAATTGCGTCCGATCCGATAAACTAAATATGTCTCAAATAGTTTCCTAAGGTCCAAAAATGAGGGAGGGGTGAAATCCCAGATTGGAATACCAGAAAATTAAGACTATTATTAACCGACTCTATTTTGTTGTACGAGCTTCTTGTGCTTGTACAAAGATATCGAAAAGGTCTTTGTATGAGCTAACAAATTTCTGTAGCTATATTATATAAATATATTTTTAAACATAAAACATACACAGTTTCGCATACTATCAGTATAAGATGGTGTTTTTTGTACAATGTACCTTTGTATATAAATGAACAAAGATGGTACCCAAAAGTCTTTGCATTTTGTACCAGTGTTTTTCTTGTACACGGTCCGTTTGTTGCATGTACAAAGATGGTCCCAAAAGTCTTTTGTACATTTTGTACATCAAATTTTTGGTTACTATAATATGAATATCAGTAGCGATTTTAGTGTGGTAAAACAGGGTCTTTTGACATTTGATTGTATATTTAGCTAATTTCTTGGTTTATAACGCCAAAAATTACTAAAATCGTCTCAAAACGGCATGAAGCGCCTAAAAATTTGACATTTTTCCATTCTAAATACAAATTTTGCCATTTTAAAGATATATAGGACAGACAATTTTTCATATCCGAGCGAGGCGCCGAAAATTTTTGGAATTTGACACCTTTTTACAGTTTTTATCTTTCCAAAAATCTTTGTACATGTACAAAGATAGTCCTGAAAAAGTCTTTGTACATCGGGAAAAATCTTTGGCGAATACAAAAAAAAATGCTGTTTTGTACACGCAAATTTTTGTATACCTTAATATGGTACAGTAACGATTCCAGTGTGGTAGAACATAGTTTTTCGACCTTTAGTAGTGTATTTGGCTAATTTTAGGGTTTCTGAATATTTGACATTTTTCCATTTTCCCATTCTAAGCGAGTGTTGCTTATCACAAGATTTAATTAGCATATTACAATTTTTGTAATATTTCTCATTTTGTAGTTTAATTTGTTTTAGCTTTCTCAGTCGAGTTTTATGTGTGAATTCCATCAAAAGCTCATAAAAATTTCGGCACTTCGCGCCGAACTAATATTATCAACTAAATTCAGGCCGAATTATCAAATTTAGAAGCACGGTATTTTTGTATTCGGCGAAGATTTTTGCTGACGTGTACAAAGACGTTCCAGGACCGTCTTTGTACACATACAAAGATTTTTGAAGAACAAAAACTGTGCAAAGGTGTAGAATTCCTTATTGAAAATTCTACCATTTTGAAGATTTTCAGGGGGGAGTAAGCGGCTGTAAAAATGGGCCGCTTACCCCTCTTCCCTGAAAATGGCCGAAAATATGCATGTGAAGTTTGGGCCATGAACCATCCCCATTCATGCTTTGAAGCCCCGAACTTCCTTGAAAGTCAGAAAATATTTGACCACCCTCCCCCATTTTTTTGCAAGAACCTGCGCTTTTAGGCTATTTTTATGTGTTTTTACCATTTTTGATCTAGTCGCTAACCCCTCCTTCTAAAAATGGCGAGGGACCTATACCCTGGATTTCCAGCCGTTACATGTATACTGAGGGACCCTCATAAAATTTTAAGCGATCACATGCATGTTTTATAGTGATAGTTTATCTATTTACTCTAGCTCACATTCTAAAATAATGTATCACTTCGTGAAATTCTAATAGTTAGCCCCGGTACCGCCCCGGCCATTTTTTTCAGCCCAGGTACCGCCCGTCCTCGGCCAAAAAAGTCGCCCCGGTCGATCACTACTTCCCATGACAGATTTTTTCAGCCCCGGTACCGCCCCGGCCCCGGCCAAAAAAGTCGCCCCGGTCGATCACTACTTTCCATGACAGATTTTTTTGTGCTTAATAAAAATACTAGCACAATCGCTTTAAGCTCGTTGTTCCTCTTGTTCGTTCTAATTTACAAAAATTCGATTTTTTATAAGTATATTTCTGTTTGGAATTACCTACCTGATTTTGTAGTCTCTTCCCTTAATTTAAATATATTTAAATCTAGATTAATTGATGTCGACTCCAAATTTATTGTAGGGCGAGCTTGAATCGTCATTTTTATGACTCGGTCATCGCCTTTGCTGTACGCTTTTACTTTATTGACCGTACGTTTTATTACTTTCTTACATCCTTCGTAATTGTCGCGTTTTTAGCAATAAATTATTTCACATATTCATTTAATAAGTATAAAAGTTAGACATCAAACATTGGAAAATTGCTCTACACATGAAACTTACGATAATAGATATGTACTTGTGTTGTTTATTGACAAAAGGTCAGACTACTAGATGGGAGCCTGCATCTCAGAATGACAAAAACCCCCAAAACCCCAAAAACCCAAATCCTATGATTTTTTAGAACCCCAAAAACCACCAAAAACCCAAAAACCCCACAAAACCCACTCATGCTAGCCCTGACTGCAATGAATATAACGATCAGTAGTATGTTCTTTCTCCTAGAACTGTATTTTCAGACCTTCGTTAGTGCACTATAGCCGATTTAGGAGTCTCATCGAAGAATAAAAACTCAATAATTTATTGAAATGGCTCGAAGCGCCAGAAATTTCCAAAATTCTACCTCTCTAAAACGCATTTTTTGCAATAAAATTTCCGCAATCGGCATAGCACGGCTTAGCATCAATTTTTCGCATTACAAAAATTGCCCAAAAATCCGTGCAGAAGATAAGAATTTTCAATCATATTAGAGTTCTGGAACAACCTGTCGATGAAAGTGCAGTAATCGGCGCGGCACGGCCTTAACATTAATAACAAATGTAAAACTAAATCAATCGGAATATTTAGAATTTTTGGCTCTCTAAAACACATTTTCGCATGACAAAAATTAGCCGAATCCGGCGACTACGGGCGATTGAGCCTACTTTGATCTTTTTTCAAACCTAAAATAGGTTGACTTCTGCCACAGACCCATATTCAGGATTTTGTTTCAAGGGAGGGGTCTGAAAAAGGTCCAAACTAGGCTTTTCAACAGGCACGACTAAAATTCTTTCAAAACATATGGGAAGATGAATTAAAAAAGACGTTTTTCGACCACTGGAGGTGTACACTTTGAAAATTTTGCTACCTCGATGCCTTTAATATCAAGAGAATTCAATAGACACCCTCTAGAATAAATCTCGTTTTCTGCATAAAACTTGTGTCAATCAGAAGACATAGGCAAAATAAGCTTCAGGTTGTATAAAGTAGAGTTGCACCGATGCCACTTTTTTGCTGGTACTGGTGCCAGTGCCGGTGCCAGTATAGTGCTATACTTTGTATATAACAATATTTATGTTCACAGGGGTTAAGCACACTAGGGCAATGTCCCATATTGGCCCATCACCAGGACAGTCGAACCCAAAGTTGGACGGGCGAAGGGGTAACTTGGACGGGGCTATGTTTTTGTACAGGGAGATAATTTTTGGAGATTATTTAAGGAAATGCTAGATGCAGTATATCATGATCAGTTTGCAAAACATGCACAGGAACCATCTTATTACACTGTTCGACACCTTTTTCATGGATGGACCCACCTTTTTTCAGTGACTGACCCACTGATTAAGCTGAACGACCCACCTTTTTCAGGCACGGATCCACCTTGACCCACCTTTTTCAGTGTCTAGGGACCCACCCACCCTTTTGGCCGGAAGTTGGACGGGGCGAACCGTTTGTCATTGCGTCGGTATGGGGTTAAGTAGCAATAATGCAGCTATGTTTCGTAATGCGCATATGTACACATTTGTATTTATGTTCACGTAAGATCCACCAGCATTTACCGTAGTAAGCTTTCTCTTGTTATTATTATTATTTCACCGCATACTTATGATGTAAAGTATTATAATTCCGAGGGCGGGCTTGTCTAAAATTTTTTCAATGCTACCTTTTGTGGGCATAAAAGAATATTTAGTTATGTAACTATCCTCTAAAAATAATATTTTTACATTTCTTACTAAACTTTCTCATTAAAATAAAAAATCGACCAATTTTCGGAAAAAATTAAATAAAATTCAAGAATAAATGGTCCAAAATAACTATTTAGAGCGAGGGATTGAGAAAATTAGTGCACCTGAGTCAACAGATCAATGAAAAGCGTATAATATATTTTCTACAGTTTTTCAAAATGAAAACTTCTAACGCTTCTAGTGAGTAAGCTGCGAATCTAACGTCACTTAAGGTATTCATTAGGCTAAAATGTATTAGGACAGCTAACTTGAGTGTTCATGACTGATCAAGATGTTAGTGCCAGCGTTTAAAATAAGCCTAAGCAATGGGCTGCGACTCGCTTCGATCGCTTCGCTCGCTCCGCTCGTCGCATCTCATTACTCAGGCTTATTCTAAGCGCTGAAACCAACATTTTGGTCAGTCATGAATGCACTAAGCCTAAGCCTCGCAATCAGGTAATCCCACAAAATAAAGTCCTCAAATAAACAAACGTGTAATTCGAGCATTCCTCAAATCGCATTTGTCCTACTCGCTGACGCGGTTTATGAATGTCATCAATGAAATCAGCGCATGCAAAAACCTAGGAAAAGTGTGAAGCACGGATATTTTAGGCATTAGGCACAACTTTTTTACGCTTTTTCAATTCAAGTAAAAGGAGTAGTTGTCAACTTGCCGCAGGAATACCGGCCATTTTATATCAGACGTCACTATCCTAGCCACTTGAATGGTTTAGGAACTCTCGCGGGAAATCAAAAAAATTGTTTCTATTCAAAAGCTTAATTTAAAAATGTGGAAAAAATCACAAAAACCTATGTTTGAATATATGGAAAATTACTGAGCTAGCTCTAATTCAAGCGAATGTAATCTTCGTGATCACCGCCATATGAAAATAGAACATATTCGACGGAGCAAAATTTGAAAGTTTTATTCGTATTTTCTAGACTCTTGAAGTGCCCAGAGCTATGGCAACGAATCATCACCTAGTTTTCGCATTCCTATCTCAGTGCTCCAAGTCCCGCTCTCCTCTCCAAAATTATTGAATGCCTTTTTGTTATAGCATGGAATCTCGCGATATGCTTAATTGAATGTTTTAGTATTTTACGTTGCATAATTGAATCATGCAAGAGCCATCGAGCCCTTTGGTCCCCCTTGATCCGGGTTTATTGCAGCAGCAAATGCAGCAGCCGATGCGCGACACTTCTAGTAGAATGGTGGGAATGTCTGACAATGAATTTTTCAGTTCTACAGTAACTATGCAACACGGGAATCCTAGTAGCGTTGACAGCCGCCACAGTACTCCATCTACGCCGCAGCAACAGAATCAAATAGCAGCTTTTACGTGTAGTAGCGAATTTTCTCCCAAAACGCCTCTTACTCCAAGCCAGGTAGATTCAAGTGCATGAACTATAGATGCACGAGCTCAGGGTCGGCTAGGGGGGAGTTGAATCCCCGAAATCGCGACCAGTAAATTTAGCCTCCACTAGGCTTGCGGAACATGGGACTTTTGGGGGTAAAACAACAGTTTGTTTAAGGCGCCTTTTTTGGGGTTAAAAACGGTGGGTATGCGTCAAAAATGCTACTTTTAGCGTTTTTGATGAGAATGCTTCATTTTGAACACAGAAGCATCGAAAAATTTCTCAAACAATGCGAAAAAATTGAGTAAATTGCACAAAATGTAGTCATAAAGTGAGTTTGTTGCACGAACCGCCGAAAATTTTACATTTTCGAGTATTTTTGTAACAGCGAAAATTCCGGGCTTTGAAAAAAGTTCTGGAGGGATGAAAACCTTTTTGAGGGTTATCCAAATCGGTAGGATAATATAGGTATGATCTTCAGTTCAAGCTTTTCGGCTATTTAAATAATCAAAATGGTCCAAATATCCCGATGTTAAACGCTTTTTTATGGTAATTGCAGCGGTTTTTAGTCCATTTTGTCTAAATTGTAGCACTTTTAGCGCTTGAAAATCGGCAACTCATCTATGTGTTTTTGCCTAGGACAGAGATTTCGAAACTCGTGCAAAAAATTTTAGGAGCGATCTTTGTACGTCTTTGTACGTAAAGTATAGACAATCATTGGTTCTGTCGTACCAAAAAATCGAAGTCTTTTCACAAAAAAAACAGCAAAACTCATCGCCTTGGTCGAAAAAATTTGGTTTGACACAATTTAGGGTCGCTTTTTTTGTTAAACTAGAAAGCTTGTCAGTAATTCGAGCGCCGTAAAACTTATGGCACTATCAGGCACGTAGCATTGGGGGAAGGGGGGGGTCCGAACTCCCCCAAATTCAGAAAAATCGGAAAATGGGACTTTTTAGACGTTATTTTGTGCTATTTCTGGCCTTTTGGGGCTAAGTCCCCCAAAAATAGGTGTTGGTCCCCACAAAATAGGACGGCCAGCTGCGTGCCTCTCTAAATCTGCCACTGACTGCCACGTAGTTGCCTGTTGATCTTAAGTGGTCAAAGACGGGCACGTAGCTGTGGGGGGGGCTGGGGGTCCGGACCCCCTAAAATTCACAAAAAACCGGAAAAATATGACTTTCTACACGTTATTTTGTGCTGTTTTTGGCTTAGACCCCCCAAAATTCGTGTTGGTTCCCCCAAAATAGGAGGGCCAGCTACGTGCCCGGTCAAAGACGCGCCTATATTAACTTATTTGCTCTTAGTTTATGACTCTTTCCAGCAGCGTCATTGGAACGCGGACCAGTCTCCACAAGGTTTACTGTTTTCCAGCCAGCAGCAGATCAACACACCAAGCATGCCATATAACGCACCGAGTGCTGCGTACTACGGTGGCTTATCATCGAATCAAGGTAATTACTATGATATCGGGTTTACTGTAAATATGCTGCATCTCAACTAATCCTACTGTAGTCCTGATTAAACGGACTCCCGATGAAGTTAGAATTATCAGTGTGTATGGGCAAAGGCCAGTCTTCCTATTTTGTACCAGCTGCCCAATTTTTTTCAGTTGGTTGGTTGTCCGAATCCTTTCACAAACTGGTTGTCTATGTTTTTTGTACTCGGCAAAGATTTTTCCCGATGTACAAAGACTTAGGGACCGTCTTTCTACATGTACAAAGATTTTTGCGAAGACAAAAATTGCAGAAAACGGCCTGGAATTCGCAAAATTTTCGGCATTCCGCGCCGAAATGAGTAATTGTGTGTTCTATGTATCTTTATAATTTTTCAGATATTGCATTTCAAAAATGAAAATGCCGAATTTTTCGGCGCTTCGCGCCGTTTTAAGACAATTCTTAGTGATATTTGCCCTAAGAGACCCAGAAATTAGCTAAAATACACTACCAAAAGTCGAACAACTCTGTTTTTACCACACTAAAATCGTTACTGTACTACATTATAGTACTTAAAAATTTGCATGTACAAAATGTGCAAAGACTTTGGGACCATCTTTGCACGTGTACAAACGGACCTTGTACAAAAAATCTGGTCTGCTCAATTGATTAGTGGCAGTTTAGTTGCTTGATTGGTTGCTTAGTTGTTGCTTAGTTAACTTTTGGTTTGTCGTTGCTCAAACTATCCATTGATTAGTTGATTTTCAAATAATTTCTATCCCAATGTGTTTTTTGTATATTCATCTTCCTCCTTTTCTACCCGATTCACGTACATATAGTGCTAGCCTCTAAAAAAACCAGTCGATTTGTAACCCAAAAACACACCCCTTTTTTCCGTAACCAGAAGGAGATGACTGATGTTATTATACTGGCGAACAAGCTATGCCGTGAGGATTACAACTGACCTCTGGTCGCTTTCCGGATCATTCAGAAACTTGAGATATAAATTTGTCGAAAACTTCCTAAAAATTGCCATTTTTATGATTTTTTGAAGCATTTTTGAGGGTCAGTATTTCTACCCGTATTCATATTTGTTGGAATCTTTTATGTTTTCACGTTAGGCTCCCTTGCAGACTAATGTCAGAAAGAAATTTAGTTCTCCTATGTCATCCACATAGCTACAGTATACCTTCAAAGTCAAACCTAAAAAAACCAGTTGTAACCTAAAAAAAACCAGCGCCAATGTTTACAAAACTTAGCAGGAATGTGCCTCGTAGCACCTTTCATGATGCCTGATATTTATTTTTCACAAAAAATAAGAATCACCCCAAAAACTGCCAAAAAAGTTCGATTGTAACCCACAAAAAAACCACTGTAACCTAAGAAAAGACCAATGCTAAGTATATGTTGCCATGGCAACGAAATTACTTTTCATCAAGTTGTATAATTTTTCACTGGATTTCTTGCAGAGGATGCAGAAGAGTCTTGCCTAGAGTCGTTTTTATCACTTGAAGACTTTATTTGTGAAATTTATAGATCTTTAAATGAAATTCAGAAAAAATTATTGATTTTTTTATAAATGTGATAAAATGAAATAAAATGAACGGAAATATCGTGAAAAATGATTTTTTTCAAATATGTGATCATTTAAGGTCAACTGACTGTTTTACGCTGCAAACCATGCACTTCGCATAACATTTTGGGGTGGTTTTTTATTTCCTATGGTTTTTTTTAGAAAAAGTGGTTTTTATTCAAAATTTCGTATTTCATGCAAGCTTGCTATGAAATATGGCGCTTAAAAATTCTTCCATGCAGCAAATTATAGGCCTAAGGCAAATAGGTGTTTGTTGACTTCTTCAATGCTATTTGTTCTGAAGTTATAAGCCAAAAACATGAAAATGGTTTTTTCAGAGGCCAGCACTATATTAGTCGGCTTTTAGAATCTGACTTCCGTTTTTCAATCCTATCTCCTTGGTTCGTTAGCAGACATGCTCAGCATGGAAATTCTGGGTGGGGGCGGGCGGGGCTGAAATTTTAAAGTGCCTTTCTTGCCCCAAAAATAATGGATGCGCGTCAAAAACATCGTTTTTGGCGTTTCTGACGATGTTTTATCTTTCGAGAGCATAAAAATGTGAAAAAATATAAAAAAACAAAAGAGTCGAACAAATTGAACGATAATTGGGTCAAAACATGACTATGTGGCGCGCAGCGCAGAAAATTTGACACTTTGAACGATTAGTCAGCTAAAAACGCTTAGAAAAAGCTTTTTTTCTACGAATTTTTAGAAAAATTTTGGAAACTTTTGAAAAATTGATTCTGGGGAATGGGGGAGGTTGAAAAATGTTTTGCGGGGTCGAATATTTTTCTGGGATGGGAGTGGAAAACCCCTAATCGCTCCTCAAGACGTTGCATGGGGCCCACGATTTCATGACACCCTGTGTGTGCACATGTATTGCATACGTAGTCCATTCCTTCTCACGTTGAAGCCGTGGAATGTGCAGGTTCGCCGCAGCAGTATGCGAATGCGTTCCAACAAAAGTCTAACGCAAGTGCTAGCTTACAAAATTTTGGGCAACCAACCGGCCCTGTACCACATCACCAGCCACAAGCACAGGAGCAACAGCAGCAGCGTCAGCAAATGTACCATCCGTTGCCTGATCATCCTTCATTTGCGTCACAAACGCAACACGAGCAGCAACAAGCGCAACACCAGCAGCAACAAGCACAGCACCAGCAGCAACAAGCACAACACCAGCCTCAACAAGCGCAGCACCAGCAGCAACAAGCGCAACACCAGCCTCAACAAGCGCAGCTGCAACAAGCGCAACACCACCAGCAGCAACAAGCGCAACACCATCAGCAGCAACAACAACCGCAATTTGTCATTCGACAATCGTTTTATTCATGCGACCCTGGTGTATCGATTGGAGGCGCACAACAGCTTCAATCAACAAGCGGCCTGCAAGCGTCAAATGCTCAAAAGCAACGACCGATCATGAATGCAACAGGTGACTGGAAAAAATAATAAAAAAATAGAAAGATGAAAGATAATGAACATGGTCAACTGGCTTATTTTACTAGCAAAGAAAAATACTTAGATGGAACAGAAAAAGGACGGAAATACTTGTAATGGCGGATTATTCAAGACACAAAAGAAGGGGACTGGGAAAAGTCACCTAAGCGCGCAAAAAAATCAGAAGAATCTGCTTAAGATCAGTCTTTCTGTAACCAATACAAAAAATCTGAGTATATTCTGCGGCCCACAGATGGTAGTTGTAGTCTCAGTTCATTACATACAAGCACATAGGATAGGTGATGGGGTATTAGCCCCCGCTGGTGGGTCCAGAAGTTAGATACTGCAGAGCAGTTTGAGTCAAGAATATTGTATTTTATATGCGATTTAGACTTACAAACAGCCAAAAACGCAATTCACTGTTGTAAAAATTCTGGATTTACCCCCCCTGACTCGAAAATCTTAATTTTTCCCCTCCCTGGCCAACCTGACCTTGCGCATCTATGTTTCAGCTACAGTTTATTCTTCAAAATAACGGCATCAATCTTAATCTATGAAAAACTAATCATGTTGTTTACAAACCTTAACTGAATGCAAGTCCGACTGACCGGCGTTGCAACGGTTTAGAAGTGCGGCCAGGCACTAAACACGCATGAAAAGGTTAGGACCAATGAATTTAGGACATGAGATTGCAAGTTATAGTGAGCGAGATAACCCGTGCAAATAAATGCAATAGTGCAATGATAGACAGAAAATTTTAACAGCTCTTGTATGTAGGAGATGCCTGAGCAGGAAAAAACGTACTTACATCATTTGATCATGCTAGCATAACACGTGTAATTGTACAGTCAAAATACACAGCATGATGCGAATGTCATAATTCGTTCTGTTGAGCCCTTTAAGTGAATATTGATTACATATTGTCATAAAAATGCGATACTGATATCTAGCCAAATCGGGTGTTTACCACAGGTCAAGGTTTCATTCTAAGCCTTTTCATTGGCGTAGCTGGCTCTTCTGATTTTGGGGCACTAAATTTCGGAGTTGGTATGTCAACATCAACAACGATTTATGGACAAGCAAAAATAATGGGGTCTTTGAGCTTTTCTCAACGAGATCTACACATTGGAGAAGGAAAAATTTTTAAAAATCAGAGTTGATTTTTGTTATATTAAACAAATATGTTGTATATAAATAAATAAGGCGCGAAGCGCCAAGAATTTTTGGCTTGTTAGCTCAAAAAGTGTGCTAAAATCTATTCTTGCGGTCTTTCTGATACGTTTTAAGAATGTGCAATTGTTTCCTTTGGTGGACCCTTGTAGAAAATATTAATACTTCCAAAATTTTCGGGAGAATAATCCCCCCAGTATTCCCACAGGTACGCCACTGAGCTTTTTATAAAGCCATTGAGAAATTTTTGAGCTCCTTTTTTATAGGCCGCAGCATATACTTCTATTTTTGTGTCTGGTTGGAGAAAGTAGGATGTTTAGCAGATTCTTATAATTTTTTGCGCGTATAATTGACTTTTCCTAGTCCCATCTTTTTATGTCATGAATAATCCGCTATTACAAGTATATTCGTCTTTTTGATCCATCAGAGTACTTTACTTTGCTAGTACCTACTTTTAATTAGCAAGATTTGAGTAATTCAGTCAATAAACTGAAATGGTTTGGTAATATGCCAAGATAATGACAGCAGTCCAAGCACGTGAAAAACGAGATTGTACTGAACAGCAGCAATCTCTTTTAAACTTGTCAAGCTTACCTTATTCAAATAGATCCAATGGTTTTGGCGTAAACTTTAAGCAACTACTACTGTGTCTTAAGAACAATTATACTCAAATCCGTAATTCTGACAATACATTGAACATTTAGGAAAAATTAAGCTTCTGCAACGCTCGTGAACTAAAAATCAAATTTCAGTGTATACTTTACACAACTATGTACAACGTGTGAAGAAGTTTTACAATCAGATTTGTAATCCTGTCTTTTCAGAGAACATTTTGAAAAAATTCACCTTTTTCAACGCTCCAGAATTAAGGTCAACTTTTAGTTTAAACTTTGCATAACTACTGGGTGTAAGGAAATCATACAGTCAGGTTCGCGTAATTAAGGACAGTCTGAAAAAACTGCAGGTTTTGCAATGCTCTGAAAGTAAAATAAATTTTCAGTGTTAACTTTAAACCTCTAACATGAGAGATTAGTGTACATTTTGCACAACTACTGGGTGTAAGCAGGACTAAAAGTCAGATTTGTAATCCTGACGTAGCTGAGAACATCTTGAAAAATTCTTGTTTTGCTATGTACTGGTAGTAAAACAAATTTTTAGTGTAAACTTTACACCTCTACAATAATTGAATAGTCTAAACCTTTCGCAACGCTCTGTAAGTGAATTGACTTTTCAGTGTAAACTTTACACCTCTACAATAACTCAATACTTGGTGTAATTTATCGCGCCTACGCACATGCGTGATCCTTGATGCTTAGCACAGTTTCATGAATATGATGGTGTCTTTTTGTCGGGAAAAGTTAAAAGACAAAAATCTAATAAAAGCTTATTTTTTCTTTCTAAATGGAACTTTATATATATATCTCTAAAAATATCTCAGTATTGGGTGTACAGAAAGGCGACCACGTGTGATGTGTAACTACTAATATGCACGTTATTTTTAGAATAGTTTGCACCATCCGATCCGATTCATAGCCGGAGTATTTGACAGACAAACAGTAGGCGAAAACGTGTCTTTTCACCCCATAGTTTAAACTTTACACCATTAGAAATAACTCTGTATTGAGTATAAAGAAACGCGCCCAAGTGCGATGTGAAGTCTTGAGACGTACTTTATTTTTATAAAAGTTCGCACGTCCTGATTTATAACCGGCGCGGTTGGCAAACTGAATAAAGGTAAAAACGTGTTTTTTGCGTCCACCTTCAGAGTTTAAAGTGTAAACCGCCAAAAATACCTCCGCATTGATCTTACACAAACGCGGTCAACTTCATTTTGTAGCTCTTTAAGCGTAACGCTCTCCTATATATAGGTTTTTAGGAGACTCTTATACAAAGAATTTGGCAAACATCGACCAGTCAAAACTCGGCCAAAATCTGTCTTTACACCCACTGATTTTTACACTCTTTACACTTCTCTCGAACTAACGCGGAACTAATAAAAAACAACAAAATATCGTTTTCACAGAATTTGATTTTCTACAATTCTGTACCACCAAACCATATGAGGCATTTACTCTGAATTGTGTACGAGCTGTGGAAAAAATCCACTAAGGATCTTATATGTTATAACGTTACGCCAAAACTTTACACACTCATCACAAGCTGTGTATTGAGTGTAAAAAAACAGAAAAAAGTTGCATCAACTTTTTTTGTTATCTGCATATCTTTAAAAAACGCACCTCGCAGTCGTATCCCATTATAGATACAGGGGTGTACAGGTGTTAGAGGTACCCAAGTAAACTATAGGAACGCCCAAACGCGATACCTATGATGTAAGGATGCGTTTCAAATCCATTCACGTCTCGATCATAGCTGAGCTGGGCTATGCGAACCATCAAGTGACCGCATAAGGCATATTTTCAGCCTTATAACTCTGTGTTATCAGGCGCGTAGCTGGCCGTCCTATTTTAGGGGGGGCAACACAAAGTTTTGGGGGACTATGTTCAAAAAGGCCGAAAATAGCACAAAACAACGTTTGAAAAGTCCTATTTTCCCGATTTTTTGAATTTGGGGGGGGGGGTCGGAACCCCCTCCCCTTATTCTCCCAGAGATACGTGCCTGTATGTAATGTAACCTCTTGATGAATCTTAGTTCTCAAGTGAATAACAACCGACACAAGAAACTACAACTCAACAACTACGTATCCAATAAGGCAACTGATCCAGCAACCATCAAAATAAATAGCCGCCGTGGAACAAGCCTGTAGCCAGAAACGATCTTTAGGGCAATCAGAATAACTTTAAAAAAGCGGTCCAGGGAATCCTAGGACCTAAATCTGTAGCCTAAATAAAAAATAAATAAATACATTAATAAATAAACAAATAAATAAAGAATAAATAAAGAAATAAATAAAAAATAAAAACACAAATTAAAAAAATAAAATAAGTAAATAAATAAATTTAAATTAAATGAATAATAAAATAATTAAAAATAAATAAAAAATAATAAAAAAGGATAAAATAAATAAAATGAATAGACAAATTAATAAATAAATAATGAATAAATAAACAAAAATAGACAAATAATTAAATGAATAAAAATAAATAAATATACTAAATGAACCTAAACCAATATCTATGCTTAATATCAGCTGTCTGATTTCTGCCCCAAAAATATGTGTAAAAATATGCTTGTCAGACACGGACAGGCTACGGCCCGAATTTCGGGTCGGGAAAATGTATTTGATAGTTCTATTAAACGTTCAACTCATATTCCTTGTGTAATATTTTCAGTGCTGTATTTTGGTCAAAAAAAACGCTCCGAAAAGAACTCCGTGATTATACAATAAGAATATGACACACTTTTCTTTTTTAATGCGCAGGCACGTAGCTGGCCGTCCTATTTGGGGGGACCAACACCAATTTTTGGCAGACTAAGCCCAAAAAGGCCAAAAATAGCACAAAATAACCTTAAGAAGTCCCATTTTCCCAATTTTTCTGAATTTTGGAGCGGGGGATCCGAATCGCCATATTCCCCACAGAGATACGTGCCTGTTAATGCGATCGTTTGGAAAACTGAATTAGTAGATTAGTAAAAATTTTGGGCCACCGCTTAGAGGGAGCAACGAATCATTTACCAATATTTCTTATTTTCTCTTAGTTTAAAAGCTCATATTATTAGGCAATTTCTCGACACACGGGCCGCAAATGCAGCAAGCGCAGGGTCAGGCGCAGTACTCTTTCGTACCCCAAAATTCTATTAACGCGGATCAGCAGAAAGTTTTCGTTCAAGTAGTGCAACGCGGCCCGAATGGGGCCAATAATTCGGCCGCCGATCATCAATTTCATCCTCATCAGCAGCCGGCTTCTATTGTTTACGCTAATACGCAACAGCAGAATACGGTATTTATTTGGCTCTTTTGCAGTATCATACCCCCACGAAATTTATTACTTTATTACACAATGTAATTTATTGGCACACAGATAACACTATTTGTATATTTACATAATAATAGGCTTAGGCTTAGGCTTAGGCTTAGGCTTAGGCTTAGGCTTAGGCTTGGGCTTAGGCTTATAATAAATTTCGTGGGGTAAGATAATTAATGCATTAGATCCAATTATTGTAAGTCAAGTTTTGAGTCAAAATATTATAGTTTTGAGTTAAAACACAATCGTGCTTTTTCTTCGATGCTAAACATTAAAAATGAGAAATTTCAATTATTTAAATTTTCATAATTTTTTGAACACTTTTGCGAATTTGAGTCAAACGACGCTCTTTTTCTTTTTTTAAACGACAAATTTGGCGTTCCTTTAAGTACATAAAGGTATTTAATTTACACTTAGCTGTTTCTGTCGTATCTACGTGGCCTAAATGATTTTTAAAATTATTATCATTTAATTATTTAAAATTTTATTTATTTAGAGAAATTAAGTGGTTGGCAAAAAATATGTATAATCTATGCAATAATTGAATTATTTTTTATTCACTGTCTAGTTTTTAAATTTTTTAAATTTTATGAATTATTTATCTGATAACGAAATTATTTAATAGTGTATTTGAAGATTTAATTATTCAATAATGTAATAATTTTGATTATTAATTATTCAATCATAGCTATTTTATTTATTATGACATAAATATTGTGGTAATACGTATGATAATATAATGAAAATAATATATTTTTTCAATATAATAATGTAATATGTTATTATAATTCATTGCCGTATTATTTGTGTGATTGTATGTCTGCTGTTAAATTCGTTACTTTCTAATATCGTACGAGGCTGGATAATAAATATGATTGAAAATGTATGTAAAAACTCGAAAATAAAAGAAATTATATAATAAAAATTTATCATTTAATTTAAACATAAATTTACTTCTTTTGAATTATAAAATTTTTAGATTCTACATAATTTTCTAAACTTTTTTCTAAAATTTTCTCTAAACTTTAATTCCTCCTTAAAGTAGGCAAAAATTAAACATATAACTTAAACGTAACAAATATCGCTTAATAATTAATTAAAATTTTTTATATCAATTAAGATAAATTTGCAATAAAATGAATATTTTTATGAAGTTTTTTTATATTTTTAATGTCAATTTCGAACCAATTTTATTTCTAAGCCTGATTTTTGTGCTACATATAGGCTAGAGTAGAAAAAGCTTAAAAACTTCCGGAAATAGGAAAACTATTTTGATTATCGATATAAAAATGCCGGATTTTCTATAAAAATGCAAAAAGGCTTCGAAGAAATGTAAAGGTTTGAGAATTAATACGACTTTTGATTTATGACTTGAAAATTGCCCAATTTTTGACTGAAGCAAAATCGATCGGAAGCTTATATGGCTTTTAATTTTTGTCAACAATTTAACAAAAGCCAAATTTTTGATAAACACGGTTCGAGGACTGGAAAAATATAAAGCATACAACGAAAATTATTACGATTTTTGATCAACGATTTAAGAAATGCCGAATGTTTCATTGGAAAGAACAAATGAGCCTAGTTTCTGGCCAAAATTTGCAACCTAACCGAACCTAGTTTCATAATTCATAATTAAAAAAGATGAAAGAAACTAATAACATGGACATTTCAAACACAGGCACGTAGCTGGCCCCCCTATTTGGGGGACGAACACCAATTTCGGGGGTTCTAAGCCGAAAATAGCACAAAATAACCGGTTTTTTCTGAATTTGGGGTGGGGGGTCCGGACCATACATGCACAGTATGGGAATTCTGGGGGGCTGAAAACCTAAAGCGCCTTTTATGGGCCCAAAAATGGCCGGTACGCGTTAAAAAAACATCGTTTTTTGGCGTTTCTGACGATACTCTATCCTTCTAGAGCATAAAATCATAAAAAAATTTCGAAAAAAGTCAATAAATTGACCAATATATCGCTTAAAACATGAATATATGGCGCGATGCGCCGAAAATTTGGCGATTTTGAGCAAATAGATAGCCAAAAACCCTTAAAAAGATACTTTTTCTACCAATTTTCAGGTAAGTTTAGGAAACTTTTGAAAAATCGCCAATTCTAGGGGGTGGAAAATTTAAAATTTTTTGCGGGGGTTGAAAAATGATTCTGCGGGGGGTGAAAACCCCACCAAACCCCCCCCCCAAGATCATGTATGGTCCGGACCCCAAGCCCCCCACAGCTACGTGCCTGCTCAAACAATGTATATATGTATATTCATGTTTTAATATTAAATTTTATTTAAATCGAGAGAAAATATGGAAAATTATAGTAACTCGTGCATTTTTTCTGTCGCTTCGGCGTAAAAAATGAAAAATTTTTAAGTTTCTGCAACTTTTCCAAATTCTCACAATAGAAAATTGCGCTTTGCTTCTCTCGGCGAGAAAAATCATCAAATTACACTTGAAATAAAAAGTATGGACAGGCCCGTATCCAGGAATTTATTTTAAGGGGAGGAGGCGGAAAATTTTTGAGGTCAGATATCTCGAAACTATTGGGAGGTAGGCGAAACTAAAGGCAGTTTTGAGCTTATCCTAGCGAGCTCTATGTGATGGTGAAGATAAATTTATAAGAAAATTTTTAAAATTTTAACCTTTTTTCATATTGATATGTATTTACATATACAGCAAATTTATCATTCAAGCTGATATATCATCGCCTGTTGGACGAATTATTTCTTATCTCTTGCCTTTATATTTAATCATGGTGCTTTACAGAGAAAAAAATACAGATGATAAATAATTCGGCGTGAAGCGTCGAAAAAAATTGACATATTCTGCATGTGGAGCTCAAATTTGGGCGGCTTTGAGCGAGCTAGAAAAGAAAAACTTATATTATCAATAAATACGCCGCAATGCGCCGGAAAAATTTCGTGTTTCCCGTGTCATAACTCAAATTTGAGCTGTTTTGAATGGGCTAGAAGACAAAAACTACAGGCACGTAGCTGGCTGTCCTATTTGGGGGGACCAATACTAATTTTTTAGGGCTGACTAATCCCGAAAGGCCCAAAAAGGCCAAAAATAGCACAAAATAATGTTTGAAAAGTCATATTTTTCCGATTTTTCAGAATTTTTGGAGGGGGGGAGGGGTCCGAACCACGTTTTTTTGTATTCGGCAAAGGTTTTTCGCGATGTACAAAGACTTTTGGGGACCGTCTTTGTACATGTACATAGATTTTTTGGACGACAAAAACTGCAATAAAGGTTCGAAATCCGCAAAATTTTCGCGCCTCCGCGCCGAAATGAGCAATTGTGTGTTCTATATATCTTTAGAATTTCAGAAATTGCATTTTGAAAGGAAAATGCCAAATTTTTTGCGCTTCGCGCCGTTTTGAGACGATTATTACTGATTTTTGCCCTCAGAAACCTAGAAATTGCTAAAATACGTAACCAAAGGTCGAGCAATTCTGTTTTTGCCACACTAAAATCGCTTCTGTACCATATTATAGTACCCAAAAATTTGTGTGTACGAAATGTACACAGGCTTCTAAGGACCATCTTTGTACATGTACAAACGGACCTTGTACAAAAAAACACTGGTCCGAACCTCCATCCCATCCCTCCCTAGAGATAAGTGCCTGAAAAACTATTGCTGATCAATAAATCCGCCACAGAGCGCCGGAAAAATTGACATGCTTTCTATGCTTAACTCAAATATGAGCGATTTTTAGCGGTTAAGAAGACAAAACTATATATACATACACGATAAATCCGGCGCGAAGCGCCGGAAAATTTTGAGTTCACTAGCTCAAAAGTACCCTAAAAACCTGTTTTGGCAGTGTTTTAGACGCACTTCGCCAATTTTCCATTTTTCCCTTTGAGGACCCTCGGGAGAAAAATTTTTTTCCCTTTCCAAAGGGAGGGGGGCGCCCCCCACCCCTTCCTGCAGACGAACCTGGGTATGGATACTCTTAAAATATTTATTTCAAATTCGGACTTCAATTGAATTTGAATCGAATAGCAGTTCAAACCGACCACGGATTTCGTAAACAGCGCAACGCTTTACACTCGCCTTAACTTTTTTTGAGAACAAAGGTGATTTTTAGGGAGTATATTTGCATGACGTTGGCCGAAAATGTATCTAAGAATGGCCGCAAAACGATAGCTCCCGCCGGAAAATATCAGGGAGGGGTAAAGATCTCAGCGTTTAGGTGTTGGGGAAAAATGAAATAATGAAATACAAATTAAATAAAAGTGAAAACCCGTAAAATTAATGTACGATACAGTTGGGTAAAGTACGTAAAAAATTCAAACTGGTATGTAGCTGCCCCTCGTAAGATTGGTATAGGTATGTATTTCGACAATTGGCCATTCGCCAAAATATGGTTTTAGGCTTATAAATATTTTTGACACATTAAAGTACAACTAATTGCTTTTAAATAATTTATAAGATAATTTTTAAAACGCATATAATTATAATAATTTTTTTATGGCGTAATTTATAATTTACGTAATTACTATTTTTACATAGTTAATCGAATATTTCGAATTTAGATTCGTTTCACGCGCATACGAGAAACGTATCATGGATTTCTAAAAAAACTGATATGTAGTTTTTTTAGGAGTATACAATGTTATAAAAAGTAATTTTTTGATCATTAAAAAATAATTAAAAAATAGATATGAGTGATAAAATAAAAAGAAATTCATAAAAAATGTCATAATTGTACACTACTCGCCACAAAAGTTGACGCGGTAATATGCTTCAGAGGATGATAGCGCTTGTTACAGAATGTATCTTTAACAACGCATCAGTCTTATTTCCGCCCACGCATGACCGACGTGTTAAACATATATCCTTTAACAAGCTCTATCATCCTGTGAAGCATATTAAAGCGTCAGCATTCGTGGCGAGCACTGTATGAGTGATAAATTAAAAAAAATATTCATAAAAAATGTCATAATCGTACACTACTCGCCACAAAAGTTGACGCTTTAATATGCTTCAGAGGATGATAGCGCTTGTTACAGGATGTATCTTTAACACGTCGGTCCTATTTCCGCCCACGCATGACCGACGTGTTAAACATATATCCTTTAACAAGCTCTATCATCCTGTGAAGCATATTAGAGCGTCAGCATTCGTGGCGAGCACTGTATGAGTGATAAATTAAAAAAAATATTCATAAAAAATGTCATAATCCTACACTACTCGCCACAAAAGTTGACGCTTTAATATGCTTCAGAGGATGATAGCGCTTGTTACAGAATGTATCTTTAACACGTCGGTCCTATTTCCGCCCACGCATGACCGACGTGTTGAACATATATCCTTTAACAAGCTCTATCATCCTGTGAAGCATATTAGAGCGTCAACATTCATGGCGAGCACTGTACATATAAATATGAATTAGCTGCCCAACCGCACCCTTTATGATCCAAACTTTGCATTAAAATATCGCAAAAAGCGATTATTTCACTATATCGACTTGGCATTCAACTCGAACAAAATTTAGAATTACATTTGTCGCAATAAATTCGGGAAATTGGGCGAAGTTACGCATAAAATTTTCGCGAAATTTTATCAATATTTTCACCAAAAAACTTAAAATATTGGAAAATACGGCAAAATAGCGGTCAAGCGCAACAAAGACGTTAATTTCGTGTCTCATAAATTCGTAGATTTTTGCATGGCCATTTATAGGCGATCATTTAAAAACGTAATATAACTAAATATAAATAAAACTAAATAAAACAGCGTAAAAATACAAATATAAAAATTTAAAAAAATCAATATGCATATAAAAAGTTGATGTGAAAGCAAAATTGAAAATATCAATACAGAAATATAGATTTATATGAAGATAAATCAATTAATTTATAAACCCGATTCTATCCTATAAAATCTGAATTAAGCCGGATTTTTATTTATTATTATAAATTTAATTATTTATAATTTTTTTTCTAATTTTGCATATTCTCGCTATGCACAGACTGATTTAAATACACGCAATAACGCGGCGGTTCAACATCAGCATCATCAACAACAGCAACAACAACAACAACAACAACAACAACAACAGGTCAGATTGGTCAATAATCAGACTCAATTAGTGGACGCGACTGGCAGGACGCCATATTTGCGGTCGGCGAATTATTCCGAATCGATAAGTAAACGTTCTAGCGGAAATTTGGCGGTTGGCCCACCCTACACCGCACAGAATTTGAACTTTTCGCCCTTCCCCCAAATTTTCGGGTTATAACTTTTTTAGACCTTTTGGATATTTTTTGTCATTTCTAGTCAAAAACAATAGGTCCACTGTTCGCTTCCAAAAATGTCCCAAAAAAATTGCCAAAATTTTGGGGAGGGCCAACCTTGACGAATTATTACCTTCAATTCGTACGCCAGTTGCAGTCGCGTCTCCAATTACGTTGCATTCTCGGGCTTACGCTAAGAATATTAGGGAATATTTGGGAGTTTGTGATTCTGGGATAGCGTTTGGGCTACCTTTCCCTATCTTTCCATCATATGTATTCGGGGTCCAAATAGGTTATAACCTGGCCCGGATTCCAAATTTAGAACGAAATATGAATCGTATATAGAATGGGGGCATCGTACATACATGATTTTGGGGTCAGGGGTTTTCACCTCACCACACCCCAGGATTTTCAATTTTCAGGTACGTATCTCTGGGGGAATGGGGTGGGGGGCGGGGTTCAGACCCCCAAAATTCAGAAAAATTGGAAAATAGGACTTTTCAAACGTTATTTTTTGCTATTTTCGGCCTTTTTGGGCTTAGTCCCCCCAAAATTGGCGTTGGTCCTCCAAAATAGGACGGCTAGCTATCTGCCTGGCAATTTTCCGAAATATTCTTGGAATAGGTGCTATTTTAATGCCTTTTAAGCGATTTGCTCGCCTGGAAGTGACAAATTTTCCGCCGTATACTCATTTTTTGACTATTTTTATTGAATTCAAATATTTTTCCCGAAATTTTTTTCAAAATTTTCTGTCTTTTTATGTTGCTAAAAAGATGGAGCATTGTGGGAAACGCCAGAACATAATTTTTTGACGCTCGCTTGTCCGCCGGCGGAGCCAAAAAGGGCACCTTAGAAAAAGTTTTGTTCTCACCCGCCCACCACAGAATTTCCATATTCTGCATATCTATTCGCAAGCCTAAAATTTGGCTGCTTCCCAAATTTTTTGGCCACCTGTGCCGAAAATCTCGAAATTTCCGGCTGTCGACCGGACGTGTAATAGCTCAAAATTTTGGGGCGGGGTAAAAATCTTCAAATTTTTGTCAAACATTGCCTATAAACGCTAGAAGCTTTTTTTGATGTTTTAAAATTTGAAAAAATTTTTCAGTTTTTAATTTTTTTAATTTTTTTATTAATTTTTTATATTTTCGTTTTTTATTATTATTTTTTATTAGTTTTTTTGCTCGCTCCGATCAGGGTTAAGCGTCCCTATTAATTAGATATGAATCTTTTCTCATCAGCCGACTTTTGGATAAATGCTTTGGCTTTAAGCTATTTTTAATGTTTTTTCTTTCATCATTTTCCATTTTTTCATTTTGTCTTTTTTCATTTTCATTTTTCCATGTTTTCGTTGTTTTATTTTCCCAATTTTTCCCATTTTCTATTTCCATTTTTTCATTTTGACAACCTTCATCATAAAATTTTAGCCTTGTGCGCAATCCTACAATTCTATATACCGGAATGGCTCCCCCTGAAAGCTGTCGAATTTTTCAATCCTGAGATACGACATTAAAATTGAAATAAATTAAAAAAATGATTAAAAATGATCAAAAAATTATTGAAAAATTATTAAAAAATGTTTTGCATCTCGATTATTCTTGCCAACAATTTTTTTTGTGTTTTCGCCCTTTTGAATTCAGTTTCTATTTTTTATACTTTTTAAAACAACTTTTTTACCGTCACGTGAGTTGTTTACTTTTTGTTCATTTCGTCTATTTATACTCCACATTTATTCTTATTCTATTCTTGTTTCGCGTTATTTAATATTTTTCTTTATTTTTTGAGATTTAATATAAAAATAAAAATTTAGAAAGTTTAAAATCGAATTTACAATCTTTAAATTGCGGTCAAGAATAGTAATTAAATAACGCTAAAAAGTCATGACCTTTAAATCCGCTTGGAATCATATTTCACATAGGTTTATAGATTTGTTTTCTCGGATGGAGAGCTATTATCATAGAAAAATCATAGTAAAAGTTGGAAAAATGATAAAATATGAAAAAATATAGTTTTAGTATTTAAATTTCTATTATAATATATTAAATTTATATATATATATATATATATATATATATATATATATATATATATATATATATATATATATATATATATATATATATATATATATATATACATATATATATATATATATATATATATATATATA
Source organism: Mermis nigrescens (assembly GCA_036768485.1). NCBI lineage: Eukaryota > Metazoa > Nematoda > Enoplea > Mermithida > Mermithidae > Mermis > Mermis nigrescens. The sequence goes on along the minus strand of JAVLUZ010000246.1, from coordinate 1,351,722 downwards.
TATATATATATATATATATAATAATTAATCAATAAATAATAAATAAATAATGATAAAATAATAAATACCTAATAAATAAATAAATAAATAAATATTAATAATAAATAACATATGTGCAATAAATTAAAATATCGCAAAAATTGACGGAGGTAAAATGAAGTTTTTGCACAGAAAATATAATCTAAAATCAACAGAATGCAAACGCCTTAGAATAACTAGTCATCATAGAAAGCGCGTTGGCGCCTACCTATAATATACTAGGGTAACCCCAACATATGTCTACCCCTCTCCCTCCTACAGCTATAACCTGGCACTTGTATATTGTGCGGTTTTTTAAAAGATAGATAATGAAAAAATCGCTGCCAGTGTTTTTTTGTTTGTGTAAATCAATAACCAATGTGTAAAGAGCGTGTAAAGTTTTACTGTAACGTTATAACGTATAGTGTTTTAGATTTTGGTCGGTCAATCGAGTTTTCTAACTAAGTTTTGCATTCTGTTTAGTCTGGTGTTTCTTAAATTGTAGCCAGTTGAGTAAGCTCGATAAGATATTTGTAATTTTTTTGAAAAATCAAATATTTCCAGAGTGGCATTGTAAAGAGTGTAAAGAATATGAGGGTGAAAAACACATTTTGACTTCTTTTTTTCTGCCAACAACTCCGGTTATGAGTATCGCGAAATTCTTTCCAGCAGAAATGTACTACGGCTTAAGGGCTTACTTTCGGCATACCAGCAAACGTTTGTACGCTCAACACGGAGTTAGATATGGGGGTTTAAACTTTACACTCTAGTGTATGATATAAAAATAGTTTTTGTTCAAGATTTCTCCCCCAACTTCTACGGTTATAAGTCGGGACAATTTGAATAAAATAAAAATGAAGTACGTTCCATGGTCTACACGTCGCAGCAAATGGCGTTTAAAAAGTGCAATATTGAGTTATTTAGGGGTGTAAAGTTCAAAATCAAGGTTTAACATTACGCGAAAAACACGCTTTTATCCCTTTTTTGATTGGTCAATATCTCAAATATTTTGCGGAACAGAAGTTTTCCACACGCACATTTACTACGATATAAAGGCTAAAAACTAGCTCAAACCGAATTTCTTCACCCGATGCGGAGCCAGGTTCAGATTTTTAAAGTTTACGTCGTGGATAAATCGAATAGAATAAAAATAATGTACTTTTAAGGGGTACGAGTTGCAGCGAATTGTGCAAATTGTGTTTATTTACATCAATATTCAGCTTTTTAACGTCGTATGTCAGCTGAGCGTGTTTGTTTACACTCAATAGTGACGTAAAGCGGTTTACATCTAATATTTATTTGTGTTCACATCAAACGTGCTTCTGTCTTGTTTTTTTGTGCCTACTTCTCCGGTTATGAAGCAGGACATGATTACAAGTATTAGAATGCGCCAGGGGTAGAACGTCGTATGTCAGCTGAGCGTGTTTGTTTACACTCAATAGTGGTGTAAAGTGGTTTACATCTAATATTTATTTGTGTTCACATCATTGTGGATAGTTCATTTTTTCGTAAAGATTGATCGCAGTATTAGAGTAATATAAGAATTACAAATTCGACTAAAATCTTCTTTACACTCGGTTATTGTACAAACTTGACACTGAAAATAAACTTTTGTTTTAGATCGAACATAATTTTTGTCAAAATGTTTTATGTGACGTATGAATTACGAATTGAACTGCTAGTTTTCTCTACATCCAGCAGTTGTGTAAAGTTCACACTATTCATTTATTGTTATTTGTACAGTTTACACTACAAATTTATTTTACTCAAAGAGCGTCGCAAAACGTGAATTTTTTAAAAATATGTCCCCTATGGTCAGGATTACGAATCTGACTGTATCTTTTCTTTACACCAAGTAGTTGTGTAAAGTTTACACTGAAAATTAACTTTAGCTTCAGAGCGTCACAAAAGCTTAATTTTTTTAAACGTCAGAATTACGAATCTGAGTGTAAGTGTTCTTTATACCCAGTAGTTGCATGAAATTTGCGCTGTAAACGTTTGCTATGTTTAAATAAGGTAAAGGTGTCTTGCTTAAAAAAGATGATGCTGATCTTCAGAACAGTATTGTTTTCCGCGTTCTTGGACTGCTGTCATTATTGGGGCATGTTACCATATGTACTTACTGACTGATTTACTCAAATTATGCTAATTAAAAGTAGGGAAATAGCAAAGAAAAATGCTCCGATGGAACAAAAAGGACGAAATACTTGGAATTACGCATCATCATGGACATAAAAGGAAGGGACTAGTGAAAAGTTACCTATGCATACGTACTAATCTACTAAAAATTAGACTTCCGCTAAAAACGCTAAAAATCGAAGTATATTCTGCGGCTTCTGAAAAAGCGTGCCTTCACAAAAATTGTTCACTAACTCAGGAAAAAATATTATGAGGAAGCTTCGATGTGTTTTGATAACGCATTTAGTTTCTTATCAATATCAATTTTCTCTTTCAATGTCTAACCGATATTTACTTCAAGTTGTTCTATCTATTAGGATCATGCGATTCTAATTTTTAAAAAAGTTTCTTTTCTGTCAATAGGCCGCGAATAGTCTCATTTTTGATTGCGCTACAGGCAAACTAGTGAAGACTTAGTTCACATTTGTCGCGAAGCGTCGGAAATTTGGAGATTTTCTAACGAGAGATAACATTTTATTCACCCTTTCGTGCATTACCTTATATTATATGTACATATATAATTTTCCGGCTAAAGTAGGGCGGCCCCCATCACCCTTTTCGCCCCCCTCGCTTGAATGCTCGGGGTCATAATTTATTTATATTTTATTTGATCGGAAATAGGCTGGCCTGGCATAATAGCTGCGTGAAATTATCATTTTTTAAATGTACTAATGACTACATTTCTAATCAGGGTTTTGCTTCTGAAACTGAATTTGAATAATTTTACAAAGCTAATATTGCCTTCATTTTATTGTACCATCCGTTGTCGCTTGATCGGCTTGTTTTAATTTAATGTTGTTTATTTATTCTCCCGATTATCATTTGACCTGCTTCACTTTACACTGTTGCTAACAGTTTACGATTTTCGCACGAAATTTCGCGTCGATTGTTGCTTTAAACGTATTTTCTTTTTAGTTTTGAGAATTTTCTATTTTTATCAGGAAGCATGCCCTCGCGTTCATTTCTGTTATCTACAATAGTAACAAAATGCAACTGATTAATTTTTAATTATAAAATTATAAATAAATATAAAATCACTCATGTTATTAAATAGATCTTTTTATCCAATTCTCAAATGAAATCAATCAACATTTTCATGCACACTGGAAGGTATGAAGGCATCCCCCTATCAGGACTTTTAGAAGGTGTACTTCCTCAGGTCGTTTTAAGACCAAACCTGTTGCTCGAACCATGAAAAAGCGTTAAATGACGTCTAATGAAGTAGTTTCATGTACATATACTAATTTTTCGAGCGGTAGACTATCCAATTAATTCATCCAAACAATCAGCTTCCACTATTTTGTACGTTTCTGATGTTGCAGGTCATTAAATCACCCTAATGGTTATTGTTTTCATGCAAGTTTAGCCATAAATATTCATGAAGAATGACATAAAACGCATTAAGTAATAAAATTTGGCAAAATTTGACATTAAATAGGTGAAAAAATTACTCATGTACTTTCCCCCTCAAGGAAAGCCGGTTCACCCCTCATAAAACTTTTTACCTTGTGCATGTATGCTTTCCCTCATGAAGTAAACTCATTATTTGCAAAGAATTGATTTTTAATAAGTAGGATCTGCAATTAAACTTCTTAAATCTTGTGCTGTTCACCAGTATTTTTTCGTAATCAGTCATGACAAAAATATGCATCTATAAATTTGTTCATGTATGTAAGTTTTGAAAATAGTCATTGTCACCATATGTGGGCAGCAAGAAAATTCTGGAGGGGCTGCGTGATTTTTTGAAGGTCAAAAAATGGCCTCAAAAATGGTGGTATGGCGAAAAAACACTATTTTTCGACGTTTCTCATCAAGCACTATCCATTGGCATCAAAAAATTGCGAAAAAACGAAAAAAATTTTCAAAAATTGAATTCTGGGGGTATTGTGATTTCTGGGGGGTATTTTGGTTGCTGGGGGTGCATACCCCCAAACCCCCACGCCCAGGTGCGATTGTCACTAATACTTTCATTTTTTAGTTAATTAGCAAGATCATTACGAATTAAATTATTAAATTGTTGTGAATAACATTTTCATTATTCTGGTGAAATGACTATTGATTATTATTTATAAATAATTGATTATCGACTGATAATTGAAAATTACTTAAATAGATCAATTGACTACTGGAAGGCAAAAATGACGAAATATTTGACAAAGCGCTTATTGATCAAATGACAATCAATGAACGACTCAAATAAATATTACAAGTTAAATACACTTTAAAAGGTGATTAATTAATTAATGACGAATCAATTAAATAATTAATTATATAATTAATTAGAAGTCAATCAAGAAACTAATGTAATTAAGGCTCTTTTTAGGTCGGTTTACGTGGATAACAATGTCGTAAATAATGTATTTTAGGTTTTGGAAGTTTATTTGTGGAACGGAATACTATTTAATCACTTTAAATGCATTTTAAAATTTATTCCTGCTGCTATGTGAATATTCATAAAAGAGTAAAAATTCTAAGCGAGTGAAATCTCGTTAATGTTCTTTATCGAGACTGCTGGATTAACTTGTTTTATTTTTTAAATTTATTTTTGTTTGCCTTTGCCAAAAATTAATTGATTGGGGTGTGCAAACGAAATTTGACACAGCTTTTACAGAAAAATTTAAAAAATGCCTTAGTTTGTTCAGATAACGCATGTTTAATGCAATTTTATTTGAGCCCGTAAGAAAATGCGATAAAGGCATTATATCAAAAGGCTGAAAAAGAGGCTCGCTATTCGCAGGCATCTGCTTTTATAAATATGAATAATCGAAAATATACTTCTTGGGTTGTGCTCTTAATTAATTAATTATTTTTTCATAAAAGTTGTTAGCGAAATTTTGTGAATTGAATGTCAAAGATCGTTGATTAATATAGCAACAATTTACGCGAATAGTCAAGAAATGCCGAATGAAATTTGTGATTTTCTGGAATTAAATATTATAGATAAATAATTGATGGCATATTTTGGTTCGCTTGCTCAACAAAATTGATCAAAACCTGCTATGTCGGTCTCTTCAAGCCAATTTGAGAGTTTTTGGTTTTTAAAAATACAACTTATTGTCAACGCTTACTGATTTCAAATTGATTAGAATCATTGAATCACTTCCCATTCGCTCTTACCGTATCGTGTTAAGTGTCTCGATCGATTTACTTAATTCCCTAATGTAAATTTTATTTGTCCATACATTTTTGCTTTACTGCTTTTCACGCTCTTTTGTTTTATGGCATCCTGACGATTTGCGCGCTTTAAAGCAACTATTTACACTCTGTTTTTTCTGATACTTTTTAATCACCACAGATAGGGGTTTTTCAGTTCGGTCTTCAGAAATTTTTTCACCCCTCATAAATTTTTTCACCTTTCCTAGATTTTTTATGTGCCAAAAATCGTAGAAAAGCGCTGTAGTATACGTTCTAGCGATCTTTTGGCTCTAATGTGTTGAATTTAAGCGCTTCGCGCCATATATTATATTTTAAGTATGGATGTTCTGTTCAATTTGCTCGATTTTTTCTCATGTTTAGAAACTTTTCTTATGTTATAAAGAGGAAGCATCGTTAGAAACCATATGAAATGGTGTTTTTACGAATTTCCATTATTTTTGAATCGAAAAAGGCATTTTAGAAAAAAGTTCTGGTGTCACCCCATAGAATTCCCATGCTTATATAGGTAGCGCGTTAGCGCGTACCTATAATATACTCGGGTACCCCTAACACCTGCGCACCCCCTACAGCTATAAGGGGGTACATTTAGGAGTAGTGTTTTTTTAAGAAAGATAATAACAAAATTCGCTGCCCGCATTTTTCTTTTTATTCACACTCAACACTGACTATGTAAAGAACGTGAAAAGTTTCGGCAAAACGTTACAATATATAGCAAATTTTGTCACTTTTTTCCAAGGCCTGTAGACAACTCATTAGAAATGATTTATACAATTTAATGGCATAGATTGGTAGAAGAAGGAATTTTCCAGATGACACTCTTTTGTTTTTTGAATTTCGCATTAGTTTCTCGATTGGGAGTGTAAAGAGTGCGAAAATCTAGGGGTGAAAAAACCATATTTTGGTCGAGTTTTGGACTTGTTCATGTCTGCTAACAACTCCGAATATGAATGCCAAGAAATGTTTTCTGATAGAAATGTACTGCGGTTTATGGGCTACTTTTGGCTTACCAGCAAACTTTATTACATTTAATACGGAGTTAGACCTGGGGTTTGAAGTTTACACTCTAGTGGATGGTGTAAAAAACAGATTTTGTCTAAGATTTCTCCGCCAACAAGTCAGGACAACTTAAGCAAAATAAAAATAAAGCTAAATCTAATGCTTACGCGTCACAGCAGACTGCGTTGAAAAATGCAATATTGAGTCATCTATGGGGGTGTTAAAATTCATAATCAGGGTTATAAAATGGGCGAAAAAAGACGTCTTTTCCCTATTTTGATGGGTAAATATGCCAAATATTTTGTTTGACAGAAGATTTCAACACACAATCGTACTACGATTCAAAGGCTACAAAGTGGCCCGAACCGAATTTCTTTGCATTCAATGGGGAGTTATGTCCAGATTTTTAAAGTTTACAATGTGGCGAATGGTGGAAAAATACTTTTTGTCCGGTTTTTTCGCATTCTCTACGTTTAGAAGTGGAGATAGGTTGAACAGAATAAAAAGAAAGTACGTTTTAAGGGAGTACATGTCACAGCAGATTGCGTTTATTTACATAAATATTTAGTTTTTTCGGGAGGTCTATAGTCAAAAATTGGTTGTGTTGAGCGTGTTTCTGTCTTATTTTTTCTGCCAACTTCTGCGATTATGAGTCTGGACATGATCTCAAGACTGAAAATGTACGAGAAATCAAATGTGATACATCCAGTTGGGCGCGTTTGTCTACTCTCAACAATGGTGTAAAGTGGTTTATATCTAATATTTTTTTGTCTTCAGGCCGTTGTGGAGACTTGATTTTTCATAAATGTTGATCGTAATATCAGAGTAATTTCAGAATGAAAATCCTACTAAAATCTTCTTTACGCTTTGTGATTGTGTTAAGTTTACATTGCAAATTCGGTTTACTTCTTAAGCCTTGCAGAAGCTTTATTTTTTAAATTCTTTTACGTAAGGTCAGAATTACGAATCTGATTGTTAGTTTTCTTTACACCCAGTAGTTGTGTAAAGTTTGCGCTATGCATTTATTGTTAATGTGTAGTTTACACTACACATTTTACTTCCAGGGCGTTGCAAAAAGTAAATTTTTTCAATATATGTTCCGTAAGGTCAGGATTACGAATTTGACTATATGTTTCCTTTATGCACAGTAGTTTCTTTCCTTATGCACAGTAGTTATGTAAAGTTTACACTGAAAATTAAATTTAGTTTCAGAGCGTTGCAGAGGCTCAATTTTTTTCCAAAATGTTTCATGTAACGCCAGGATAACTAATCTGAGTGTAAGTGTTCTTTACACCCAATAATTGCTCAAAATTTATTCAGAAAATCTCTTATCTGTTTAAATAAGGTAAATTTGTCTTGTTAAAAAACGATAATACTGATGATGAGAACAATATTGTTTTCCGCGTTCATGGACTATTGTCATTATTGCGGCATGTTACTGCATGTGTTAAGTGACTAATTTACTCAAATTATGCTAACTAAAAGTAGGGCACTAGAAAAAATGCTCCGTTGTAACAAAAAAGACGAATATACTTGGGATTATGGATTATTAAAGATGTAAACGAACGGGAATAGGAAAAAGCTACTTGTGTAAATGCCTAAAGTCGCAAAATCTGCTAAAAATCAGACATTCTTTAGGTAACGCAAAAAATCGAAGTATATTAGGCCGCTGATAATGGGTAACGTATTTTAAACAATTTTTAATGCTTCAAGTTGCAACGCTGACTTGTATTTATTTGTCTTCAGGCCACTGAAAGGGCTAGATTTTTACATAAATAATGATCGCAATATCTGAGTAATATCAGAATTATGAATCCGACTAAAATCTTCTTCATATTGTATGGTTGTTTTAAGATCACACAATAAATTAACTTAGTTCTAGTGCCTTGTGGAAGCTTATTTTCTTTCAAAATGCTCTCCGTTATGTCAGAATTACGAATCTAACTGTTACTTTTCTCTACACCCAGTAGTTGTGTAAAGTTTGCACTATTCATTTATTGTTAATGTGTAGTTTACACTACAAATTTAATTTGCTTCCACAGCGTTTCAAAACCTTAATTTTTTCCAAATATGTTTTGTAAGGTCAGGAATATGAATCTGACTTTATGTTTTCTTTACACCCAGTAGTTATGCAAAGTTTACAATGAAAACGTGTAAGCTTTTTTAAATAATTTTCAATGCGTCATATAAGAGTGTATAAACATAATTTAAATTGTTTGCTTTTTGTAAATTGCTCTTAAGTTGCAACGCTGACTTGCTTCATATCGTGATCGATAGAAAATATAATTGCAGTATTTTTTAAAGGTGTTTTATTTTGTTATGAGCATTATAGCAAGCACACCTCGCGTCATTTGATTAGTGCACACAATCGTTGCTGGCATGCAAGTGTACCTACATTTAGTCTGCACGCGAGCTCATGCGTTTCTTACTGCTTTAAACCAACAATTTTATTGATTGTCTTGAATGCATCGATGTTTGCTATTTCATTCAATTGCTTTGCAAAGTCTCATGCTTCACGCCAGTCACTTTCCCATAGCTACTGCATAGCTAACATGCTCTTTTTCAATCGTTTTTGGCTGAATAGTTTGTCGACCTGCAGGCCGCAGAATATACTTCGATTTTTTGCGTTGCTTAGAGAAAGTCTGATTTTTTAGCAGATTTTGCGACTTAAGACATTTATATAGGTAGTTTTTTCCTAGTCCTGTCTTTTTACATCCTTAATAATTCACAATCCCAAGTATATTCGTCTTTTTGTTACATCGGAGCATTTTTTGCTAGTACGTATCTCTTTATGATCGTAATTTAAACTGTTTTCCGTCAGAAATGCTTTACACTGATGCGCAGTTCTAGACAAGCTTATAATTGACACTCAAGTAGCTTCCGCACTTCCCTTTTTCCTGAAAATTTTTTTGTCTGCCAGTTTGAGAAAAGCGGGCAAAAATTTTTAGGATTGAGAGCAAAGTGTAATATCCTAAGATTATGGTTTTACTTGTTATTTTTGCTCACAATTTATCAGTTTATAAGAAGTTTACACTAGAAGTAGCTCTCCAAGCACGTTAAAGTGTTTTAACAAAAATTTAAAAAACCTGCTGCGAATTTCAGACGTTTACGCTTTCGCGTTATGCTCTGCTTAGGCGAAATTATTAGGTGTGTAAGAAATTTTTTATTCTCCGTTTTAGTAAGGCCCATTGTTTTATTCTAAAATTTTATATTTTATTGAAAATAGCATGAACACATTTTGCAACAAAGCGACGTGTTTTTACTCAATTGAAAAGCTTTTATTCGTCATCTAACTTCTAGTAGAAAAATCAAAAAATACTCAAGCATATCGAAAATCGATGAAAAATGAGCGCGAATTTCAGGCATTGAATATTACAATGCTTTAACGCTTTTACATTGTCGATTATTACTTGTAAAAGCAAGCCATAGGAGAAATATTAGTTTGAAAGTGTCGAAATCGTTAAGTGAAATTCCTACGTTATTTTAAATAAATCATGATTTTTTCTTTGGTTTCACTCAGTGATCGGACCGAGGGTACTTTTTGGACCCTCGGCCTCGGCCGAGGCCGAGGCGCCTTAAAATCCTTGCCTCGGCCGAGGCCGAGGGTAATGCCGAGGGTCAAGCTTATATACCTATACCCATAAATAGTGCTTACAGAATATTTTGTATGCAAATGAGCTAGAGAATAATCGTAATATTGAACACTTTATCGAATGTCATTTTCAATAATAGTAGATTAAATGTGTGAAGGATTTATTGAATAAGGTCAGCAGAATGAAAGCATACTTAATTTAACAAGTTGCCGTTGAAGACTTGGAAAAGTTAATGAAAAATATGGCTGAACAAGCACTTAAAAACTTTTATTACTATACATAAATAAGAAAACAGTGTCAAAGAAATAAACGAACAAACGAAATAAGCTAAGTAAAGACAGAACTGTAGCCATTATTGTGCTCACTTTTGCAGTAATGCATGTTTAAACACGCTTTTTCAGTCATCCAATTCTGGTGTGGTAGGTAATATGACAGAAACTGCACTGTACTTTCCGATCATAGTTTCCCAAGGTCCAGAGTTGAGGGAAGGGTGAAATCCCAAAATGGGGGACCAGTAAATTAAGTAGTGTCTTTGTATGAGCGAACAAATTTTTGTAGATATTTTATATAAATATATTTTTAAACATAGACATTTTTACATACTGCCAGTGTGTGACCTGCAACCGGCATGCAGTCCTAAACAGTGTTTTTTTGTGCAAGATACCTTTTTACATGTACAAAAATGGTATCCAAAAGTCTTTGAACATTTTGTACATGCAAATTTTTGTGTACTATTATAGTATGGTACAGTAGCGATTTAGTGTGGTAAAACAGGGGTTTTCGACCTTCGGTAGCGTATCTTAGCTAATTCCTGGGTTTCTGAATATTTGACATTTTTTCCATTCTAAATGCAAATTCTACTATTTTAAAGATATATCGGACATACAATTACTAATGCGCCGAAAATTTTCGGAAATTTTACACCTTTTTACAGTTTTTGTCTCTCCAAAAATCTTTGTGCATGTACAAAGACAGTCCTGAAAAGTCTCTGTACATTATGAAAAATCTTTGCCGAATACAAAAAACCGTGGTCCTAAATGTGATAATTCGGCCTGGATATAGTTCATAAGATTATTTGGCGCGAAGCGCCGAAATTTTTATGAGCTTTTGATGAAATTTACACATAAAACTCGACTGAGAAAGCTAAAACAACTTGTTCTACAAAATCAGAAATATTACAGATATTGTAATATGCCAATTAAATCTTGTAATAAGCACTACTGTGCTTAGAAATTCAATGCAACATCAGGTTAAATTAGTCAATTTTATCTTTGAACGGCTAAATGTGCTGAGTTATTAAATAGTACTTGTTTTGCATAAAATTTTTAAAAAACAGTATAAATGGATACAAAAGATATTTAAATCTGCAGAAAGATGCCTAGATTACAAAAAAATTGATTTTTGAGTGTTAAATGCCTCTGCTTCAATCTAAATACAGTATATTAGCGATAGTTTGCGCGAAGCGCTGAAAATTTTTTGAAATTTCCTAAAAAAATACTGAAAAACGATATAATTAATATCACTTTGTCCAAGAAAGTATTTAAACATTGTATAAAAATGGCTCCAAAAAATGCACGAGCCAAAATTGATTTTTGGCAAAACCTGCATTTATTGGCCATTTTTAGGTGCGTTTTTGCGATTTTCGGCCGAAAGTTCGTAATCATTTACGCCCTCTCCCATAAAAATGGCCGAAAACCATGCGTGTAATAGGAAGGGATTTAGGGAATTCCCCACCCACCCAGGGTTGGACGTCATCCCCTAACCCTTCCTCAACGTCAGAAAATTTTGACCCACCCTCCCCATTTTTGGCGAAAATTTGCGCTTTGTTGGCTATTTTAGGTGCTTTTGCCATTTTTGACATAGAATTAGAGTCGCTAATCTCCCACTCGAAATTTCTAGCCCTTACATGTATGCGGAGGAGCCCCTCCCGATAATTTTGAGCTGTTACATGCATGTTTCATAGTGACAGTTTGTCTATTTACTCTTGCTTACATTCCAAAATACTCTATCACTTTGGGAAATTCTAATAGTTAGCTGCACTTTTGCCATAGTAAAAATTAGGTTCAAAAATATTCAAAAGGTTTTCACCAAAAATCGTCTGACAGTGACTTGAGTCTTGTACCTCTGAGAGGAGGGTAATAAACCTCCCTCACCCCTCCCTTCGGGAATGTGTGTTTCCGATCCATGTAGCAAACATGAGAATTAAAACTTAGTCATCACATGAATAATAAATTGGCACTTTGCTGTATGTAACTTTGTGTAACTGGGTACGCGACTGAAACCACAAGAATAGTCTATAGGTAAAAAATAGCCTTTGTACTGCAGATGCATCCTAAATAGTTAATATTCAACGGACATATTAAACTTATTCAAATTTGATTTTAACCCTCGGCGCCTCGGCACTTTTCAGCTTCGCCCTCGGCGCCGAGGCCGAGGCTCCAAAAAACGCCGAGGCTTGCCGAGGCCGAGGCCTCGGTCCGATCACTGGTTTCACTAAAATATTTCTGTAAGCTTCAAATGCATTACGAGCTTCGTTTAATACATCAAGATGCAAATCATGCAGCGTTTTATTGCTTTTATTTTCTACTAAATTTTTATTATATCTGTTTTTTATTTTTGTTTATTATTCTATTTATTTTTATATTTCATTTTTAATTCTATTTATTTTAGGTACATACATTTTTATTATTAAATTTTTGGATCTTCCTTCAAATCTCACTTTGCGTTTGCTTATAGCTCATATAGGTACGCATTTCTAATCATATATGAAAAGCAGTGATTCGTCGTGTTTAGAACCGAACCAATTAAACTAATTAGAAATCGTGTTCGAACATCTCTGTTTACGCCTGGTTCTGCTCTCGTTTTGCAAATATTCTCTCGTTAATTGGCTCTCGATCATCGTGTCATTTTTATTTTCATTTTCGTTGGTAAACGACTGAAAAATATCCTAATTAGCAGCATAGTTGCTTTTTATCCGTTCGATTTATCATCATATACGCCTGTATCAGCGACAATATTGCGTTCGTTTATTGGTGTTTTTATCTCATAATTTCGCTACGAGACCCGATTCGGCGCGAAAAAAATCGCTACGAGACTCCGCGCGTAAATATTTCGCTACGAGACCCGTTTCAGCGCGTAAACACGCTACAGTAATCACGCATCTACCAATTTTTGCGTAACGCACGGTTCATTTTATGCCAATTCTACCAACCGACGTACTAAATTCGGAATTAACTTCGCGTCATTTGCCTTTTCTCTTTTTTTCTAAATTCTATGGCGTCGCCAGGTAATTCAAAAGCATCGCTGTTGCCATGCCACCGATTTCCTTGCGTCGTTAATTACCCGCTTCTCTTTTTTCTCTTACCACTGCTACACCAAGCGGGATAGTCTCATTTGCATATTAGCTGAAGTAAGGAATATTCCATTTCCGCCCTAGCGACGCCCGTTATTCGATATACGACGTTTCTCTGTTTATAATTTATAATTCATCGTCGTAGCGTTATTCCGACGGGTTCATTCTTAATTTGTTTACACTGCGACTATTCCCGCGTTCCGCTCCGTTTTTGATTGAATTGCTTGATTCGTTGTCGGATTTGAAGAAGGGGCGGGGGTCCCATGGCCTAAAATAGTTGGCGAGATGGATATGTGCTTTGTGATGATTTTTCGGCCATGGGCCATCGTAGTACTCATGTACACACATTCCCATAGGGGTGAGGGGTGTATTACCTTCCCCTTAGGGTCGGGGACTCGAATCACTGTCAGACGAGTTTGAGACATCAAAGATTTTCTGCAGGATCTGCATGATTTTTGGGTAAAAAAGCAGCAAAAATATTGGAAAATTTTTCGGCGCTTCGCGCTGACTGGTATAAATCTGGTTTGCTAACCAATAAAAAACCTAGAACGAAGTTGAAATGATCTGAAAAATCAAAGTTTTCGATACACCCTCATATTTTTTACCCACAAGAGTGACGACACTAGTTAGAATTGGACAAATAGCACTTTAAAATGCAGTTTTTCTCTTTTAAACATGTTATGTACGATGTTTTTGCCATTTTTCATATTTGACCTGAAAAAATGCTAGAACTCTCAATTTAGTGGTCCCAAATTTTTGGATTTCACCCCCTGAACTTTCTACCTTGGGAAATTATGTCTATTTATAACATTTAATTTTTTCCTTAGCGGCTTGGAAGCTATATTCTTTTGTAGTTTTTTCCCCTTTTACGCGTATATTCTAAAATCCGCGCTTCGTGTTAAGTGTTGCAAATAAGCTGTTGCTTTAAATACCCAGACACATGAAATAACGAAATTATTCAAGTCACTAAGGGTGTTTCTGTCTAATTGCAGCAATTTTTCTTCGTTTTGCGACAAATTGAGGTTAAAGTAAAAGAAATATGCGTTTTTTTGCGCGAAATTTACTGAAATTATGAAATTTTTCTACGAAATTTTGCGTCAGAAATCATTTTAATTGAAAATGCACAATACAAAACGGCGTAAAACTGTACTCTGCACGCGAATAGCGCGTTTTTGGACTTATTTTTTTACTGTTTTTGGAAAAAAACTTGGCGGTAAATCTTTCTTTTCGAAAATCTTGCTGATATGTCCGCCACTGCTTGATTCTGCTCGAGCTTATATTCTGTTGGCTTTTTTCTTTAGTTATTTCTAATATTAGCGTAGGATTGTTTTTTTAAAAATAGGTAGATCATAAGGTAGCGCTTTAGCTCGTACCTATAATATAGTTGGGTACCCCCAACATATGTCTATCTTCCTACAGCTTTAACGGGACACATCTGGGAGGTGCGGCTTTTTTTAATCGATAGATAATAAAGAAGATTATGCGTACTTTTTACTGTTTACTCTCAATACCGAGTTTGTAATGAGTGTGTAAAGTTTCGGCGTGACGTCATCATAATGTAACCTGTGACGGTTTTCTTGCTCAGCTTTTATGCAACTCAGCATGAATGCCTCATACAATTTAATGGAATAGAAGTGTAGAGAACTAAATTCTCTAGGTAAATCTTTATTTTGAATTTCGCATTATTCTCGAGTGGGAGTGTAAAGAGTGTAAAAATCTGGGGGTGAAAAGATACATTTTCCACGAGTTTTCGACTTGTTTATGTCTGTCAAATTTTTCGTATATGAGTCCCTTAAACCCTTTTTATAGAAAAGTACTATGGGTTCAAGGGCTAAACGATGAAGTTGACCGCGCTTGTGTAAGATCAATACGGAGTTAGTTCTGCTGGTTTAAAGTTTGCACTCAGGTGGTGGACGAAGAAAAACACGTTTTTACGTTCTTTTGGTTTGTCAAATGCTCCGGTTATAAATCGCGACGTGCAAAGTGTTTTACAAATAAAGCATATCTCAAGGCATACACTTCCTATTTGGACGCGTCTCTTTAGACTCAATACAGAGTTATTTATAATGGTGTAAAGTTTGAACTCTTGGGTAAAAAACACGTTTTTGACCCTTTTTTGTCTGTCAACCACTCCAGTTTTGAATTAGATGGTGCAAACCATACATGATCTGGGGGTTAATGCCACAGAGAAATCTTCGCTCCCATCGCTAAAGTTTTTTAACTACTCCCCTCAGATTTGGCGATTTTTTGAAAGTTCCCAGAAAGTTTCTACAAATTTGTAGAAAAGATGCTTTTTTAAGCGTTTTCAGCTATATATTTGCTCAAAAGTGCCACGTTTTCGGCGCTTTGTGCCATTATACTCATGTTTTGACTATGTTATGTTCAATTTGTTCCGACATTTTGATTTTTTCTCCAAATTTCTTTTTGTTTTTATGCTCTAGAAAGATAGAGTATCGTCAGAAACGCTAAAAAACTATGTTTTTTGACGCATACCTACCATTTTTGGACTGAAAAAGGCACTTTATAATTTCACCACCCCCCAGAATTCCCATGCTGTGCATGTATGATGTGAACTATTATAAAAATCAGGTAAATGTGAATTGTTATACATTGTACTTGGTTGGGCTTCTTAACACTCAATATGAGTAATTTTGGAGGTGTAAAGTTCCAACTTTGGGGTGAAAAAAACGTTTTTGGCAGGTTTGTGTGTCTGTAACCTTATCCCAATATGAGTCGAGACACCATACTGATTACAAAAAATAAGCTAAACATCGAGGATCACGCGGGCACGTAAGCGCGTTTGATTACGCCAAATGTTGAGTGATTCTTGAGGCGTAAAGTTTACACTAAAAATTCAATTTACTTACAGAGCGTTGCGAAACGTGATTTTTTTAAAAATATTCTCCGTAACGTCAGGATTACGAATCGGACTGTAAGTTTTCTCTGCAACCATTTCTTCTGTAAAGTTTACATTATTGAATTATAATAGAACTGCAAAGTTTACACTGAAAATTTATTTTGCTTCCAGAACATTGTAAAACATGAATTTTTTCAAAGTTTCTCGTAATGCCAGGATTACAAATTTGACTATATAATTTGCTATTCAGTAGCTGCGGAAGCTTATTTTTTTGAATATGTTCTACGTAACATCAGGATTACGATTCTTGTGTTAGTTTTCCGTACACGCAGTAGTTGTGTAAACTTTACATTATTCATTGATTGTTGATGTGTAAAATTTACACTACAAATTTATTTTACTCCCAGAGCATTGCATAACGTGAATTTTTTTTCAAAGTATGTTCCGTAAGGTCAGGATTACGAATCTGACTCTATGTTTTCTTTACACTCAGTATTTGTGTAATGTTTGAAATGAAAATTAACTTCAGTTTCAGAGCGTTGCACAGGCCTAATTTTTTTCTTCAAAATGTTTCATGTAACGTCAGGATTACGAATATGAGTGTATGTGTTCCTTACGCCTGGTAATTGCGCAAAGTTTATGCTGAAAAGATTTGATCTGTTTAAATAAGGTAAGGTTGTCTTTTTAAAAAAGACAATGCTGATATTCAGTACAATCTTGCTTTCCGCCTTCTTGGACTGCTGTCATTATTGTGACATGTTACCGAATGTGTTTACCAACTGCTCTACTCAAATCTTTGTAATAAAAAGTAGGATACTAGCAAAGAAAAATGCTCCGATGGAACAAAAAGGACGAATATACTTGGAATTACGCATCATTAAGAAACGGAATGGAGGGGACTAGGGAAAAAGTTACCTATATATGTTTATTAAAGTTGTAAGAATCTACTAAAAATTGGACTTCCGCTAAAAAACGCAAAAAATTGAAGTATATTCTGCGACTTCTAAAAAAGCGTGGCTTCACTGGACATCGTTCACTGGCTCAGAAAAAAGAGATTATGAGGAAGCTGCAATGTATTTTATTTACTGATGAAGTTTCTTACCAATATTGAATTTCTCTTTCAATATATAACCAATATTTGATTAATCGTCAATGGCTTCATAAATGAATTATGACAAGCAAGCACACCATCTTGGTAATTGCTGCCCGATAGCAATGTGTCCCATTCTAGCGTAAAAATGCACTTTATGTCGTTTATTGATTAGTGATCGCTTCTTTTCTAGGCATATACTATTCATGTTATTCATTCTTACGTCAGAGATGTAACGATCTTCTGCAGGCCGCATAATATACTTCGATTTTTTTGCATTTTTTAGCGGAAATCTAATTTTTAGTAGATTCTTGCAACTTCCATAAGCTTACATAGGTAACTTTTTCCCAGTCCCCTCCTTTTAGTTCCTTAATGATGTGTAATTCCAAGTATATTCGTCCTTTTTGTTCCATCGGAGCATTTTTCTTTGCTAATTAAGTTTGTTCTGTGGAACGGAAACGTAAAACCTGTAGAGTAAACTGGCGTTTCATCTGATTTGTTCGTTGTGTACGACCATTTATTCACTTTCGACTGTTCTTTGGATTATTCGACTTATAACTGATTTACTTTCGCGCTGTCTTCGAATTTTTGATAATGTTTTGAGCTTATGCTCAGTTTTTTTCAGCAAATAATTCGTCATTTTGATTTGGTGTTAAAATCTTGATCTAATTCATTTGTCACTCTTACTGAACATTATCACATGCGAATAACTAGTTATGCAATAATAAGACAGCAGATGACTAGTAGGTAATGTAGCTCATATTAGCAGTAGTTAGTTTGTGATTAACGAAACGAGACATTCTCAAATGGAGCAATAAAATTCTAGTTGAAGCAAATTAAAATTTGAGCCCTAAATTCTAAAAGTATTTCAAATTCTTGAATTCTGACATTTTGCTGCGTATTTGAGTCATTCAACGTATACTTAAACTTGCTTCCATAGATTATTTTATACGGATGAAATCGAGCATTTTTGAGCTTCAAACTTTACTACATGTTTTATAATAGCGCCCTTTTCTTGCAACAATTTTTTTCGCAGCGATCTCTTTCTACAACGCTTTCTTACGCTCTTTTTAAGCAAGTACGATTACGTATAATAGCATGACGAATAGCAAGTCAGCTTAGTGATAAAGGGCTCGTTGATGAAAGGGTTAACAACGTAAAAATTGGTGACTTAGTTGCGTAAACACGAGTTTATTTGCTATGTACATACACAAAGGCCTCAATTCCACGATAAGCCGTCTTTGAATGAAGGAATACATATAAAACTGACTGCACACTGCTAAACTATTAGCCTTTTGTATCTTGCCGTTTTCATTTGGTTTCATTCGACGTTATCTCTATTTTAGTTTACACACCTGCAATCTTAGTTTACACAAGCTATGTGAACGTTGAGCTAAACCAACTAGATTCGCTAATACATCGCGTTTTGCTATTCACTGTGCTCACCTACTGTCATTTTATGATGCTGCAGATTGGGCAATATACTTGCTAAATCATCACATTCCGCTGCAGTTTGTATACATATTTGTTATCTCTTCTCATTATGAATCAATCAAGTGAGCATTGTTGTGTTTATCCTATATCTTCTCAACATACATAATCAACGAATACGGACACAATAAATTTGTGGCGTAAAGTATCGTTGAATGTATTTTTTAATGAAACAGTATGTTTTGCATTTTTTGGATCATTTTACCTGTTTTTCGGATTTTTGATGACAAAAAACGTAAAGTGTTGTTTCACTATTTTAGTACCGATTTCGTAGCTCGTAGAAATATTCAAAAAAATTTCAAAAACTATGTTTTTGTATTCTAGCGTACGAGTATAGCTGTGTTTTGCATTAAAGATAATGTTTGTCTTACAATACTTTGATTTCCCAAAATCAGGATTTTTGTGTTGCAATACTAAGATTTCTTAAAATCTATTACCCACTCCTGAAGAAACGACACTAAAAAACTCTTCGTAGGTTTGGAAATTTTTTTTAAATTGGCATATAGAGCATTTTTTGTTAACTTAAAAAGTATTAAATCTGTCGCATGAATTAAAGCCATGGAAGGGACATTAATCTGTGGAGTAAAACAAATCGGAACGTCCAAGAAGCTTGTTGAGAGTTCTTGCACTTATATAGATGTAGGCAGGCGATATCCCCGAATCGCTTCGCCTCATATTTATAATTATAATAAGTGCATGCGATAGTTCAAATTTTTGTCGAGGCGTGGGACTGTTCCCGCTTATTATTTGGTATTAGCCGACGGTCCAATTTAAGCTTTTAAATTCGAAAAATATATAAGTGAGAAAGCCCAAATAATCAACTTGTCGTTAGAAAAATGCGTGAAGGAGCATAAAGTTTTTATGCTATTGGAAGGGGTGATTCTTGGAGGCTCTTTTTCTATAACGTGTTACGTGGCAGGAGAGTAAAATCCTCAAATTAGGGACCAATGAATTCACGGTTCGTGCCTTTCTACAAAATGCTAAAATGCGAAAAAAGATCATAAAAGCCTATATGATATGCTTTAATGAAGTTAAGAGTTTAGGAGTGCATTTTTTAGTTCGTTTTTTATTCCTTTCGTCAGCTTTATTGGTTGAAAATTTTAAGAATTCATCGAAAACATTGACTTTTTAGATCATTCTAGTTTTCAACTTTATTCTAGGCATTTCATGCGTAAACAACGCTGTAAAAAATTGTTGGATTTGCTTAACAAAGTTGGGTGTAAATTTACGCTACAACTTTGTTGAACTAATCGAACCAAACAAAGTTGGGCTTATCCTTGGGGTCTACGAGAATAGGGTGAAAGACAACTGGGTGAACGACAATTGGTTGAACGACAATTGGGTGAAAGACAATCGAGTGAATACGACAATTGGGTGAACGACAATTGGGTGAATACGACAATTGAGTGAATGCAACAGTTGGGTGAATGACAATTGGGTGAATGACAATTGGGTGAATGACAATTTGGTGTATACGACAATTGGTTGAATGCGACATTTGGGGGAATACAATAATTAAGGATGTATGTATGTATGTAATATTTAGCGCTATAAATATGCACACTCAGTTAAAATGCGGTTACCAATGTATTACAAGAATTACATTTTTTGAAAGCAGAGTATTATTTGTCAGCATAGGTGGACGCCACCGGAATCCTGGGGATTTAGCGGGTCAGAAGTGGCAAACTTAGACCATTCTGGTGGTCGGGCGGCCAAAATGGATTTTTAGGGTCGCCGACTTCCTAGGGTTGCGGCTACCCCCAAACCCCATGCCCGCCCATATGTGCTTGCCAGGACTCTATTTATTCGAAAGTTTTATAATTTGTGAAGATCTATCAGTACTAAATTCTTTGACGTAAAATTGCGCGATTGTTCAGAAAAAAGTCAGCTATGTTGATGCTTCGAAAACTTTGTTTTCATTTTGGGAGTTGGTAAAAGAGCCCTTGTCCTTTCTGGCTGTGAAAATGGTCCATAATTTCCCAAAATCCGGAGTTGAGGGAGGGGTGAAATCCCAAAATGGGAAACCAGTAAATTAAGCGTTTTATTATTATTAGCCGACACTATTTTTTGTACGAGCTTCTTTGTGCATGCACAAAGATCTCCTTAAAGGTCTTTGTATGAGCGAACAAGCTTTTGTAGATATTATATAAATATATTTTTAAAGATACATATTTTTACATACTACCAGTGTTTGACCTGCGACCAGCAGCAGTCCTAAACAGTGTTTTTTGCACAAGGTACCTTTGTACATCTAATGGTAGGTACTCAAAAGTCTTTGTTCATTCTGTACATGCAAATTTTTGTGTACTCTAATATGGTGCAGTAGCGATTTTAGTGTAATAAAACGGGGTTTTTCGACCTATGGCAGTGTATTTTTAGCTAATTTCTGGTTTTCTGAATATTTGACATTTTTCCATTCTAAATTCAAATTCTACCATTTTAAAGATACATAGGACAGAGATTTACTGATTTAGGCGCGAAGCGCCGAAAATTTCTGGGAATTTTACACCTTTTTACAGCTCTTGCCTTCCCTAAAATCTTTGTACCTACATGTACAAAGACGGACCTGAAAAGTCTTTGTATGTCGGGAAAAATTTTCCCTGAATAGAAAAAAACCGTTGTCCTAAATGTGATAATTTGGCCTGAATTTAGTTGTTAATATTGGTTCAGCGCGAAGCGCCGAAATTTTTATGAGATTTTGATGGAATTTACACAATAAACTCGACTGAGAAAGCTAAAACAACTTGTTCTGCAAAATCAGAAATATTACAGAAATTGTAATATGCCAAGTAAATCTTGTGATAAGCACCATGCGCTTATAAATCCAATGCAACATCAAGATAAATTGATCAATTTTATCTTTGAACGGCAAAAAATGCAAAATTATTAAATAGTACTTATTTTTGCATAAAACTTTTCAAAACAGTAGAAATAGATGCAAAAGATATTTTAATTGGCATAAAGATGCCTACATTACACAAAGATTGATTTTGGAGTGTTTAATAATGCCCCTTCTTGAATCTAAATACAGTATATTAGCGATATTTTGCGCGAAGCGCCGAAAATTTTTTGAAATTTCTTAACAAATACTGAAAGACGTTAAAATTAATATCACTTTGCCCCATAAAGTATGTTAACATTGTATAAAAATGGCTCCAAAAATAACTACGAGGCGAAATCAATTTTTGGCGAAAACCTGCTTTTTTGGCCATTTTTAGGTGCGTTTTTGCGATTTTCGGCCAAACATTGGTGGTCATTCCCCCCCCCTAAAAATGGCCGAAAACCATACGTGTAACAGGTGGGCTTTGGGGAATTCCCCACATTCTGTTGGACCTCCTTCCTACACCCCCAACGTCGGGAAATTTTGACCGACCCTCCTCCATTTTGGGCGAAAACTTGTGCTTCTTGGCTATTTTTGGGCGTTTTTACCTCTTTTGGCCAAAACTCAGAGCCGCTTACCCCCCCCTAAACATGGCCGAGAATATATATACATGTATCAGTGGGTTTGGGCCATCCCCCACCCACGCTTCTAAGCCTCGAAATCCCACCCCAAGTCAGAAAATTTTTGACCACCCTCTCCCATTTTTGGCGAAAACTTGCGCTTTTCTGGCTATTTTTAGCTGTTTTTACCATTTTTGACCTATTGTTGAAGTCGCTAACCCACCCTCCACCTTCTAAAAATGGCTAGGGATCCTTACCCGAAATTCCAAGCCGTTACATGTATGCCGAGGACCCTCTCTTCCAAAATTTTGAGCTGTTATATGCATGTTTTATGGTGATAGTTTGACTATTTACTTTTGCTTACATTCAAAAATACTGTATCACTTCGTGAAATTCTGATAGTTAGGTGCACTTTTACCATACCAAAAATTGAGTTCAAAAAATTCAAAGGCTTTTCACCAAAAATCGTCTGACAGTGACTTGAGTCTTAGACCCTGGGGGGTAATATACCCCTCACCTTCTATGGGAATGTGTGAAATAGTCTAAGTTTGCCACTTCTGACCCGCTAAATCCATTTTTAAAACATTAATCAGCCTCGTTGTTAACGAAACGATATCTTTTTTCGAGAGTCGTCGTTAACGAAAACGATATTAATTTTGGTACATAATATCGTGAAAATAAAACACGAACATGTTTTCACCCAATTGTCGCATTCACCCAATTGTCGTATACACCAAATTGTCGTTCACCCAATTGTCGTATTCACCCAATTGTCATACACCCAATTGTCGTTCACCCAATTGTCGTGACCCTCTCTACGGACTATATACATATGTGATAAAAGTTGGGTTAATCCTACCTAATATTCAAGTACGTGTACATACAGGCACAGCGGCTATCTATGCCACCGCCTGTACATACAAGGCGCAAAAAAGCTTCCCGTGATAAAGATAGGATGCGGGTAATGCTGTTGCATCATGATATAAGCAAATTTTGTAGCATTCTTGTAAGGATTTAAACTCGCATATGCGCTGGCTTTCTATGTCAGGCATAGGCCGACTTTTATTAGGTAAATCCAACGTAACCTTAATTCTACTTACCTAACTTTGTTAGGTTTGATCGAGCCCACTAAACGGAATTTCCAGCTTTGACCCAGCAATGTTGGGTTAACAGGCCGTTAACCCAACTTTAATTCACAAATTTGGCCGTTTTTTCTGCTGTGAACATTATACATGCTTAGTATGATAATCATGGGTGGACGTGGGTATGCAAACTGCGTTTCTTAGGCTCCCTTCCTTCTATTGCATTAATACATCAGAAAGTTTAAAAAAAATATCAAAAAATGGAGGATATTGAACAAAATATTGTCATAAAATGTATTTATGGCGCAATCAGGCATTTTTGATCCAAAACATCTATTAAAACGCTTAAAAACGCATCTCTCCTACGACACGACAAGAAAGATCATCTTTGGGGTGAAAGAATTTCTGGGTTATGCACAAACCTTTCTGGTTGAATTGAAACCCCCACACCCTCAACTTAGCGAAGAGTAAATAGAACAAAAATGCATTATATCGTTGCGAAGCACTTTCCTCCCCTAAAATGGTGCACAAATTTTTGATTTTTAGCTCAGAATCGCCCGACGGCGACTGGAGACGGGGATGGTGTGGGGTGTATCCCATCTCCTATGGTAATGTGTGATTATTAGGATGAATTCGGTACATTTTCATCGTTCCATTGTTAGGCAATCCTCCGGCGACGCACAAATCGCCGCAGGCGCCATCGACGCCATCGGCCGCGCCGGCGCCGCCGCCGCAGCAGCGTCCGGCTTCGACGCTCGTGCCGCCGCAAATGTACATCATCGGCGGCGGCGGCGGCGCTGCTCGCGCCACGATCGCGTCTTCGTCCGCGCGCTACGCGACGCCGCGGCCGAACGTCGTCGTCGGGCAACCGCCGGCGGCGGCGGCGACGACGACCAACGTCGTCGTTAGACCCATTACGCAACAGCCAAACGCTAAAGTTTAGCATTTTGAATTTTGACTGGTTTACACTATTAGTTTTGGTTTACACTTTTGCGCTTTACACTACTTTAATTCCTTATAGTGGAATGCGTTATTGACCCTAGCATTAATGATTGAAGCGGTGAATTATAACGTTGAGTTTACATCTATTCGCGTTTGCTTTTTCTCATCGGCGTTTTTGTGTTTAAACCGTTTGCCGTTTACTTGCCGGCTGAGTTGAAATGATCGTTTGATACTGTAAACGCAGTAGGTACCTAGGCTTTTTTCTATTATACAGGGCGACGTGCAGTGGCGGATCTGGGATTTTCCTAAGGGGTGGGGAGCGATATCCCATCTTTTCCATAAACAGTCAAAAATAGGTCCAAAAATTCGCCCTTAATGCGCGAAATAGCGTTTTTTCGCGTTGTATTACATTGTATACTTTTACATAAAATCACTTTTGACGCAATATTTTCTATTAAAAGTTATAGAATTTTCGACAATTTTGTGCGAAAAAATGATAAAATTTCTTTGACTTTAACAAAAATCTGGCGCGAAGCGTTGGAAAATTTGTGAAATTAAGGCGGATAGACGTCTGGAAGCATGATTTACTGCTCGATTTCCTGTATTTAGAGCATTTGATGCGAAACGTCGTAATTTGTAATCGAAAATGAAACGAAAACTATGCAAAAATAGCTGTTTCTGCTGTTAAAATTGTTTTGAAACCCACATGAGCAAAAAATGGTTTTCAGGTCGCCAAGAAAGTAAATAAATGTCACTAATAGGTATCATACGGCGCTTAGCGCCGTAAAAATTCGAGGAATTATGGTCACCGACGGCCATAATCTCGCCAAATGGTTTTGGCCAATGGGGGAGTGGCCGCCCCCTCTACCCCCTTTAAATCCACCCCTGCCTAGCGGCACCTGGTCTAGGCGGCTACACTGCCTCTCAAACGCAACGAACAACAAGCAAAAGGGAATGCAAACGAAGAACGCGTGCGAGCGGCGCGGCGAGAAATCGCCGCGGCGGTCGCCGCGGAAATTACGCGCCGAACCGATCAATAATAATTACCGCCGCGGCGCGGCAGCCGGCGAATCGCGCGCCGCGGCCGATCAATATATACTTTACGCGGCCGCCGCGCCGCAATCAAATTCGCTAAAGTTGAAATTTTCTAGCCGCTTTTCAACCTACGCTTCCGCCGCGCGGCGACGACCGGAATTAGCTATTTTTAGCTTTTCGCCGGATTATTTCGCCGCGCCGCCGGAGTCAAAAAGCCCATCGCTCTTGCGAACGCAAATGAGGTGTCGACAAGCGAGCGAAGCGGCGAATCGCTCGTAGTATGAACGCATTGCGCGAAGCGGCTGCGACGGAGCGACGGGAGGGCGCCGAGCGCCAAATCGGATTTACGTTTTTCGTCCACGCGGCGAAATATAAAAATATAAACAAATAAAATATAAAAATATAAAAATATAAAATATAAAAAAATCATATCTTTATACTAACATACACGAACCATAAATACATGACGCGGCGCGGCGAGCGATATCGCCGCAGAATATTCGCGCGACTAAACTGATTTTTAGGCGTACTGTGGCCGCAGAACCCTTCGCGGCGCGGTTCGCGCGAAGTATAGATGAGGCTTTATGCACTTAATCTCCAAAACGCTAGGAAAAACGACTTCTGCTTAATTTGACGTAAATCGACAGCAGCCTAATCAATATAAATAACTTCGCCGCTATACGTGTAACGGCTTGAATTTTCGGTTGGGGGTCCCCGGCCGTTCGTAAGGGGGAGTGGGAGGGGCGTTATTGACCTCCAGTTTTTCGCCAAAACTGCCTAAAAACGCGTAAAAAAGGCTAAAAAAACTCCATTTTCCCTAAAAATGTGGGAGGGGTGGATTTCTGGCTTTGGGGAACGGGATACAACGAACTTTAGGTGAGGGATCTCCCTATCCGCCCTGTAACATGTTTGTTTACCACAGTCTCGCGAAGTGACTCATAGGCTAAGCAAAGCGCGTTTCCCCATTTATCGCAAAAAAACTCATAAGTTCCAGGCCAGCTTTATGTGCTGTTTTGCCATTCCGGTCAACAATTGAAGGTCATTTGAACCCCGTCTAAGTTTTTTCAAATTTTTTCTTTACAAATAAGCTTTTAGATGCTCTGAAATAGTAGGTGTTGTGCGTCGACTCGATTTACACGAATTTGATATTGGTCAATTAATTAAGCATATGATTGTATTAGATTGTGGATGCGTTTATCAAAGTTATTATTCGTCGCATTTTCAGCGCTACTTAATGCTTATTCCGTTGCATCATACGTAATGCTTTGATTTTACCAGCTTTCTGCGCTTTCCTTCTTTTTGTTTTTGATGTGCTGCTGCTTACATCTCGAGATTTTATTGCACATTTTTTCAGTATTGTTTAACTGTAACCGATTTTGTATTATTTTTATTGTGATTTCATGTTATTATTATTATTATTATTATTATATGATTATCATTGATGTTATTATTATTATTATTATTATTATTATTATTATTATTATTATTATTATTATTATTATTATTATTATAATTATTATTATTAACATCATTATTATTATTAATATTGTCATCAATATCATTGAGAATAATGATATTATTATTAATATTATTAATAATATTATATTTATTACAATTATCGATATAATTATTGCTATGATTATTATTATTATTAATATTATTATTATTTTTATGTTGTTTGTTATGCGCTAAACATTTATAATTTATCGTTTTTAGAAATATTGTGTTCATTGGATAATTGGTAAATACCTGATATTGTTAATTACTGAGTTTTATAACGAACTAGCAAAGAAAAATGATGGAACAAAAAGACGCATATACTTTGGTTTGTGGATTAATAAGGATGTAAAAGGAGGGGACTAGAAATAAGCCATCTATTTATGTACATATTTGCCTAAAGTCGAAAAATTTGCTAAAAATAAGACTTTCTCTAAACAACGCTAAAAATCGCAGTATATCCTTCGGCCTGCTAATTGAAATGAACTATTGAACCAACAAAAAAAACGATTGAAAAACGCAGCAACTTATCCATGCAATAGCTATGGGAAATCGCATGGAGTAGAGTCGGAGTAACTTTGTAAGCCAATTGAATGAAATAGCAAACATCGAAGCATTCAAGGCAATCAAAGACTTCAAAGTAGTAGGAAACGCGTAAGCTAACGTGAAACAGACTACATGTAGGTACACTCACTTGCATATCCGCAACAATGGTGTGTACTAAGCAACTAACGCCAGTTTGCTTGCTATAATGCTAGTGATCGTACGGGGTCAGATTTTCACCCCCGATCGGGGTCGGGGATGAAAAACCCCGGTTTTCGGGGTCGGGGTTGAAGATTAACAATTAACATTGCATGATTACATATCAATTTGAAAAGGATAAAAACGATACCTTCACTTGTTTGTAGAGCATACTAATAAAGCAGGTTATGTTCAACATTTTATTTCCATTCCAAGTTCAAACATGAATTTAGCAATTTAGCATTACTTTCAATTTTAATCACTAATCGCTCTCGCTTTTTCGTTTTCTTCCACAATTTTTTCATAACGGTTTTCTATGGCGCACTGATTGTAGGGAGCCAATGGCGCGAAGCGCCGAAAATTTTCGAAATTTTTACCGTTTTTATGTAGAATTTACGCCTTTTTATTGACAAACAGTTCGGAAATCATAAGTGGCGCAAAGTATCAAGAAATTCAATCATATTTTACCGCCCTAAGACATAATCGGCGGTGCTAAGCGCAGGAAAATTTTGACGTTTTTACTCTTTAAACTCAATTTATACCGCTTAAATCATACAGAACAGATAAACTAATTGCGGCGCGAAGCGCCGAAAATTTTTAAAAATTCCTAATCCTTTTACCTTTTCTGTCCTAAAAATCTCTTTCAACACGTAGAACGAGATTGTACGGCTGGGGGTCTGGGGTGGCGCTCAAGCGCCCCCAGCGAGGTCCAGAGCAGAACCCCTGAAAATTGTGTAAAAAAGCACTCTAATTTTTAATTAGTGAAGTTAAAATTTTCGCAAATTGGCAAAATCTCGGTTCTGAATTAAGTCCAAAAAACTTAAAATTGATGAACACCTACACTGCACAAAACATCTGCGCTGAAATGCGTTTTTCAACCTCTGCTAAGTATGTAGCGCAGCAACGGGTTGCAACCAGTAAGTCATTGAAAGATGTATCAATGAGAATTTTGTTCTTACCATTCTCAGGCCCATTTTGTGGCCTTCTTATTAACTAGTTCAGAAAACAGAAAATGCGCAAAAAACACATGAAAATTTGGCCTTTCCTTCCATTTAAAATAGAATTATGTGTCCTTGTAAAGAAAGATAAACAAAGCAGAGAATAGATAAATTGGTACGCAAACATTTTCGCATTTTTACTATTATGTTCAACAAGCATGTGCAGTTTCATTCAATGAACTAATAGTGCATTAAATCACTAAAGTGCTGCGAAGTGCTGGATTATTTTAACAGATTCAAGCTTTTAAATTCATTGGATCTGTATAACAATAAATAATAATGACTCGGCGCGAAGCGCCGCAAAATCTTGACGTTTGTGCCTTTTTAAACTCAATGTTCTAGACACATTGCGCCAGAAAAATCAACATAATTTCTGAAAAATTCTGGAGGAATAAGCCTCCATTCCCCCGGCTACGCCTGTGATTCAGCAGTAATTTCGGCGCACTTCATAATGGAAAATATGCGAATATGTATGTACGTCTTAACAACATGGCGACCAGGCGTACTTTTTATGAAATATCGCGAGTGTCGAGTTTAACATATTAATTTTGCTGATGAATGAATTGTCCTTGTTTCGAATTTATTTGCCATTTATACAATTCTTCTATGTACCAACAAATAAAATGCTATATTTCACCCCCGAAAAAAGGTTCAACCCCGACTCGAAAAATCATGCCCCCGGTACGGGGGTCGTCGGGGTTTAGGCCGGGGTTTCTCGGGGGTCGGGGTCGGGGTCCCTGTACGATCACTGTATAATGCTCATTATCACAAAATAAAACAGCTTTAAATGCAGTTTCAGTTAGTTTACTATCAATCACGATACGGAGCAAGTCAGCGTTGCAACTTGCAAGCGAATTACAAACAGTAAACATTTTAGTTCTTCCAAACTGCAGACCACAGAATATACTTCGATCTTTTGGGTTGCTTAGAGAAAGTCGGATTTTTACCATAATCTGCGACGTTAGGCATATACATAGGAAGCTTTTTCCTTGTCACATCCTTTTTGATCCTTAATTATCCCCGATCTCAAGTGTATTCGTCTTTTTTGTTCTATCAGAGCATTTTTTTGCTGGTACCCTACTTTTACTTAGCATGATTTGAGTGAATCAGTCAGTAAACACATACGGTAACATGCCGCAATAATGAGAGAAGTCCAAGAACGCGGAAAACAATATTGTTCAATGTTCTGAACATCAGCATTATGTTTTCTAAACCAGACAACCTTATACCTATTCAAACAGATCAAAGGTTATCAGCATGAAATTCACGCAAATATTGGGTGTAAAGAACAGTTAAGCTCAGATTCGTAATCCTGACGTTACGTAGAACATTTTGAAAAAATTCAGCTTATGCAACGCGCTGGAACTAAATTTAATTTTCAGTGTAAACTTTACATAACTACCAGATGGAAAGGAGGCATGCAGTCAGATTCGCAATCCTGACCTTACGGAATAAATTTTGAAAAAATTTAAGTTTGGCAACGCCCTGGAAGTAAAATAAATTTGTAGTGTAAACTACACAGTAACAATAAATGAATAATGCAAACTTTTGACAACTACTGGGTTTTAAGAAAACTAACGGTCCGATTCGTAATTCCGACTTTACGAAAAAAACTTAAGCTTCCGCAAGGCTCTAAAATGAAACTTCATTTGCAGTGTAAACTTTACACAACCACAGAAGTAAAGAAGATTTCGGTCGGATTCGTAATTCTGATATAAAGATCAACATTTATGAAAAAATTTAGTGTCCGCCTGAAGATAAATAAATATTAGATATAAACCACTTTACAATACTATTAAGTGTAAATAAATGCGCTCAATTGGCGTATCACGTTTGATTTCTGGTACATTTTTAAACTTGAGATCATGTATAGACTCATAACCGGAGAAGCTGATAGGAAAAACAAGACAGAAACACGTTTAAATCACCCAATTTTTGACTTTACACTTCTTAAAAAAACTAAATATTGATGTTAATAAACGCAATTTGCTCGGACGTGTACCGCTTACTTAGTACTTTAATTTTATTCTATTCGACCTGTCCCGACTTCCAAACGGAGAAAGTGATGAACAAAAACGGACAAAGCAGCGAACAAAAAAACGGACAAAAACGTATTTTCCACCATCCACCACATTGTAAACTTAAATAATCTGAACCTAACTCCCCATTGAGTGTAAAGAAATCCGTGTGGGTCAGTTTGTAGCCTTTGAATCGTAATACGTTTGTATGTGGAAAAAGTATGTTGCGTAAAAATTTTTTCCCATTTTACACCCCTGATTCCGAAATTTACAGCCCTAAAAATAACACAATATTGCGCTTTTTTGAACACGGTTAGCTGCGACGTGTTGCCCTCAGAAGTTACTTTATTTCTGCCTTATTTAATTTATTTTTGACTTGAAAGCGGAAAATTTGGCAGAGAATTCTCAGACAAAATCTGTTTTTATGCTATCCACTAGAGTGTAAAGTTTAAACCACTAAATCTAACTCCTTATTGAGTGTACAAAAATTTGCTGTTTTGCAGAAACTAGCCCTTGAGCCGTTGTACACTTCTGTTGGAAAAATTTCTTGAGATTCATAACCGGAGTTGTTGGCAGACATAAACAAGTCGAAAACTCGACCAAAACGTGTCTTTTTAACCCTATATTTTCACGTACTTTAAACTCCCATTCGAGAACTGATGCGAAATTCAAATGGCAAAAGATGCATATATGGAGAATTTTATCCTCTGCAATTCTATACTATTAAATTGTATCAAATGTTTACACAGAGCTGCGTAGACGCAAGCGAGAAAATCACCAAAAATCGCTATATGTTTTGACGTTACGGCAAAACATTACACAATCATCATAAATTCAATGTTGAGCGTAAACTGGAAAAAAGCGCATAATATTTTTTTAATTGTCTTCCTTCAAAAAACCGCACCTGCTAGATGTGTCCCATTATAGCTGCAGGGGGTTCATATGTTAAAGGTACCCAAGTATATGATTAGTAGCGCTAACGCGCTACCTATGATCCGATTTTTTTAATGTGTGTGCGGTAAATAAAGTACACCGTGTTTCATATTAAACGTCTAATGTATAGTGTAAAACGTATTTTGTATTTTTTATATTAAACGTTAATTATATACAGTTGGTTTGGTGCGTTTGATACAGTGATTTAAACGTAATAATGTAAGAAAATTATTTTACTACGTATCATTTCCGTTTTGAAGCACTTTAATGGCTACAGTATGCCATGCGCAGCTTGTATTGGTGTTCGAATATTTTGATTTTTTATGCATAATTTTTTAAAATTTTTTTCCAGTTTTAAACTCTTGTTTTGTTTAGCTAATGCGGCTTATCAGCAGCAACAGTCGATGTCAGCGGTCCAAACTATCGGTCAAAGCAGCAACAACCAAGTCAGGCAGCAGCAAATTCAATATTATGGGCACGAT
This sequence comes from Mermis nigrescens, assembly GCA_036768485.1. Classification (NCBI taxonomy): domain Eukaryota; kingdom Metazoa; phylum Nematoda; class Enoplea; order Mermithida; family Mermithidae; genus Mermis; species Mermis nigrescens. Next base: position 1,319,822 of record JAVLUZ010000246.1, on the reverse strand, counting down.
CCATCCTTAAATGGTATATAAAATATTTGTGAAAAATATGATCAGAGGCGAAAATTCCATAACCTAAGCAAAATTGATAAAATCGTAATGGAAATAATGAACTGAGCGTAAAGGAGAATAATTGTTTGCTTTACTAATGCATAATTAATTAGGCCGGCAAACTTGGCAGTGAAATATTTAATTTATTGTATTATATAATCGGGTAATTGTGAATTTTATAATTATATACGAGTACCCATCTGATCATTGAATCATAATTCATTATTTCGTCATCTTTTGACGAATTGATTCGCTATTTTAGTAACACCTGCCGTACTTAGCGGTCTATAAGTGATTTTCTGCTTTAACCCGTACGTTTATGTTTTATGGTTAATTTATAGCCTTGCGTGAAGTTGGAATGATGGTGCTGAGTGTCAAATCGACCATTTTTACTAATTATCAAAATTTTCTTCTCACAGCTTCAGGACTTTTTGTTGCGCACTAAATTAGTAGGTAAGCTGTCGAATTAGCGTAATCGAATCGGCTTTACACTTATGCCGGTGTCACACCTTAAAGTGTCCGGCACCTTAAAGTGTCCGGCCGGACACTTTAAGGTACCCTAAAGTGTCCGGGTTCACCTCAAAGTGTCCGGGCCACAATAACGTGCTTAAAAGCGAGAAAAAAATGTATTTAAACATTGGGATAGAGTGGGCATCATACGTAGACGTAAAAGGATGGGGTTTGAACCCCCAAAATCCAAAGTCTCCAAATTGGTAGATCCGTAGAATTGAATAATTTAGCGTTTTTTGCAGTTATGCTCCATCTGACTGTCAGAATTTGGCCCACTGCCCATGTAAAGTAGCAGGCATTTAACAGCCCAAAGTTTTGGGTGGGGGCTCGCCGACCATTAGGTGGGAGTGCGCGTACTTCAATTTTTATTCAAAATTGAAAGAATTCACCTAAAGTGGCTAGAAATCGCAAGTTTTTGCACAAAATCGGGGAGAGGAAAACAATTTAGTTTTATTTATATTTATATTTTTTATTTATGACTTCGGTGATGGGAATCTCCACCCCCTTGTTACATGTATGAATGGTAGCATGGTAGGCAATATATAAAATGAAGTCTTAGCATGTCTTTTTAGAATCATGAGTGAATGGAACCGTGTGCAGTTTAAATTCACAACATTTATGACTGAAATTCGTAAATATCGTTGATTGTTACTCACGAAAGTTATTTTTATAATCGATTTCATCCGAAGTTCCCTAAACGACGCCACTGACGATGCAACGAATTCTTCGTAATGCATCCTTGCTTGTATTTATGTACCTCAATACATTGTACAAGGTACGCATATATGTACATGCCTACTTACCTGATTGTACAGCGAGTGATATGCGTGGGCGTATATGCGTACATATACTCAGCGTAACCCGGACACTTTAAGGCAGAGCCGTACACTTTAAGGTGCCTTAAAATGTCCGGCCAGACACTTTAAGGTACCTTAAAGTGTCCGGCCGGACACTTTAAGGTGCGACACCGGCTTAGCTTCGAAGAAGAAATTCGGTTGGACTCTATAATTTATCTACCGAATATGTCATCTTATTTATTTACCTAATGTGCCAAGAATAAATAAAAAGTTTGCTGAAAGAATTTCGAATTAAAATTTAAATCCGACTTAATTTACCAACAATAAATAAAAACTCACAAAAAGAATTTTTAATTAAAATTCAAATCTGATTTAAACTGAGAAAAAATTTACCGAAAAAACGCTTATTCTGGACTTTTTGATAGAATAAATTGGCTTAAATTGGCTGACGAAATTTGAGGCCCCTTCCGAGCTCCATACAGTCTTTAGCGAAAGTTCGCGTAAGGAGGTACGGGAGAACCACACCTGGGCGGGGGTGGGTTTCAGGGGGTATGTAACCCCCAGAAACCAAAATACCCCCAGAATTCAATTTTTGACATTGATTTTGTTTTTTTCGCAAGTTTTTTATGCCTATGGATAGTGCTCCATGAGAAACTTTGAAAAATGGTGTTTTTTCGCCATAACACCATTTTTAAGGCCATTCTTGACCTTTACAAAATCTTGCACCCCCAGAATATTGGTGCTGCCCACGTATGGGGAGAACCCATAAAGTTTCAAGTAAAACGGAATACATCGACAGAAAGGGCATTTACATAATTCTGAAAAAGAAAGTAGGCTAAAATGAGGTGTCGCCCTGCCCCCCCCTTTGGCTGCTCGGACAGTAGCAAATCGAAAAGGCATTGACGATAACAAATTTTTGGAAAAAGTCAGTTTTGTATTCCATGTCACTGAGCACCATAGGTGGGCGGCACCAAAATTCTGGGGGAGGTGTGCAATACTTTTTAGAAGGTCAAAAAAGGCCTTCAAATGGTGATAAGGCGAAAAAACACCATTTTTCAACGTTTATCATCGAGCACTATCCGTTGGCATCAAAAAATTGCGCAAAAAAGTTTTAAAAATTGAATTCTGGGGGTATTTGGGTTTTTCTGGAGAATATTTTGGTTTCTGGGGTTGCATACCCCAATACCCTCCCTCACGCCCAGGTGTGCTGAGCACCGATTCGAGTTGCTCTCGTAAAGTTTGCAAGTTTGCTCCGAATATTGTCCAGGGCCGCTGCTTGGCATGCATTTTCGCGTCAACCCGACGCTTAATTTCTTCTCCAACTTGTTCAGCTGGGTTTAGATAAGGATAATTTCCCGGCCTTGTGTCATTTTCCTCATGTACGCCTCTGTTCCGCAGTAATGCTTGCGTTGCATTCGCTCGCATGCAGGGAGGGCACTTTTTCGTGGGCACATGCGGTTTCCCCACCGCCCAGGACACTTGCCGGATCTGCTAAGATTGGCCGGACATGCTGCTGCAAAATAAAATCTCAAAAAGAATCGCTGGACCACAGGGCGGATTTAAGGAGGGCGGCCGCCCTCCCCCCTTCCTGTTGGCCGAAAATATTTTGCGAGATAAAGAATGGATATGTAATTTGCAATGAGTTTTGGCCGTCAGTAACCATAATTTCCTGAATTTATTCGGCGCTGCGCGCCGGATTATACCTATTAATGACATTTACTTACTTTCTTGCGGACCCGGAAGCCATTTTTTGCTCATAGAACGGGTTTCAAAACAATTTCAACAGCAGAAACAGCTATTCTAGCATAATTTGCTTCTATTTTCATTCCAGAATTTTCGACGTTTAGCGTCACAACAGGAAATCAAGCAGTAAGTCGAGCTTTTAAACGCCCTTCCGCCTAAATTTCATAAATTTTCCGGTGCTTCGCGCCAGATTTTACGTTAGGGTCGAAGAAATGCAATGATTTTTCTCGCAAAATTGTCAAAAATTTTGAAATTTTAGAGAGCAAATGTCGCGTCAAAAGTGATTTTAAGTGAAAGTATACAATGGAAAACGCCGGAAAAAACGCCTTTTCGCGCATGAAGGACAAAATTTTGGATGTTTTTGACTGTTTTTGGAAAATTTGGGGGCCGCCGCCGTTCCCCTCAGGAAAATCCTAGATCCACCACTGAAGGCCACGATTGACTGTGGTCTGTGATTCCCCAAAGCATGCGTTTTGCTTTGATTATGACGAAAAGACCAATGCAAACTGGTTGACTGACCATCTGACGATAATGCTCGTGATCTGGGATTTCATCCAGATTCGAGGCCCAATCCCAGTCTTTTCGACGATGCGGTTTGCGAATCGCCTAAACAAATAACTCGTCCAAAAGCGCAAATGACAAAAAAATCCACTTCGTCCTCCGACGCCATTGCATTGGCCCATCGCGAGCGATCAGAATTGTGGATCGCTGTTTTCGGGGGCTTTGCAATAACGCGGAATGGCTGAATGCCAGAATTAACTCGGAATCGCCATATGCTTTCGTGTGAGTGTGATTTGTCCCTTTTGTCCAAAATTTTTTGGGCTATTCGACGGCAACTAACTTACTTACTTTGACTTATGCTCCGTGAGCATCACAGTATCGAAGCTGGTAAGGCATTGAGCAGTGTGATGTGGAGGCCAGCGGCAGGGCGTCACGGATTGTTCCGCGCCATTGATCTCGATTTAGGGCGGCTGTTTGAGCTTCAACTATATATAAGTGGGGTGGTTCGAGATCCTGCGCCACCTGGTTCAACCACGTTTTCTTTAGGGCATTCCGGGCCGTTTTCCAACCTGTGGGCCGTATGGTGTTAAGGCACTGATAATGGTAGTCTGGCAATGTCCATACGGCATACGTGGCCAAACCATCTAAGTCTTTGCCGCTTAACGTATGATTCGATTGTGCTCTGGTTGCGGCATACTTGCCTTACGTCCTCATTTTCCCATTGGTCTTGTAGCATAGTTTCCCAAGTTCGGAAGTTCAGGGGGGTGAAATACCAAAATGTAGGACCACTAAATTTAGAGTCTAGCCTTTTTTGCAGGTCAAATATGAAAAATGGCTAAAACATCCTGTATAGCGTGTTTTAATGTGAAAAACTGCATTTTAAGTACTTTTGTCCCATTCTGACTAGTTTCGTCACTCTTGTAAGTAAAAAATATGAGAAATCCAAAATTTTGACTTTTCAGATCATTTTAAGTTCATTCTATGTATTTTAAGGGTACACAAAACAGAAATGTATTAGTCGGCGCGAAGCGCCGAAAAATTTTAATATCTTCGCTGCTTTTGTACCCAAAAATCATGCAGAAAATGTTCGATAGCTCAAAATCGTCCGACAGTGATTCAAGTCTCGGACCCTGAGGTGGAGGTAATACCCCATCACCCCCTATGGGAATGTGTGTCTTGTAGCGTTGTATGGAGTATGCTGCTTGCTTATACACCTTAGTTGGAATCGTTCGAGCAGGTTTGTGTCACTTTCAAGTAGTCCGATTCTGTTGACCGCTGCCGCTGTCGATTATGTTCTCTGACTCCTGCAAAAGTTGGGGTGGTCACCCACTACCCGATTGATCAATGAGGCATCCTTCTGCGGCCTTTTTCCAGCACATCGATACCCAAGTTGGTGAACGCTCCAATCGTTGCGTGATCCAATTTCGATTGATAAAAGTGGCCCCAGATTCCATGGTCATAATTCTATCCGCCTCTTTCATTTCGTCACAATCACCAACTTTAGCCATAATTAAGAAGTGAACAGTACAACTTATTCCGTACAAAAATGGATGCTCTTTTAGCTGGTGTAAAGCGTTTTGCACGGAAACTACATTTCTTCCGCTCCCCCGTATATGTAGTTTCGTTACGCCCTTTAGATATGTACAATGTGTGTGTGTGTGTGTGTGTGTGTGTGTGTGTGTGTGTGTGTGTGTGCGTGTGTGTGTGTGAGAGTAAAAAGTACATAAAAATATTACCGAAAAAACTTATTTTCAATGCTTTTCACCTCACAAATATTGCAAAAAACTTTCCATCAGCTCAAAATCGCCGGACAGTAGTACCTGTCCGGCTGACCCTTTGGCGGGGGTAATACTTCCTCACCCCCATGTGCATCTATATGTGTTAAATACTTGCTGCAATATTCATGGACGAAAAAAAAGATTTTCAATAAGTTGTGATAAAATTGAATTAATTTAGTTAAAAGCGAATTTTTCAGATTTTAGTGCAAATACGGGTCTATTCGGGCTTCATCGCAAAATTTGTCGGTTTTTTATTCTTTTCTCAGTTACCATGCGTTAAAGTCTCATAAGACAGTAGAACTAGTGCATTTGTCACTCCAAGCAACGGAGCCGAAAACTTATTTAAATCTTAGTAACTAATTTAAAAAATCAATGCGATCTCAGGTTCTTCTTTTTACAAAAAAAAACGAAAATTACGGAATTGAAGTATTTGTCCTCAGGACAGCTTACAAAGCTTAATAAGTTATTTTTAAAAAAGTGGATTTTTTAGCGTCTTAGTGGTTTTTTAATACCAAAGGCGTGATTTAATCTCAAAATCTCCTTTGCCGCTTTAATATACTTTAAATTCAAAATGCTTTACGGTTTTAAGTAGGTGATTCCCTGCTTTTGGTTACTTTACACTAAGAAGTTTAAGCTTCGTATCGTCCTCCTTTATACTACGTTTCTATTGAATACCATATCGTTTAAAATACGTCATATCCGCTCCTTGTACATAGGTAGTCATTTTACACTTAAATTATTTGTATGGCTTTGCTTTGATTCTTCTTTACAGTCCAGACGCGTAATTGGCGGGAGGCCGTGCTCTGCCTTCCTTACCCCTTTTCCCCCGAGTCAGAAAATTTTTGAGCCTTCCCCCCCCCCCCCGATTTCACGAGGAAACATACGCATTTTTGGTCATTTTTACGTGTATTTTTTGCCATTTTAGGCTACGGAAATGTAAGTCATTTCCCCCACCCCTCTCCTCTATAAATAGTCGGGGACCCTAACTCGTAATTCCGAGCCATTATATTTATTAAAATACGTCACTTGCTTCTTGTATTCGCTTTAAACTCAAGTTATTTGTGGAGTTTGGGCTCAACCCTCTTTACACTAAGCTTTCGTTAAGTTCCGGGCGACATGTGTTTGGTGGGCTGTTGTTTTTTAATCGTCGACTACGACCGATTGATCGATCAGAAGGAGGTAAGCGACTGGAAAATTTGCATAACCCAGCACGGCGGCGAAGTTGAATCGGCCTATTCGGTCAAATGCACGCATGTTATTTGCGATTCGCTACGGAACCCGATTGTGCAGCAGGTGTGCTAATTAAAAAAATAGGGATTGAGGGGGTGTTCGACCCCCCCCCCTTTTAAATTTTGAAAACTCTCGCCAACCTCTGTTCCCAGAATCGACGATTTCTGACGTTTTTTCCACGATTTTTCTCGGTTTGACCCGCCGCACCATAGGTGCACAAGGTCAGGGTCGGCAGCGGGGGTGAAATGCCAAAAATCTAAAACAGTAAATTCAACGTTCACGATTTTTTTGCTGTTTTAATGATCAAAATGGTCAAAATAGCCTATAAAACGTTTTTTCGTGTTAATAACACATTTTAAAAGCATTTTTAGTCCATTTTGACTGCATTATATCACTTTTAACACTAAAAAATGCAAAAATTTATCAATTTTCGGGCGCTTTTTGAGTAAAAAGTACTTAAAAGTACTAATCTGGCGCGAAGCGCCGGAAATTTTTTTGACATTTTTACTGATTTTGATGTCAAAAATGATGCAGAACAAGACCTGTTTGCTCAAAATCGCCGGACAGTACCAGTCTAGCTGACCCCTCAGGGGGTAATGCCCCCTTTACCCCCTATGTGCATGTGTGCGCCGGACCCTCCTCGACAATTTGGACGCTGCTCCTCTCCCGAAAATCAAATTCCGGCACATTTGTGATTTGTAATCGAAAATTTGCATTTTTACGCATTTCTATCCGTTTTTCTACCTTTTTTTATGTCAAACTCGGGAAGTCGCCCGCCCTAAATTTTCAACTGTTACACGCGTACATTTGCATAACGCCATAAAATTCTGGGAGGGTCCCGGTAAATTTTAGGGGGGGTAAATGACCACCAATTTTTGGTTAAAACCGGCCAAAAAACGCCTGAAAACGGCTAAAATATTGGTGTTTTTCCAAAAATCGGGGGTGTCAAAAATCTTCTGGCCTATGGGGATAGGGAGGGACATCCGACTATAGGTGGGGGAATTCCCCATCCCCCTTACATGTATGGTTACATTTACGATTAATATGAGCTGTGACGAATGACGTAAGAAATAAAAACGGGGCGCCGGGCCATTTTTGATGGGTGGAACATTCGACAATCTACGAGGTTACGGTCGCTCGTGGCCGATAAATGAGTGCATCACAAAAATAAATAAATTCAGAAGTTCATTAATAAGCAAGAATAAGAGTAAAAAATGATTAATTATAAGGAAAAAATAAGTAAAGAAATGAATTAATAAAAATAACTAATAATAATTTTGAAAAATGAGTAGTTAAAATAATTAATTAATTATGAATTTATTTCCAAAATTTGTTTGCTAATAATAAATTTGTCAGATTTATTGCTGTAGTACAAAGAAGACTTTAGGACTTGATTGAATTATCGTCTGAGGATTAATTAGCAAATTACTGAGAGACGCCGAGTGGTAAACACTTAAACCTACGGATCGCAAGGTTCTAGGTTCGAAACCACGTTGACGCAGTTCTTTTCGGCAGGCCAACCCAGCCTTTCATCCCTCCGGGGTCGATGAATGGGGAGCTGCACTTGTGTGGCGAAGGTTAAAGCTTTTGGGAGTCGCGACCCCTTGCCGTATCTCAGCGAGAAACACGTCTTTGACGTGCGGGTAATACTCAAATGTGGGTTAAAAAGCCCGTCTTTAACCTTTTAACCTTTGATTAGCAAATTAACAATTGATCATTAACTTATCGGATGATTTAAACTATTTTTTTATATGTGTCCTATTATATACATATAATTTTAGATGGGCAAAAAATGCTTCGTTTAAATTCCCGGTTTTCCTCAAAGCACGATTGAGCGCCGTCGTTAGCATTTATTGAGTATTTAATTATTATTTCATTTTATAGTATTTTATTTTTTATCATATATTTATTTATTCAAGTATTTATGTCTATTATTTTATTTATAATCATTTTGTTATTATTTGCTTTTCTTATGATTTAGGTATTTTCCATTTAAAATTTATATTTTCTTGTGATTTTTAAGCGAAATTTAATCGGATTGCGTCATTTTTCAAAATTTCTGCTCCGTTTTGCTTTAGCCAAGATTATTTTTCTGCAGCATTTTTCAATTTTTATGTGTCTTTTGTTGTTTTTGTTCTCAGGCGATCAAGGAATCTAAGAGATGCGTCACTGCTCAGTGGTTGAATGACTGCATTACGTTGAAACGCATGCAACCCCCCTGGAAGATCATTCATTTTCCATCGCCCTACGGTGACAATAAACCGTGTAAAAATCGGGTAAAATAAAATAAATCAATTGATTACGATAATTAATTATTCAATTAATTAATTAATGAATTAATTAGTAGAAAAACAAACGTATAAATGAATAAACGAATAAATAAATAAACGAATAGAAAATAATAAAAATAATAAAAATTATATATAAATAAATAAATATATACATAAGCAGACAAATAAACAAACAAACAGACAATAATAACAAATAAGTCTGCATGGAACTTTTGCGTACCTAATTAATATATATTGTCATATGTATGTGCGTGCGCATCTAAATCAATTAACATCATACGGTTGAAAGCAGTGACGGGTCCAGGATTTTTCTAAGGGTGGGGGTGGTACCCCGAAGGAGGGGGCGGATCCCTGACTTGGGCGGAAAAATTAGCCGTTTTAACCCTAAATCGCTAAAAATCGCTCAAAAATCCTTAATTTAACGCACAATTTTGGGCCAATGGGGGGGGGGCGGCCCCCCTAAATCCGCTCCTGCTCGAAAGAGATAATAATACATGATCGTCGGGGACCCCTAGTTTTCACCCACCCCCCTAAGTTCGCGATTTTCAAAAAAAATCCCTAAAAAATTCGTACAAAAAAAACGTGCTTTTAAAGAGTTTTTAGCTGTCTGTTTGCTCAAAAGTGTCAAATTTTTGGCGCTTCGCGCCGTATGCCCATTTTCGACTATGTTTTGTTAAACTTAGTCTAATTGTGTTGGCGGTTTTTTCTAACTTTTTAATTTTTATCACGGCCTGGAATATAGAGCATCGTTAGAAGCACCAAAAATGGTGTTTTTGACGCGTATCTACTATTTTGAGCCCCAAAAAGGCACTTTAAAATCCCGTTTAGTCATAAAATCGATTGGACGTGTCTAAATCGTCCACAAGTTGCCTTCGTCACTGTGTGCACATTATACAAGCAGGCACGTATGTAGCTGGCCGTCCTATTTTGGGGGGACCAACATCAATTTTTGGGGGGGACCAAGCCCAAAAAGGCTAAAAATAGCACAAAATATCGTTTAAAGAGTCCTACTTTTTTAAGTTTGGGGGGGAGGTCCGGACCCCCCCCCCCCTCATTCCCCCAGAGATACGTGCCTGTATACTTGGCGGCACGAAAATGAAAGACCAAACCATCTCTCTCAGTTCTCTTATGCGAAATCGAGTAAGTTACATATCGCTTTACACCTCTTGGCTTACTGTAGGTGTATTGTAAGATTGGATATGATTGTGGCTTTGTATGTTTGAAGACATAGGCATTGCAAAAATAGGTGCGTCGGTCGCATTGCGAATTAGAAAATTTGAGAAAAAAAATTAAATTTTTTTTGACATCCGTGTACTGAGTCATTTATACTTGCACATAGTGGAGGGGTTCGAAGGGGTATTACCCACGCTGGAGGGCCCAAAAAGTAGTCAGAATCGAACATTTCGCGCCAAAAAACGGTTTATTTTCAAGCGATTCCGACGTGAGAAATAGCCAGAAACGCGATTTGCTGAATAAAAGTCCTGAATTTTACCCCCCTGACCCCACAACCTCGACTTTACTACCCCTCCTTGGCCAAACTGACCTCGTGCATCTATGAATCGTTCCATCTACTTTTAAATAACAATGTATGAGCAAATTCTTCGCTGCACAGGTGCGCAAGGTCAAACTTTCGGAGGGGTCGAAATACAGCAATTGTTAGATAGCTAGGTGCTTCGTAAAAATAGAGCCGTTTTGGGCTCAGAAAATTAGCTACACAGCCTTTTTGGACTCACAGACATAGCTATATATAGCCTTTTTGCGCTAAGAATAGCTATTTAGCCCCTTTTAGGGCCAAGAAAACAGCTTTGTATCCTTCTGAAACTCGGAAAATACAATTGTATAGCATTTCTGAGCTCACACGGTATGTGTCTGAGTCCAAAAAGGCTATATAGCTAATTTTTTAGGCCAAAAAAGGATATATATCAATGTTTGTCCGGCCAAAATGACTGTATAGCTATCAGTTTTTTAGGGATCAGGGGAGTTATACCCCGTCTCACCCACCCCCCCCGCATGCTCTTGTATGCTTCGCTGCACGAAATTAGGCGTATGTAGTGTAAAAGGCAAAATACGTATGTAGTATATGTAGTGTAAACAAATACGTATGTAGTGTATGTAGTGTAAATAGTGTAAATCCAGTATGTAGTGTAAAAGGCAAAATACGGTGTAAACTAATAGTGAGGTGAATAATAGAATCGTATAGAACCGTTAAAAGGCGTACGCGATAGACGTTGTAAAAAACAAACGGTCAAACAAATATAATGAATGTCGAGAGAAGACAAATGGTTTTGACAGAAATATACATTAAGCATTTAGGCATAAATTCAAAAACGTAAAAAATAAAAAGAGACGGGTAAAAATGTAAACAATTGATGATTTATTAAATTGAAGCTTTCACGTCACTTTCATTTCCTGCGCGTTTGTGCGCAGGAAATCAAAGTAAAGTGAAAGTAAATTGGGGGAATTATAAACATCGCCTATAATCAGTGGCGGATTTAGGATTTTCCTAAGGGGGGGCGGTACCCCTAAGGGGGTGGGGGGCGGCGAACCCTGACTTAGGCGGAAAAATGAGCCGTTTTAACCCAAAAATCGTTAAAAATCGCTCAAAAATCCCTAATTTTGCGCACTATTTTGGGCCAATGGGGGCGGCCGCCCCCACCTCCCCCTAAATCCGCCCCTGACAGTAATATGTAAATTGTTAGGCCTTAAATTTTCTATTGTGTACTTAGGTGGGGTTCTATTGGAACATGCCGATAGAATTTTTGGAATTTCTCGCCGCCTTTTCGCCCCGTTTTTGTCCGAAATTTCTTCACGATTTTCGACTACGCCGCTTTCTCCTGAAAGCTTAAATTCTTCCAGCTCTTTTCGGTCTTATCGAATACGAATGTTTCAAATAATCGCATAGCTCGAAATTGAATAGATTAAATTCTTTCATGCGAGTCAAACTTTCACTTTCGATAAGAGCGAAATGAGCTGTCAACATTAATGAGCGTTGGGGGCTTTGGGGTCATGCACCCCCCCTCCACCCCCCAGGAACCAAAATACCTCCCCCCAAGAATTTAATTTTTGAAAATTTTTTGTTTTTTCTGCAATTTTTTGATGCCAATGGATAGTGGTCGATGAGAAACGTTGAAAAATGGTGTTTTTTCGCCATACCACCATTTTTAAGGTTATTCTTTGACCTTTGAAAAAACTTTGCACCCCCACCCCCAGAACTTTAATGCCGCCCATCTATGGCGGTTAATCGAAAATTCTAGCGAAATCGTGGAAATCCTTTGAGATGTCGCTTTTTTTACTATACCCGTAAGTTTTACGTTTTATCATTGGTTTACACATCGGCTCGCCGATTCGCAGATTTTCGCTGTTTCGGGATTTGATAGCTACGAGAGGCTGTGCATTAGACAAATGGCAATGGCCGTAGGGGCGCGTTATACGTCTTATTTATCTAGGCACAATACGCTTCTGGTAGCCAAATGGTCAGTAAATTCATTAAAAAATTAAAAGATAATACAAAAAATAAATAAATAGTAGTGGTAAATGAATAAAGGAGTAAATAATGATTAGTTTTTAGACCGCGTAGCGTAGCGGTGGGGTTTGCCGCCCCCCTGCCCCGTTGGGCAAAATCGAGATTTTTGCCCCATTCCCCATTTTTTATATAATCTCATTTTTGAGGCCGTTTCTGTGTGTTTTTTGTCGTTTTTGGTCATAGAATGATTTATCTACTCCTAATAAAAATGATATACATTTTATTTTATTCTTGTCTTATTTTTTTGTTCTTTTATGTTTTTTGTTTCCGAATTTCTACGCACCGTGCTCAACTTTTCGAGCGCTAAAAGTAAATCGACTAGTCCATTTTATTAAGCCTACCTTTTCCAAAAATTTAGATATTTTTCTGAATGATATTCCCTCAAGATTTTGGACAAAAACTTTTTTTGCTAGATTTTTTCAACAAAGAAAGTCGCTTTAGCCCCTTGAATGGAATGACGTCAGCAAGATTAGATTTTCTTTTTTTGGTTTTTTAAAGCGTGGTAAATAAATTTCTGCCCGTTTTATCAGCAGAGCTTAGCAGGCACGTATCTCTGGGGAGGCAATGGGGGGTTCGGAACCCCTAAAATTCAGAAAAGTCGGAAAAATAGGACTTTTAATGTTATTTTGTGCTATTTTTGGCCTTTTCGGGCTTAGTCCCCCAAAAATTGGTGTTGGTCCCCCCGAAATAGAACGGCCAGCTACATGCCTGGAGCTTAGGATAAATTATAGCTCGACTTTCTCATCGAAAGCTGTCTGTCGCTTTACTTACTGTTTATTGATTTTTTTCTCAAATTTCTCAATTTTTTATGAGCTCATAATAATTTGCATGTCTTTTTGCCTATTATTTATTTTTATTTATGAGTCGGAATAAATTGAAAAAAGTAGAGCATCAGAAAGAATATTTCCAATAATATAATTCTTTATTTTTTTCGTTTTAATTTGCTTTTTAAACATTCATTCACGTTTTTTGGTGTGTTTTTGTTATTTTTTCACCTTCCAAAATTTGCAATTTTCCGAAAAATTCGTAGAATAGTTGCCCTTTCAAGCCTTTTTAGCCATTCATTTGCTCAAAAGCGTCAAATTTTCGACGCTTCGCGCCACGTACTCATTTGTTTACTATATTTTAATCAGTTTAGTCGAATTTTGCCGATATTTTTTCGACATGTTTGTGTATTTTACGCTTTAGAACAATATTGAATCGTTGGAAACGTCGGAACATTATATTCTTGACGGTTATGAACCGTTTTTGAGCCAAAAAAACATTTTAGAAATTTTTCGGTTTTGCCCCCCCCCCACCTTCCACCCACCCACTTTCCCCCACCCACCTTCCACCCACCCACCTTTCCCCCCACCCACCTTCCTCCCACCCACCTTCCCCCCACCCACCTTCTCCCCACCCACATTCCCCCCACCCACCTTCCCCCCACCCACCTTCCCCTCACCCACCTTCCCCCCACCCACCTGCCCCCCACACACCTTCCCCCTACCCACCTTCCCCCTACCCACCTTCCACCCACCTTCTCCCGACCCACCTTCTCCCCACCCACCTTCCCCCCACCCACCTGCCCCCCCACCCACCTTCCCCTCACCCACCTTCCCCCCACCCACCTGCCCCCCACTCACCTTCCCCCTACCCACCTTCCCCCCACCCACCTTCCACCCACCCACTTTCTCCCGACCCACCTTCTCCCCACCCACCTTCCCCCCACCCACCTTCCCCCACCCACCTTCCCCCCACCCACCTTCCCCCACCCACCTTCCTCCCACCTTCACCTTCCCCGCCCTGAATTTTCATGCTGTGTATGTCTGATTTGAGCGGCTGCCGTTAATTTTCGTACGCTCGGTAGAGGAACGGTCTTGATCGCATTTTTCAGAAATTGAAGAAATTCGGCACAATGGTAAAACTTATTACCCGAGTAAAAAATGTAAAGTAAACGTGCATAAAAACGTTCCCGGACTTTTTTAGCAAGCATCGAAATTGCGGGTTGGGAAAATTTGCGAAAATTTAAGGAGTTTCGAGTTTTTTTAATGTCTCAGTCAATATTCATCCGTTTTGTACAAAACTTTTTACACCTTGCACGATGTTGTTAACTCAATCTTTCCACGTGTTGAATTTTAAAAAATTGGGAACATTTTTTTGTTAAACTTTAATAGTGATTTTCGACCTGTTGGCGTCATGCTATAAAAAAGAAAAATACTTAACCTGGTAGGGAGTATTTCACTAATTCTAATGCATATCTCGTATTTTAGGCCCAACTTACAACTCTCGCATCGCACAACTTTCGATTTTTTCATACTTATCGCTTCTTCATATTACATGCATTCCAGTGTTTTTTGTACAAGATCCGTTAGTACATGTACAAAGATGGTCCCCAAAAGTGTTTGTTTATTTTGTTCATGCAAATTTTTGTGTACTATAATATAGTACAGTAGCGATTTTAGTGTGGTAAAACAGGCTTTTTTTCTTTGGTGGTGCATTTTAGCTAGTTTCTGGGTTTCTGACGCCAAAAATTACTAAAAATTGTTCTCAAAACGGCGCGAAGCGCCGAAAACTTTTACATGTTTCCATTCTAAATGCAAAACCTGCCATTTGGAAGATATATAGGACAAACAATGACTAACTTTCGGCGCGAAGCGCCGAAAATTTTCAGGAATTTTACACCTTTTCACAGTTTTTGTACCGTCGCGATTTTAGTGTGGTGAAAACAGAATTTTTTCGACTTTTGGCAGTGTATTTTAGCTAATTTCTGCGCCTCTAAGGTCAAAAATCACTAATAATTGTCTTAAAACGGCGAAAAATTTGATATTTTCTCTTTTGAAATGCAATTTCTGCCATTATAGACATATATAGAACACACAATTACTCATTTTCGGCGCGGAGCGCCGAAAATATTTACGAATTTTAAACCCTTTTTGCAATTTTTGTCTTCACAAAAATCTTTGTACATGTACAAAGACGGTCCCGCAAAGTCTTTGTGCATCGGAAAAAATCTTTGCCGAGTACAAAAAAACACTGATACATACTTAATGCGAATCGCACACATATGTATGGGTAGGAACTTAGCGATTGGGTCAAAATGTGTTAGTATTTCTCTCAGACTAATGATCTGCACTGTTTGCCCATCACTTGACTTAAAATTATTTTAAATATGTTAAAATCGTTTTGCACAAGTTTGACAATATTCCGTTTCGTTAGTCTTTAAAGCGCTTCAAAATCTTGTTCAAGGCGGTGTGACTAATTTTTTGGCGCTCCGCGCCAATTCAGTTATCTAGACTGTTCATTAGTAGAAAAATTAAAATTTTTCCCGAAAATGATTATTTACTGATTTTTTGTCCTCAGAAACCTATGAATTATGTCAAAAAAATCCACTGTTTACCGTAGGCAAAGCGTTACTGTACTATATAGGGTATAGCACCGTATAATTTACACGTAAAAAATGTACAAAACATTTGGGATCGTCTTCAAGGATGTACAAACGGCCTCTTTGCAAAATATTAAACGTATTGTTTTTTGCATATTGACGGCTTGAAAATGGCTCCGTGCAGGGGCGGATTTAAGGAGGGCGGGGAGGGCGGCCGCCCCTCCCCCCATTGGCCAAAAATATTTGGCGAGATAAAGAATGGATATGCAATTTGCAATGATTTTTCGCCGTCAGTGACCATAATTTCTCGAATATGTCCAGTGCTACGCGCCGGATGATACATATTAATGACATTTATTTACTTTCTTGGCGACATGGAAGCCATTTTCTGTTCATGTAGGTTTCAAAACAATTTTAACAGCAGAAACAGCTATTTTTACATAGTTTTCTTCTATTTTCAATTGAAAATTTCGACATTTCGCATCAAATGCTATAAATATATAAATACAGTAAATCAAGCAGTAAATCATGCTTCTAGACGTCTATTTGCCTTAATTTCACGAATTTGCCGGCGCTTCGCGCCAGGTTTATGTTAAAGTCAATGAAATTTATTGATTTTTTTGCACGAAATTGTCGAAAATTTGAAAATTTTTAGAAAATAATATAGCGTCAACAGTAATTTTATATAAAAGTATACGATGTAACACACCGAAAAAACGCTATTCCGCGCGTTAAGGCCAAATTTTTGGACGTATTTCTGACTGTTTTTGAAAAGTTGGGATGCCGGCCTCCATCCCCTAGGAAAATCCTAGATCCAATTCATTCTTTGTCCATTTTTTACATGCAAATTGTCGTGTACTATATGCATATAGTACAGTAGCGATATTAGTGTGGTACAACAGGGTTTTCGATCTTTGGTAGTGTATTTTAGCAAATTTCTGGTTTTCTGACGCCAATAATTACTAAAAATTGTCTCAAAATGGCGCGTAGCGCCGAAAAATACAACATTTTTACATTCTAAATGCAAATTCTGCCATTTTAAAGATATGTAGGAGAAAGAATTACTCATTTTTAGCGCGAAGCGCCGAAAATATTTTGAAATTTTACACCTTTTCACACTTTTTGTCTTCCCAAAAATCTTTGTACATTTTGTAAAATTTTTGGGTACTATAATATCGTACGGTAGCGATTTTAGCGTCGTAAAAACAGAGTTGTTCGACTTTTGGTGGTGTATTTTAGCTAATTTCTAGGTCTGTGAGGGCAAAAATCACTAAGAATCGTCTTAAAACGGCGCGAAGCGCCGAAAAATTTGGCATTTTTACTTTTGATTGCAATTTCTGCCATTATAAAGATATATAGCACACACAATTACTCATTTCGGCGCGAAGCGCCGAAAATGTTTGCGACTTTTAGACCTTTTTTGCAATTTTTGTCTTTCCAAAAATCTTTGTACGTGTACAAAGACGGTCCCGAAAAGTCTTTGTACATCGGAAAAAATCTTTGCCGAGTACAAAAAAGAAAACTGCTTCATACATACTCTTCGCTACACTTAGAAAAAACACTCTAGCGCGAGAACCGTGAATTGGGCCTAAAATCCGAAACACGCGTCAGAATTAGCGAAAAATTGTCTATCAGGTTAAGTAATCTTCTTGTTTACAGCATGACGCCAACAGGTCGAAATGTACGATTAAAAGTCTCGCGGACAAATTTCTCCAGTTTTTTTTCATATCTAATCCGCAAAAATTATGATACGTCAAAGTAATTAATATCACTGCGTAGCGCGTTAGTTTTTCTGTAATGAGAAAGGAATTTTGTGCAAAACGAATGAAAATTGACTAAGTTATTCAAAAAAAATTCGGAAACAACCGATTTTTCTAAATTTTTTCAGAACTCGTAAATTTGATGCATTTTGAAACATTTTGGCTAGTTTCACTTTACACTTCTCAATATTGTGCTTGCGCGTACCCATGGGCCGAATCTCGTTAAATTCTGTGACCCCTATTTGCTATGCTATTGAAAAATTATTTTTTTCATATCCTAGAACGAAACTTTTGATTATAAAACGTGCCGGGAAGTAAATCGTACATTTAAAAAGCTGTGAGACATGAGACTGATTTTGAATTAAATAATTAATTTCAGTAATTAATAAGGAAGAGCATTTACCGCATTCTATATCAGGTTAAACATTGTTTTAAGACGGAATCGCTCACTTCAAATATCATTAGAGCTGCACCGGGGCCTGGACCGGGACCGGGGCCGGAGCCGGGGTCTAGAAACATACCATATAATGTGGTCATTTGATGTCCCATGCTGGCATATTTTATGTAATATACGTGTCCAGCTATTCGTGACATATATCGGAATAGTAGTGATAAAAAATAGTAATCAAATAATAATAATGATAATCGTATAATAATAAATAAAAACAATTTTACTCACTATGCATATCACCTTTCGGTTGAAATATTCGCCCTCCCTTAATGGTGATTACTTGAACGTGTTTCAACGATTTCATTGTAACTTTCTCCACTTAGTTTTTAGTTTTCTAATTAGGGAAGCGTAATTAAATTAACATTTAAATTGAGTTATTTAATTAAATTATCCTTGAAATTAAGCCGACGAAATTAAGAATTCGTACGGCATTGTATTTTCGAGTGCGATTTTTTTGCGGCAATATAAAATGAATCGCTCCCTCGTTTACTAGAACTGCAGCAAGCGGTTATGCGCGTGATTGTTTTGGGGAAAGGGAAAATTACTAATGGTAATTAAGGCCAGAAACGGGCAAAACCAGGCACGTAGCTGGCCCTCCTATTGTAGGGGAAATAAGCTGAAAAAGGCCAAAAATAGCACAAAATAACATTTAAAAAGTTGTTTTTTTCGATTTTTCTGAATTTTGGGGGTCCGAACCCCACCCCTTCCATTCCCATCAGATATGTGTGCCTGAGCAAAACTATAGGCGTTTTATGCTAAATTGATTAAAATCAACGATAACCTCAAAATTAGCTTAATTATTGCGCTTTTTGGACCTTTCTGTCTATTTTTTCAAATCATTTAAGCGCGAGAAGACTCGATGTACCCCAGACCATAAATTCTATGCAAATGAAACTGTGACTGAAAGTTATAACTCGACACTATTCAACATTGATTGTTATTAGGTGGAAACTTGTTGACTTTATTTGATTGAACTAAGTATCAATTCAGCCCGGCCCGGGGCCAGACCCCGGTACGGCTCTAAATGACATACTGTAAAAAGACTAATTAGCATAGCCGATTTTTATCTATATTCTATTTACCTGTTTTTGAATTTGTTTATCTATTGACGGATTGATTCGCTTAGTTAATTGTTTACTTATTTATTTATTTATTTCTTAATATCTATAGTTTTGTTTACCTTTATTTTTGTCTTGCGCTGATGTGTTTATCGCTGTGCAGTTTGGACGGGGATAAAGTTTTCAAAGCCATTGAATGGAAAATACCGATCGTGAACGTCCAATGGCTTATTGAGTTATTTCTCGGCCAACAAACGGTTCTTCAATCGGTCAATAATTCTAAATATCACCAATTTTTGACGAAAGAGGCCCTGAACGTTATTAACGTCGACTTGTTTCGGGTCGATTTAAATATCGCCCCTATTTCCGTGCTTTTAGGTTAGTTTAAACAGCTGGTCAAGTACCGAAACAGATGCGAATTACTTTATGTGTAAAGCGAGTAGAGTAAGAGTGTAAAGTGAGACTATTTCAAATTTCAATAAACGTAAAAGCTTTAAATATTAAAGCGTACGACTCGCTGGGTTTAAACCACGTTTGATTTCGGTGTAAACTTAAATGTGCGCAATTTTCTGAAATTTTCAATCTCATTCGCATAGTTCGGTTTCGAGGTTGGACCGTAGAGTAAGCAAAAGAAACGAGCGCTTAATCGCTCTAAAGTTTAGAAGTTATTTTGAGAAGTTGCGGTGTAAACTATGAGTGAGCTTAATGTAGACTCAAACCCGACACAAATTAATTTATCGATAAAATGTGCACTTTAGGGATCCATGTTGAAGTAGTTTTCGTTTAAACAAATATTAAAATTTGTTCGCATTGTTCTGTTTAAAATTTAATAACGGAAAGGTTGTGTAAAGCGCAATGACGGCGTAAAACGGAAATTCGAAATGTTCCCGATTGTAAAATGTGCAATGAGTGAATGTGTAAAAATCGTTTAGTGTTAAGTCAACGACTAGTACAAACAATGAGTTTTAATCTTTCTCGGATGTAGCCCCTCATACTTTTTTCTATCTAGCGTGTGCTTGGTGTAAATCGGTCTCATTGTAATAAAAATCTCGGAAATAATGAATTGTGTAGAATAATCATGATGCCTTTTTACACCGTGAATCGTACAGTGCTCGCCATGAAACATGACGCACTATAATCGTCAGATTTTCTTAGATGATGCGTCGCGAGCGCCGCCATTCGTCTATAATGCGCTATCATCCCTTTTTATTATTATAGGATATTTATCTGTATTATGCCGTTAATCTGGCGGTGCGGACGGCGTAATTTAGCTATTAATAGCGCTAACAAGAAGGAAGCGCGCATGTGAATGCTGTAAGCGCGCACGTGCCTGAATATAGAACGGCATTCACGTGCGCGCACTCGCCTGAATATAGAACGGCATTCACATGCGCGCTTCCGGCATTCACGTGCGCGCTTCCGGCATTCACGTGCGCGCTTCCCTCTTGTTGGCGCTATTAATAGCTAAATTACGCTGTCCGCATCACCAGATTAACGGCTTGATACAGATAAATATCCTATAATAATAAAAAGAAATGATAGCGTATTATAGACGAAACGCGGCGCTCGCGACGCATCATCTAATATAAATCTGATGATTATAGTGCGTCATGTTTCATGTCGAGCACTGTACTTTACACTCAAACTGATAACGAATTTTTTACAATGTTCGGACGATTCTTGCCAATTCGTTATATTATGGCGATTCGGCTTATCTCTTCAAATATTTTTTTCTAAAAGATAACCAGTCTTAAATTCGAAGCCTTTATAAGATTAGAACTCTTTAATGGGTCCCTTCTTTTTAACCTATACAGTGGTCGAAATTTTGTCAAAAACAAGCCGAAGCTCATGCTTATGCTTCTTCATTTTTCATAAATTTTGCTCTTGTGCGAGGTTTGGGGGATAGGGGTACGACCATAGGTGGGTGGCATCGAAATTCTAGGGGTGCAAGATTTTTCAAAGGTCAAAAAATGGCCCCAAAAATGGCGGTATGGCGAAAAACACAATTTTTCAACGTTTCTCATCGAGCACTTCCATGACATCAAAAAATTGAGAAAAAAAAACAAAAAATTCAAAAATTTAATTCTAGATGGGGTATTTTGGTTTCTGTGGGGAATTTGGTTTCTCGGAGGGTGCATACCCCCAAACCCCCGCCACCCTCCCACACCCAGGTGTGGGTACGACCAACTTGGGATGGGGGTATCCCCACATCTCTACTGTTACATGTATGAGTAAATCTGTTAAAGTTAAAGTGGTATCAAGCGTTGGAGGGTTGTGATTTTTTTTGACCAATCAAAAATATATAATTTTTTGCATATTTCTTCCAGTTTCATTAGACATTGAAAAATTCTTGATTAGAAGACTGGCTTGTCAGAAAAATCATGTTAATTAAGGAAAGAACGCCCAGAAGTTCTCTAATAACTTGTCAAATTGCGTCTTCTGTTTTTTTCTGCTTAATTTTATTCAGAAAGTGCAACATCAGTTTTGTATTTTTTTTAATTTCATTTTTTTCGATTTTTACTCAAGTTTTTTCCTTTTTTTTATTTTTTCATTTAATTGATAATATTTATTTATTTTATTTTGTTGATTTTAATTCGTTCGCTCCATTTGTATTTTTTTATTTTTAAGCCGCTTGGCGCAACGTCATACAGGTTACTGTGGATGGTTGGAAACTTGCCAGCGATCGGAAGTTTAAACTGGAGGAGGATACGAAATTATTTCCTCAGAAAAAATTGAGGTAGGCGCGCATCCTACGGTTTAAGTTTCAATTTTTTAGTGGCCCGGGCCATTTGACGAAATTATTGCCTGAGAAGAAATTGAGGTTGGCGGCATCCCATGGTTTAAGTTTTAGTGGCCCGGGCCATTAGACGAAATTATTTCCTCAGAAGAAATTGAGGCAGGCGCGCATCCCACGGTTTAAGTTTTAAGTTTTAGTGGCCCGGGCCATTTGACGAAATTAATGCCTGAGAAGAAATTGAGGTAGGCAGGCGCGCATCCCACGGTTTAAGTTTTAATTTTTCAGTGGCCCGGGCCATTTGATGTCATTTAAATTTTGGCGGCTGGGCCACCTGTCTTCCTTCATATTTTGGCCTATTTGACTTTATTAAAGTTCTGATGGCCCCGCTCATTTGACGCTATTCGAATTTCGGGGGCGAGGGTCATTCGATCTCAGTTGAATTTTGGTAGCCCGGCTCACGCGACTTCATTGGCGTAATGCCAAAGTTCTGGAAAAATATGTATAGTAATAAAAAAATATATTAATAATATTAATATCGAGAAAATTATGATTTTTCGATCAAAAGAATAGAGGAATATATGAATAAATTTGTTTTTTGGCCAAACATTCGAAATTGGGATAGGACGCATTTATTTTGGCAGCTTGATTTTCCATTGTTGACACGCAAATCGACCTATTAGCAGTGATATTTTATTTTAAAGCGATTTTAATTTATTAAAATCCTCTTTTCTTATGATTTTCAGCCCGAAATAATTTTTTTCGGGATCAATTAACCGCTGGAATAGCGCCAAGCGTAAAAATGACTATAAATTACCTTTTTTATTAAATTTTTTCAGTTTTTTGGCCGTAAACTTATTCTCCGTCTTTGTTTCTCAGATTTTATTCGCTTGATTCGCCAAATCTTCTTTTTTATCATTGTTTCCGTGGAATTTTCGACGTAAAATTCTAATTAATTCAATGTTAACTAAATTAATTCTTTTTATTGTTTATTTTACTCAATTTCTAATAATTTAATAGCAAAAATTACTTCGAACCGAATTTGGACTCAATTTTGTAAATGAGCAACAAAATCAAAAAATTAACTTAAAACCATTTTTTAAATCGAATATAATTGTATTAGACAAAAATTAATTCACTTAATTTTAATTTTAATTAAGATTCTCTAATTAATTATTTGTTTTCTATAATTAATTTTAATTAAATCTATTTATACGATGCTTAAATTTATAAATCCTAGAATGTTGCGTTGGTCTATGTGATGTCAACAGACATGCATAGCATGGGAATTCTGGGGGGGTGAAAATGCTAAGGTTGCCGTTTTTTGAGCTTCTAAGAACTCTATCCTTCTAGAGCGTAAAATTATGAAAAAAATTTCGAAAAAGTCGAATAAATTGACCAATATATCGCTTAAAACATGAATATATGGCGCGAAGCGCCGAAAATTTGGCGATTTTGAGCAAATAGATAGCCAAAAACTTTTAAATAGACACTTTTTCTACCAATTTTCAGGTAAGTTTAGGAAACTTTTGAAAAATCGCTAATTCTGGGGGGTTGAAAATTTTTTTGCGGGGGTGAAAAATGATTCTGCGGAGGGGGTGAAACCCTCCCCTCAATCCCCCAAGATCATGTATGGATGTCACTCGCTAAACGAATTTGAATTCGGAATGAAATTTCGCCCAAATTCGATAAAAATTCATGAATAAAAATTGACATGAACGTAAAACAAGATAAAAATTAAAATTTTTAGAAAATTAAAAACTAGAAAAGTAAAAAATTGAAATGAGAAGACAGTTTCTTCAACTCATACATGGTTTACACTTCGATTGTTTTGATCGAACTTTTGGTCTTCTAGTTATTAGGCCCAAAATTTCGGGTCAAAGCTCGCCTTTTTTTGACATTTCTCATTTTTGCGGCGAGAAATCGGTTTTGATCTCCGATTGTTGATTAAAAATGGATTAAAAATAAAACTAGATATTATTTGCTTATTTTTGCGTAGTTTTATCGAAAAATTCACGATTTTAGCCAACTTTGCTGCATTACACTTTACACTCTCTTTGTAGCTCTATGCACCCTTTCAAGATCTTCCTCGGATTAGCGTTTCCTTCACTATTATTTTTTTTTTGCTTTTTTATTTTAATCAGCCATGTGCATTATTTTTGTTTTTATATTTATATTTTTCGGATTTTTTGTATTTTTGTTTTTCGATGCCTAATTTATACTTAAATATATCTGTAGGTACCTACGCCATGTTTTTCTTTATCTTTTTTCAGCCATAAATTGTTATTGGATTTTATACCTTTATCGAAGTTAATTTAGCTCTGAACCGGGGATGAATATCATACCTGGGCGAAGGGGGGTTGGGGGTATGCACCTCCTGAACCAAAATACCTCTCTCCTAGAAACCAAAATAACCCCCCAGAATTTCATTTTCTGAAAATTTGTTTTGTTTCCTTCTCAATTTTGTAATGCCAATGGATAGTGTTCGATGAGAAACGTTGAAAAATTGTGTTTTTTCGTTATACCACCATTTTTAAAGCCATTATTTGACCTTTGAAAAATCTTGCACCCCCTCAGAACTTTGGAGCCGCCCACCTATGATGAAGATATCTCCATCCAGAGTCGATCATTCAAACGTCTTGCTGAAAGCTAAGATCTTTTTTAGCCCCTCCTTCCCCCATTTTTGCGAAAACTGCCGTTTTAGGCAATGTTCAGGTGTTTTTTTTTGTCAGTTTTGGCCAAACATGGTAGTTCAGGTGACCATTTAACCCTCCATCTACCGTGTCCTAGGCATTCGTGGGCGGCACCAAAGTTCTAGGGGGAGGGTACAAGATTTTTTCAAAGGTCAAAAAATGACCTTAAAAATGGTAAAAAAAATTTTAAAAATTAAAAATAAAATAAAAAGTCAATGTTACTCATCGAGCACTATCTCATTGGCATCACACAATTCCGCAAATTGAGTTCTGAGGGGTTATATCTGGTTTCTGGGGGTGTTTTGGTTTCTGAGGGGGTGCATACACCCAAACCCCACCCACGTCCAGGTATGGTCCTAGGACCGAGTCGTAGTAAATCGCTTTATTGGCATATTTTCTGATCTTCCTTAGCCCTGTGTCTAGAACTTTATCTAGCCTCGTTTTGGCTCCAGCTGCATCGTTTTTAATGCTTTAGCTACATAGCAGTAAGAAATAAGCATTTTTTGGCCCATTTGCATTGATATCACAAAAACTCAAAATGAGGAAATAAGGTTCTAATAATAAATTTAGCGGTTTATTCCTTCTCAGTTTCTTACACGCATCCCCTGGTTGTGTTTAACACGACAGAAATCTGTTTTTTTTGTTTTTGCGGGGATGTCCACCAGGTATCTATACTTATGTATTGTAATAGTTTTAAGTTGCATCCCTTTCAAAAATAATTTTCATAAAAAGTAACATACATATTTAGAAAGAGCATATAAGATTGCATTAAATGAAAGTAATAAATGCAAGAGAAAAAATTTAATGTTGACAAAAAGACAAAGATTTTAATTTTAAAATTAAAAAATGATCAAAAAAATGAAGATATTAAAAAATTAAAAAATTAACGAAAAAATAAAAATAAAAAAATGTAGGCATGGTATAGCTTGATTTAATCTAGGGGTTTTTATTATGATGGCACCCTTAGACTGCAAAAATCATGATGGTGAACGGAGGCTTAATTCCCCCTCCACTTTGAGCTCTTCTTTGTATTTTTCTTATTTTTTAAATCCCATGGTTCCTTATCATACATGCACAGTATGGGAATTCTGGGGGGGGGTGAAAACCCAAAGTGCCTTTTTCGGGCCCAAAAATGGCCGGTACGCGTTGAAAAACATCGATTTTTGACGTTTCTGTTGATACTCTATCCTTCTAGAGCATAAAATCATGAAAAAAATTTCGAATAAAGTCGAATAAATTGACCAATATATCGCTTAAAACATGAATATATGGCGTGGCGATTTGGAGCAAATAGATAGCCAAAAACCCTTAAAAAGACACTTTTTCTACCAATTTTCAGGTAAGTTTAGGAAAC
Source organism: Mermis nigrescens (assembly GCA_036768485.1). Lineage (NCBI taxonomy): Eukaryota > Metazoa > Nematoda > Enoplea > Mermithida > Mermithidae > Mermis > Mermis nigrescens. Next base: position 1,293,996 of record JAVLUZ010000246.1, on the reverse strand, counting down.
TTTTGAAAAATCGCCAATTCTGGGGCGGGTGAAAAATTTTTTGCGGGGGTGAAAAATGATTCTGCGGGGGGTGAAACCCCCCCCCCCCCCCCCTCCCCAAGATCATGTATGATGATCAGCTAATCCCGTGTGAGTAACAAAATTAGTTAATCCATTCTCCAAAAAAATTAATGTTTCAATGAAAATACTTGACTTGAAAGTGCTCGAAATTTTATGAAATATATCGGATTGGGTTATTGATTTAACTAAAAACTTTTAAGCCTCAAAATCGCACGTTTTTAGGTTTTTTTTGCCATTTTTTGGCCAAAAAACGTCAATAACCCCGTCCTCCTGAAACAGTCGAATACCTCTCGCCTAAATTTAATAAAAATTATTAAAAATAATTTAATATTTTTTATTATTAAATATGATTTTAGGCTATAAGAATTAAAATTAAAATTATCAGAATAGAATATAGGTATCCGAAGATTTACGATAGATTAAACTAACTTGAACAGAACGAATTGCGTAGATTAAATAGGTAAAGTGAGTATTCACTATATAATTAATTAAATATTTCAGCGAAAATGAATAATTAAATTCAATTTAATTAAATAATTAAGATAGCTCAAGTGAACTTACGTATTGGTATTCAGTTTGAATAGCCCAGCCTCCATTTTGTGTCGAGTTAGGCCTAAAATCAGTCCGTGTCTAGTTTCATTTCAATCATTTTAAATCTATACATATTCAGGCACGTAGCTCGCCACCCTATTTTTTGGGGGGGACTAACACCAATATTTGGGGGGACTAAGCCCAAAAAGGCCAAAAATATCACAAAATAACGTTTAAAAAGTCGGATTTTTCTGAATTTTGGGGGTGTCCGAACCCCCCCCCGTGCTACTGCCCCCAAGAGATACGTGCCTGTACATATTTGAACCGTATGGTTAATTAATTACGACGTGGGCTCATCTCTGAATTTTTAATTTTGATTTTTTTTGTTCTAAATTTTACCGATAACCTTACGGCTACGGTTTTAAGAAATTTGTAGGCTATCTCCGGCGCCGGACGATTCCGATATCCAACTGAAGCGTCGCGAATGGCTCAACAACCCTGACTTTTCCCCGCCCCGTATTTGCTTCACTGGTTTCTATAACGCCGAAGTCGAGAATCTCGCTAAAGTACATTTTCCTACTGTCAGGCGCGTATCTCTGGGGGAATAAGGGGGTCGGACCCCCCAATTTAGAAAAATTGGAAAAATAGGACTTTTTTAACGTTATTTTGTGCTATTTTTGGCTTTTTGGGCTTAGTCCCCCAAAAATTGGTATTGGTCCCCCAAACTAGGACGGCCAGCTACTTGCCTGCCTTATGTAGCGAAATGCCTTTCTATTGTGCATAGGAGCTAATGACGAAAAACGTTTTTTTCTTCAAACTATATAAAAATCGAAAACAAAAAGTTTACTTTACACTATCCTCGGTCCTTCGGTCGCGAATAGCCAGAGCTTACACGATTGTATCAGGTGACCTTAATTTTTCGGCCAAAGCGGTCAAAAAACACCGAGAAATCGCCAAAATGTTGCAAATTTTTCCAATAGTCGACGAAGGTCGGGTCACAAATTTTCCGATTTTGGGGGACGACAACCGGCTCTAGATGAAGGGGATTTCCCATTCCCCCTAACCATACATGAGCATCTGGGTTAGGGGGCTATGTATAACCTCCTTGAGCTTTGAAAAATTGATAGCCCTACAGCGATTTTAGGCTCGGAAAACTAGCTACATAGTCTTTTTTGAGCTCAGAAATGCTATTCAGTTGTCTTTTCTGAATTTCAAAATGACATATAGCTATTTCTCGACTCCGGAAAGGGATTAATACCTATTTTTAGTAGGCTATATTGCTATGTTTGCGAATCCAAAAAGGCTATAAGCTTATACTGCTAATTTTCCGACCTTAAAAGGACTATAGAGCCATTTTTACGAAGCACAAGCACAAGTCTAGCAATTTTTGATTTTCACCCTTCCCAGAAAGTTTGACCTGGCGCACCTGTGCCCCTATTACAGTGCTCGCCATGAAACATGACGCACTATAATCGTCAGATTTATAATAGATGATGCGTCGCGAGCGCCGCGTTTCGTCTACAATGCGCTATCATCTCTTTTTTATTATTATAGGATATTTATCTGTATCATGCCGTTAATCTGGCGATGCGGACGGCGCAATTTAACTATTAATAGCGCCAGAAAGATGGAAGCGCGCACGTGAATGCTGGAAGCGCGCACGTGAATGCCGGAAGCGCGCACGGCATTCACGTGGGCGCTTCCTTCTTGCTGGCGCTATTAACAGCTAAATTGCGCCGTCCGCATCGCTAGCTTAGCGACATGATACAGATAAATATCCTATAATAAAAAAGAGATGATAGCGCATTATAGACGAAACGCGGCGCTCGCGACACATCATCTAATATAAATCTGACGATTATAGTGCGTCATGTGTCATGGCGAGCACTGTACATACATGTATGGTGGGGGATCCAATCATCCACCCCTGTTTCGTGTACGAGTCCGAGTTATGCGGTTTTGTAAAGTATTTATCATTCGAAGTCGAGCGATTGGTGCACTCAGTGATATTGAGTGTAAACTGTTACGCGTGCGTGCAATAGTGTATGTTCAACTAATCCCTTGTTTTATACCTATTTCAAATTGAGACCCAAATTCGAGGCATGACGTCACCGACTTTTGGGGACACTCATTTTTCAACCGGATTTTATTCGGTTTACTTAAAATTCTTTCCATTTTTTCGGATATGTCTTTATGTACTAGAAGGAATGTGCATTATATGGAACCAGTGGCGGATCTGGGATTTTCCTAAGGGGTGGGGGCGGTACCCCAGCCTTTCTTAAAATAGTCAAAAATACGTATGTCTAAAATTTTCCCCTTCGAGCGCGAAATAGCGTTTTTTCGGCGTTTAACGTTGTCTACTTATATTTCAATTCACTTTTGGCAAAACGTTTCTTCGAAAAAAATTTTGGACAATTTTCTGCTAAAAAAAATCGCGTTAATTTTATTCAATTTTAATTAATTTAATGAATTTTTATATATTAAATGTTCAAGAACGCGCCGGAAAAAATCCAGCAAATTACGGTTACCAACGCCCATAAATCATTGCGATTTGCATATTCGTACGTGTCATGGCTTGAAATTTCGGGGGTCCCAGCCATTTTCAGGGGGAGGGGGTGAATGACCTCCAATTTCGGGCCAATATGCCCCCATTCCCCTCTCTTGCATACATGTATATGCGTATCCATTCTTTATCTCGCCAACTATTTTTGCCCCCACCCCCCTTAAATCCGCCCCTGTCTGGGACATAAAATAAGTGTTTCCTTAATTGAACCCCCTAACGTTTTCTAGTTCAGGAAGGACACTTTATAAGATTTTTCGGGACTTAACCCCCAGACTTGCCGTGCTGTGCATTTACGTGCAACATACTTCAACTCAGGTATCATAGGTGCGCAAGGTCAAACTTTCAGTAGGGGTGAGAACCGAAAATCGGTAGATAGCTAAGTGCTTCGTAAAAAGGCTAATATAGCTATTCTGGGCTCAGAAAGTTAGCTATATAGCCTTTCTGGGCTTACAAACAGCTATATAGCCTTTTTGGGCTAAAAATAGCTATTTAGCCCTATTTTTAGTCAGGAAGATAGCTACATATCCTTTTGAAACACAGGAGAAGACGGACTATCTGGTATTTCTGAGCTCACACGGTAAGTTTCTGAGTCCAATAAAGACTATTTAGCTAGTTTTCTGAGCCCTAAAAGGCTATACAGCTAGTTTTCTGAGCCTAAAAAGAGCAAATAAAGCAATGCTTTTTCGGCCCAGAATGGCTGTGTTTTTCAGAGCTAAGGGGGAGGTTAATACCCCTCTCACCCCCATGCTCTTGTACGCTTGGACATAGCTTAATGCTTCGTAAAAAACGATTATACGGCAAGAAAACGACGGTACCGCTATAAGACCATCGTTTACAAGCATTTGTGCGAATTTATTCGTAGCTTTTTTGAACTCGCCACAAGCATAGCTGTACAGATTTTTTGAACTTAAAATAGCTATTAAGCCCTTACTGAAGTCGGGAAAATGGCTATGAATCCGTTTCAGACTCGAAAAAAGAACTATATAGCATTTCTGAACTCACACGGTATGTTTCCGATTCCAGAAAAGGCTATGTAGCTGAGTTTTCTGAGAACGAAATAGGTTATATAGCAATGGTTTTTGAGCCGAAATGGCTATATGGCTGTCATTTTTTTAAAGCGCAGGGGAGGGAGTAATCACCCTTCACCATACCTAGGCGTGGGGGTTTGGGGTATGTCCCGAAACCAAAAACTCCAAATTCGTACCCCCAGAAACCAAAATACTCGCAAAATTCGTACCCCCCAGAAACCAAAATAGTCCCAGAATTCAATTTTTAAAATTTTTTGGATTTTTTCGCAATTTTTTGATGCCATGCTCGATGAGAAACGCTGAAAAATTGAAAAAAAAATTTTAAAAATAAAAATACGATAAAATAAAAATAGAAAAATGAAAAATAAAAAATAGATGTAAAATAAAAATGCGAAAAAAACGCCTCCATTTTTAAGGCCATTTTTTGACGGTTTAAAAATCTTGCAACCCCCCCGGAATTTCGGTGCCGCCCACCTATGCGCCTCACCCCCCCCCCACGCTCACGTACGTCAGGTATCGGCCTAGTGTAGAAATTTTCTCTCACAGAAAGCACTGTGGCTGGGCGCCGTAGTCGAAACGAGTGTAAAGGATTGTACGCATTTGGTTAGCCCGGATCTGAAACGAACGAGAAAGTTGCTCGAGGGCCTGGCCCTCGGGCGACTCATCGTTTCGCCGCTGTGGATTCGTCAGAGCTTTAAACAACAACGATTTTTAGGTACTTTTTTAAGCCCCGGGCCAGGAAACTAAGCTTTTGGGGGTTGCGGTCAGTTTTTTCGGATAAAAATTTTTCAAATTTTTGGGGTACGGTGTAAAGTATCAGATTAAAATTCCGGTTTCCCGCCCGGTCACTTTTTTGGTAAAAATCGGCCAAATATCAGAGTTTCCGTAAAAAAAATTGGGCCAGCTATGCATCTTAGATTTTCGGGGTTCCGGCCACTTTTTTTCAGCAAAAATCCAAAATACCCCCGCAGCATTTAATTTTTAAATTTTTTTCATTTTTTCGCAGTTTTTTGATGCCAATCTATAGTGCTCGATAAGAAACTTTGAAAAATTTTCAGCCATACCACTATTTTTAAGACCATTTTTTGACCTTTGAAAATATCTTTCACCCCCCTCCAGAATTATGGCCTTAATTTTGGAAGAGCATTCACCATAAACTTACATATTTGTATTTTGTTTTCATTTCTTTTGTTTAAATTATGCCTCAGGCTACATATGTGGCTCTCTTTGCTTTGTTTCATATTTATTGTGAAAACCGCTTTACACTACAGTGTTACTACATAATTCGCTTTGCAACTTCGGTGTAGCAAGGTTTTTTTTGTTGACGTTAGTCGAATTTCTAGTTTCTTCGTTATAAAATTACGTTTCGCTGCCATAATGTCCGGGCGAGTAGCTGGCCGTCCTATTCTGGGGGGGACCAACACCAATTTATGGGGGACTAAGCCCAAAAGAGCCAAAAATACTAGAGCTGTGCCGGGGCCAGGCCCCGGCCCCGGCCGGGGCCAGGCTGGCCCCGGCACCGGGGCCGGGGCCAATGTTAGAGTCGATTATAATGTAGAAACTTGATAATGTTTTGGGCAGATTTACCTTCAAACTCAATTTCAAGCAAACCACAGATCTTGCTAATTCAAATCTTTATTTCACTATGTCAGATTGGTGCAAACTTCTAGTTAATAATCAAAATTGACATATTTTAAATTGCAATTCATATAGACGAGCATTTCCAGCTTGCTTGGTAGCAGACAGCTACGTCTATCAGAACAAATAGAATAATAAGCCTAAAAAAAGTGCAAAGTAAAGCACATTGAGGAACGCATCCAAGTCAGAGGAGTTAAATCCATACATGGGCAGCTCAAAAATTCTAGGGGTCCAAAATTTTTCAAAGTCAAAAAGTGCCTGATAATATATGGTAGAGCGAAAAAAACACAGTTTTCTCGCGTTTCTCTGAGAGCTATCCATTAGCATCAAAAAACAGCAGAAAAACAGAAAAAATTCTTACTGAAAATTAAATTCTGGGGGGTCTAGCGGATTTTTTTTGGGGGGGGAGAATAAGAATTCTGGGGGTCTAGATCCCCCGATGCCCATCTTCTGTTATATCTTGTAATCCCAACAAATATTAACGCTTGACGTGCATATCTACAAGCAAGAATATATGCATAGGTACATATAAGGGGTAGGGCAGGGTCGTACTATAAGCATGGTAAAGCACGCTATTATTGGCCCCGGCCAGGCCCCGGCCCCGGTAAAAAAGGCGGCCCCGGCACAGCTCTAAAAAATACCACAAAATAACGTGTGAAAAGTCCTATCATTCCGATTTTTCTGAATTTTGGAGGGGTCCGGACCATACATGATCTTGGGGGTTTGGGGGGTTTCACACCTCAGCAGAATAATTATTCACCCCCCCCCCCCAAAATTTTTCACCCCCCCCAGAATTGGCGATTTTTCAAAAGTTTCCTGAACTTACCTAAAATTGGTAGAAAAAGTGTCTTTTTAAGGGTTTTTGGCTATCTATTTGTTCAAAATCGCAAATATTTTCGGCGCTTCGCGCCATACATTCATGTTTTAAGCGATATATTGGTCAATTTATTCGACTTTTTCCGAAATTTTTTTCATGATTTTATGCTCTAGAAGGATAGAGTATTGTCAGAAACGCCAAAAAACGATGTTTTTTTAACGCGTACCGGCCATTTTTGTGCCCAAAAAAGGCACTTTAGGTATATAATTTTGTTTTTTACTATCGCTTATTGTAAAATGGACCCAACGTTAAGCTGGGCGTATTTTAAACTCGGTTTAAAATTAAAATACATTATTTTTAATAGGCTTGTGAAACTGAGATCTGCTTTATTTATACTTAGATTTAAACGTTCCGAGTTCCATACATTCCTTTAAAAAAGTCGGATGTTCGCTAGGGTTTTTAGCTTGGCAATCACACCTGGGCATGGGGGGTTTGGGAGGATTATGCACCCCCCAGAAGGCCAAATACTCCCCCTGGAAAGGAAAATACCACCCCTTTCCCCCAGAATTCATTGTTTGAAATTTTTTTGTTTTTACGCAATTTTTTGACGCCAATGGATAGTGCTCGATGAAAACCGTTGAAAAATTGTGGATTGGCTAGACTACCATTTTCAAGGCCATTTTCCTTAAAGTCTTGCATACTCCCAGAATTTTGGTGCTGCCCGCGTATGTTGCAACGCATTATTTGAGTTTAGCTTAGTTTAGTTGACATTTTTTCATCTTTTATCGTTTTACTTCTTAATTTACGTTTACAGTACGGAAACAAATTTTGACACTAATGCAGCTTTACACTGGAAATAATACTTTGGGTATCCGCTGTTTTGCGGAGTATTTTTTCTACGAAATCACTTGGAACTCCTTCCGTACAGTTGCCGCCATGGAAGATGACGCGCTATCACCCTCAGAATTATAATAGATGGTGCGTCGCGAGTGCAGCGTTTCGTCCATCATGCGCTATTATCTCTTTTTTATTATTATACGCCATTAATCTGTATCATCCCGTTAATCTGGCGATGTGGACGGCGCAATTCAGCTATTAATAGTGCCAACAAGAAGGAAGCGCGCACGTGTATGCTGGAAGCGCGCACGTGAATGTCGTTCTATATTTAGGCGAGCCAACATTAAAATCAATATTTTTGCAAGCCGGTGACGGACGATGAAGAATTTTGCAGAAAGGTACGCAATACAGAGCGATGTACGCAGCACTGATTGAGGAGTTTTTAAAAGATTTCGAATTGATTTATAAAAAAAACCTCTAAAAATGCTATTGAAGTTTTTTAGATGACTTAATATATAAATAATCATTAATAGACAGTGCTCGGCTTGCAAAAATATTGACTTTAATGTTGGCTCGCCCAAATATAGAACGACATTCACGTGCGCGCTTCCAGCATTCAGGTGCGCGCTTCCTTCTCGTTGGCGCTATTAATAGCTAAATTGCGCCGTCCGCATCTCTAGATTAAGGGGATGATACAGATTAATGGCGTGTAATAATAAAAAAGAGATAATAGCGCATGATGGATGAAACGCGGCACTCGCGACGCACCATCTATTATAATTTTGAGGGTGATAACGCGTCATCTTTCATGGCGACCACTGTAACTTAATCACTTTTTCCGATGTTTTTTAATTAAATTTTAAAATTTAGAAGTCCAGCAATTACACGCCGCTTTCCCTGATAAATGCAACTTTACACCATATTGCTTGCCCTTCCATATTTACATAATTACGATGTCGACTTTCTACTTAGATTGCCTTGACCACATTGTAAAAGACGAAGGCAACGAAAAATTTTTCGGCTTTAATATTAAACTCAGTATTTATAGAGCGAAGATGAAGCCACTGTTTGAAGTGAGTTGGTTTGGAGTATCGCTTTTCCGATTTAATACATTTTTAATTAATCTTAATTTTTGATTTCCTTCCTTTTAAACTCTTTAAAGTAGTTTTAGTTTAAAGCAGGTTTCAGTCTGTTTTTTCAGTTTTTTCTCATTTGCAGCATTATATAATTAGACTGATTTACAGCTTAATTCAGGCTTATCGTTTATTCGAGTCTTGTTTCAATATAAAATTGTAATTTTAGACTTGTTTACACCGCATTGTTTACATCACGAATTGTACCGCGCTTAAAGCCTTGATATGGCTCGAATCGAACTCTGGTCCTTGATGGATTGATTCAAAATACATATTTAAACTGAACCATCGCCAAAAAATTATTAAAATTGTCGATATGTTTCTCTCGTTTCTTTTTTTTCTTGTTTTCATTGAAATTGATGGGTTTTACTGATTTTCGTTTAAATCGGGCGTTTTTGAGTATTTTTGACGAAGCAATTGTAAATAAAAGGTTAGGAAATGCGGAAATTTCAGAAAAATTGAAAATCGATAAATTAACAATTTAATAAGATTTGTCAGAAAACTGCATACTTCAGCTTGTACTATACGTATTATGCGTTTGAGTGCCTCTATTCGAGTATAGTGGGCGGCACTAAAGTTCTGGGGGGTGCAAGATTTTTTCGAAGGTCAAAAAATGGCCCTTAAAATTGTGGTATGGCGAAAAAACACCATTTTTTAACGTTTCCCATCGAGCACTATCCATTGGCATCCAAAAATTGCGAAAACAACGGAAAAAATTCTTAAAAATTGAATTATGGGGATGTTTTTGTTTTTCTGGGCAGGCATGTAGCTGGCCGTCCTATTTTAGAAGGGATCAACACCAATTTCTGGGGTACTAAGCCCAAAAAGGCCAAAAAATAGAACAAAATAACGTTTAAAAAGTTCTATTTTTCCGATTTTCTTGATTTTGGGGTGGTCTGGACCACACATGGGCGTGGGGGTTCGGGGGGTATACAATCCCCAGAAATCAAAATACCCCCAGAATTCAAATTTTGAAAATTTTTTTTGCTTTTCTAGCGATTTTTTGATGCCATTGGATAGTGCTCGATGAGAAACGTCGAAAAATGGTGTTTTTTGCCATACGACCACTTTTAAGACCATTTTTTGACCTTTGAAAATTTTCACCCCCCCCCCCCCCCCCCCATCCAGAATTTCGTTGCTGCCCACCTATGGTCTGGACCCCCCCCCCGTTCCCTCTCAGAGCTAGGTGCCTGCTTCTGGGGGTGCCTACCCCCTCCACGCCCAGGCATTTATCCGAGTCGTTCAGTTTGTAATCTATTCATTTGTTTTCTGTTTTCGGGGTTCCCTGAGGTTCGGGTTGATTTTTAAGTTCAGGTTTTGAATTGGTGTTGTAAAGTATGATCGAGCGTATATTGTGAAAAATTCTGAAGTGTTTAGTTCACGCGTTCGATTTTGAAATCGCGCTCGTTTAAAGTACAAATTAAAAAATTAGATCCGCAAATGAAATATAACGGAATGTAAAGTGTAAAGTTAAAAATAACATCGGTGTAAAGTAACTTGAGGACCAATTTTTATCGTCCCGCATTTTTTTCACGTATACAACATCGTTGTGCGGTTTTTGCGTAATAATCGTGCTGTTTAAAACTGACCGCTTTAAACCGGCTATAACGAGTGTGAATTTTATTAAATTTAAAATCGATGTCGTGGTAAATTTGATTTAATTCGAATTTGCTTTTAAATTTAATTTATTAAAAATTTCATTTTATGAAAATTCACCCCGAATTTCTTTATAATTAACCGCTTTCCTCGTTTTTTGGCCATGACATCCATATTTTGAACGATCTCTGCTCTACGTACCGTTGAAAACACATTTGGTAGTTTACACAAACAGTAATTTTAACATTTTGGCGTTTCACTTTACATTCTCCTCGACTATATTTAAAGTTGGATGTTTTGGCCCATTCGCAATTAAACCGATCTACCTATTCAAACATGCCTTGCTTGCTTCAGGAAAAATTGTTCACATCATACTTTATAAATCGTTTACACTGCGTACTGTATTGTAAAAGTAGAAAAAATTAAAAAAATTCGTTTTTAAGGTCGTTTAAACTGGTTATTGCGTTTCAATTTCGTACTTTTTTAATCGTCCTAAAAGTATCTGATCCACATACTTCTTTTACCTCACACTTTTTATCGTCTATCCTTTGATTTCTGTGACTCGTATCTTGTTTATTGGTATAATTTATTTATTTGTTACTTAATTTCTTCTTTATTTCGTGACAAATAATCTTTGGAAAAGTTTTTCTTTGTATTTCTGCTCGTAATTTGTTTTTCAACTTTTCTGATTAATCGGATTCCGTTTGTTTTATACGCGTGTTTTTCCTGTTTCACATATTTTCCATCTTTCTTATATGTTAATTAGAATATTTTTAATTTATATTTCTTGTTTAAAAATTTTTACTTATTCTCTTCGAAATTTTTTAATTACATTTTTTGTTTGGAAATTTTTATTTATTTTTTTGGAATTTTTTAATTTACATTCTTTTGTTTGAAAATTTTTATCTATTTTCTTTGGAATTTTATCAATTTATATTTTTTGTTTGAAAATTTTTATCTATTTTCTTTGGAATTTTTTCAATTTATATGTTTTTGTTTGAAAATTTTTATTTATTTTTTGGAATTTTTTCAATTTATATTTTTAGTTTGAAAATTTTTATTTATTTTCACTGAAATTTTTAATATACATTTTTTGTTTGAAAATTTTTAGTTATTTTCTCTGAAATTTTTCTAATTTACATTTTTTGTTCGAAATTTTTATTTATTTTCTTTGAAATTTTTTCAATTTATATTTTTTTGTTTGAAAATTTTTATTTATTTTCTTTGGAATTTTTTCAATTTATATTTTTTGTTTGAAAATTTTTATTTATTTTCTTTGAAATTTTTTCAATTTACATTTTTGTTTGAAAACTTTTTTTATGTATTTTCTTCAGAATTTTTTCAATTTGTATTTTTGTTTGGAAATTTTTATCTATTTTCTTTTTATCATAGGATATTCTATTTTATTTGACGCCAAGCGTACAGCCCTCGCCCTCTGTTTTAATCGATTTAATTCAAACTTGCGGCGGAACCGTTTTACATCAAAAGCCGTCGTCTTCCAAAATCGTTGAATTGCAGCAAGTGAGTCGACTCAAAGATGTGAAAATTTGTAAATCCTAATTTCAGGATGAATAATATAAAATAGTATGTAATAAATAGAAATGAATGTTAAAATATTTAATTACTAATAAATAAATAACTGAATAAATGCATAAATAAATACATAATAAATAATTAATCAAATAAATAGAATAAATGATTAATATTATGATTATTATTGTTATTATAATAAATGAATAATTAATTAATTAAATAGATTAATTAATTATAATTAATTAATCAACTAATGAGTAAATAAATAAATAAATACAGATAAATATATTTATAGATGAATAAAAATGGAATAAGTGTAAAAAATACGTGTAGCATTAGAATACCGAGATAACCAAGTAGAAAGAATGATTTAAAATATATTCTTCAAATTTATGATTACTGTAGCGAATGTGAAACTGCTTAGATTTTATCAAAAGTGGAGCATCTGGTCCATTTCTCATTTTTTCTTATCAAAAATTTCGGACAAATTGTTAGCTTTTAATTCTGAAATTTGTTGGTTGATTTTCGTTTTAGAATGCAAAAATACCTTCGACTTCGCGTTTTAGGCTTAATTGCTGGATTTTTTTTCGCCCACAGATCGGCTGCTAAAATTTAATATACTATTTATCACTTTATCTTTTACTCATTATTATAATAATAATTATTATTATTATTATTATTTTTATTATTATTATTATTGCTATTATTATTTTTATTCTTATTATTTTTATTAATATTAATTATTATTTATTGTTATTCTTATTATTATTGTTATTATTATGATTATTATTATTATTATTATTAACATTATTATTACTAGTATTATTATTTATTTTAATATTTATTTCTTTTTTAATAATCTTGCAATTAAATTGAAATTTTTATGTTTTTTAGAATGGAATCAGGATTGCCGTAATCACATGCGACAATGATTTACATCTATGTCAACATTTGATGGAACTGGGCATCGGTAATAAAGTTTAGTCAATTTTTCCGCAATAATTTGTGTAAACTACGCTTAGACTGTAAAGTCATTGTGAATCCGATTTTTTTCGTAAAACAACTGCAATTTTTAATCTGGACTTCAAAATCGACTGCATCTTACTACGGGGATTGTTTTTTATAATCAGTTTATAATAATGATTATCAATATTATTAATAATTTGTCGTCTATTGTTTTATATTCGTCTGATTGCCAGTTTACACTAGTCACCTTGAATGTTGATGCTCTAATATGCTTCTCAGGATGATAGAGCTTGTTGAAGGATAATATGTTAAACATGTCGATCTTGCGTGAGCTTAAAAAGGACCGACGTGTTAGCAGTGTTTTTTTTTTGTATTCGGCAAAGATTTTCGGGAAGACAAAAATTGCGAAAAAGGTCTTAAATTCGCAAAAACTTTCGGCGCTTCGCGCCGAAATGAGTAATTGTGTGTTCTATATATCTTTATAATGGCAGAAATTGCATTCCGAAAGGAGAAATGTCAAATTTTTCGGCGCTTCGCGCCGTTTCAAGACGATTCTTAGTGATGTTTGCCCTTAGAGACCCAGAATTAGCTAAAATACACTACCAAAAATCGAACAATTCTGTTTTTACCACACTAAAATCGCTATTGTAACATATTATAGTACCCAAAAATTTGTGTCTACAAGATGCACAAAGATTTTTGGATAGACAAAAGCTGTAAACATGAGTAAAAGTCTCGAAACTTTTCAACGCTTTGGCTGTTATAACTGTTCGTCCAAATATCTCTAAAATGGCAGATTTTGCATTTAGACTGGAAAATGTCAAATTTTTGGCGCTTCGGACCGTTTTGAGACAATTCTTAGTACATTTCCGGCATCAGAAACCCATAAATTGGCTGCCGCTACACTACTAAAGATCGAATACCCTGGTTTACCACACTAAAATTGCTACTGTACTATATCACGGTGCTCACGATAGTCTGGCATGTACGGAATGTACAAAGACTTGTTGAGACCATCTGTGTCCATGTACACACGGACCTTGTACAAAGGAACTGCGTGTTAAACATGATACCTCTTGACCATACTGGGCGTGAAGGGTGCATCGAGCGGGTACTGGAGTCACCCACTACGCATGGGCGTGGGGGTATGCACCCCAGAAATCAAAATGCTTCCACCCCCAGAATTCGAATTTTTGAAATGTTTTTTGCTTTTTTAGCAATTTTTTGATGCCATTGGATAGTGCTCGATGAGAAACGTCGAAAAATTGTGTTTTTTCGCCATACGACCACTTTTAAGACCATTTTTTGACCTTTGAACATTTATTCACCGTCCCAGAAATTCCCCCCAGAAATTTCGGTGCTGACCTATGACTGAGACTAGGCGATGCTGGGTGTAAAAGTGCTCAAGGTGAGTCTGAATTGGTGGGGCGACCCTAAAAAGTACTAAAATCAAAAAATCTTATGAAATAGTGACTCGATTGAGCTGAAATTTTGATTGTGGGGCAAATGTACGCGAAGCATGTGATTTTTCTGCAAGAATGCAGTTGGATTACTGTAGTGTTGTTCTAACCGGTTAATTTATATCTCGCGAACCAATTGTACAATCGAGTCGGAATTTTGGGGAAATAATTGACATATGTCAAATATGTCATACACACGATGACTGTGCGTCAGGCTCACTGTAGATATATTATAAGGCATGAGCTTTGTATCGCATGAACCAGTTTTGACTGGGTTTTACTTTTATAGTTTATTAATTTTCTATTTTAATAAATCGGCTTTTAATTAATCGAACTTTAATTATTACATTTCGAGAATTACAGAATTTCTAGAATGTTTACTTAATTTAGTTTTAGATTTCATAATTTTTGATTTATTTCAATTAATTTTTGAAAGTTATTTTGAATTAATTTTTTTTGTATTTTAATTATCAATATTCAGAAATCCTCTCTTATTCTGACTCATAATTAATTAATCAAAATTACTATACAAATGCAAAAACCGCATTTTTAGACGTTTCTCGACATGCTTCATCAATTGAGATAATAAAATTCGAACTTTTTCGAAAAAAATTTTTTCTCACTCGAAAGGCAATAAAAAATGTCATTTTTTGGTCGCACTTGAGCAAAAATAAGGAAAATACTTCACATCCGTAGTAAAGCACCGAAAATTTGAAAATTTTGCGATAAAGACAATGCGAGTTTATCTTTCAAAAATTTTCCGGCCAAGGGAGGGGCGGCCGCCCTCCCCCGCCCCTCTTTAAATACGGCCCAAATGTAAATTTCAATTTACACTTGCCTGATATGGCGAATGCATATTTTCTTCTCAATCCAAACTTAATATATCTTCGACGCTAATCTAAACTTTACACCGTTGTAGTGTAGTGTAAAGTATGTTTACACGCTCGAAAGCAACCAAGGGTCCTTTAGCGTAGCAATGCGGCACTTACTGATTCGAATTTTGAGTAAAAATTTAAAATTCTGTTGCGACTTTGCATTAATTTTTCAACGTTTAATCTTTGAACTTTCTCTGTAAAGTCATTTAAACTAATTATTTTTAGCCGTCCAATCTTCCGAGTTTATCCTCACCGGTATACTGAGGCAAGAGGTTGATTTTCAGTCGTACCGGATCGAATCAAAGACGCAGCCGCCTGTAACAGAAATTTCAGCGCCTAATAAGCCCTCTAATTTGTAAATTGTTTACACTGATCGTTTTTATAATTTACACCGATTGGCATTATTTTGTAGAGATATTTTTATGATATCCCGTGTATTTATTTATTGTTCTTCAGTAAAATATGCCACGTTGGTTGCAAGTTCGTTACTTTGTTTTAATAATTGAATGGCTACGAGAATACATTGTATTAGGGCATGGGCTAGGGCTGAAATTCCCTTTTGTTATATCTTTGGTAGTTTCGCTCAATCAGATCCTCGGTATTAGGCTGCTAACCACCCACGGCGTTTATATAAGAAGTGACCGTTGAAACGGACATTTTTTAGCGTTCATGACTGACTGCAAAGTGATTAAAGAGTAAGAAACAATAGCTTGAGTAAAAGAGCAGATCGAGATCTATAAGAGAAATATAATTTGATTTTGTCAACCTGCTAATGATTCTGAAATAAAAATCACCGAAAATGCCATTTTTTGTGCCTTTTAAAGTGGCTTTACTTTTCCTACTGGCAACATTATTCACTGAAAGCTCGTTATACTTGTATAGTCCATCAAGTGTAGTGAACCGGTCTTTGCTCAGCATATAACACTACTGAGCGAGGAGTCAGCGCTGATAAACGGTGCTAGGTGTTCAACCTAGCAGCACCGATTTTATATATGCACGTGCGAGTAGCGCGATAACATACAGCTGCTCGTTGATTCTAGCAAGACAGCTCAGTCCGAGCTGGTGACTATATACGCACATGGTCAGTCCGGTAGGTAAGCAGGCACCCTCCGTTTACCGTGTCCTATGCCGGAGGCGTAATGAATCACTTTCGTGACATTTTTTTCTGTTCTACCTTATCCATGTGTCCAAAACTTTGTCTAGCCTCGTTTTGGCTTTAGTTACATCGTTTTTAATGGTTTAGCTCGAAGAGGAGTTATAGAGTAGTAAGAAATAGGTATTTTTTGGCCTATTTACAGTAATATCACAAAAACTCTTATGAGAAAATTTAGTGGTTTATTCCTTTCCAGCTCTTTAAATGCATCCCCTGGATGTGTTTAACACAACAGAAATCTACTTTTTCTTGTTTTTGCATAATGTCCAACGGGTGCCTATTCTAATGCATTGTGATAGTTTTTTAATTATACCTCTTTCAAAAATAATTTTCACAGAAAATAACATACATATTCAGAAGGAGCATAAAAATTGCACTAAATGAAAGTAATCGCTGTCAGAGAATGTTAAGAAGGCATAGTTTAATATGCACTAGGAATTTATACCGTGATGGTGCACTTCGACTGCAAAAACATGATGGTAAACGGAGGGTTAAGGATTATTGATCAATGAACTATTGAAGCTTGACTCGATAGACGTGCACAAGACACGCGGAGTATATTATTGACTGAGAATTATGTGGTATATCAAAATAAATACGGGTCTCGACCACACATGGGCGTCGGGGGTTTGGGGGTATGCACCCCCCCAGAAGTTGCAATACCCTCAGAAATCAAAATACCCCCCCAGAATTCAAATTTTGAAATTTTTTTTGCCTTTTTAGCGATTTTTTGATGCCTTTAGATAGTGCTCGATGAGAAACGTCGGAAAATGGTGTTTTTTCGCCATATGACCACTTTTAAGACCATTTTTTGACCTTTGAAAATTTTTTCACCCACCCCAGAATTTTGGTGCTGCCCACCTATGGTCTCGACAGAAAAATACGCCGAATTACCCATGACTATTCACTTCCGGACGTGACACTATATGTACATAGCTACAGTGATCTTTAAATGACCTACAGTAAGTAGGGAAGATGAGTTCTGCAGCCTTGGAAAAGATTTGATGAAAAAGCTCTCGGATAAATGGAACAGAAGGTGCCGTCGACTAGAGTCTGGGTTAAGTTGGACATTCTATAGTAGGATGAGTGAGGTAAAGCTTCGGTAAATGAAGGCAAACTTACCCAACGATTCACCTCTGCGGCGATCAGAGGTAAACATTAGGTACCTACATAAGTGTCAAACAGACTGTGTTATCTGAAGAATTGATGTAGTTTTTGACTGATGTAAGTGAAAACAGTGGTGGATCCAGGGTTTTATGACAGGAGCGAAATCCAAAATTTTCCTAATACTGTCAAAAATCCGTTCATTATGCTAAAAGTCTTGGTTTTTTACCGTTTTTTGATAGACGGAATCATTTTATGATCAAAAAGTTAGAAATTTTGAAAAGGTTTCGTGTGGAAAACGCGCAAAATATAGTGCACAAAGCGACGGGAAAATACTTGATGAATCATTGTCAACTAAAAAATCCTAGTTCTGTACATACATAAACACCTCATATGACGTAAAAATGGGGTTTTTTAACCGACAAGAAAGTCAATAAATGACAATAACGAGTACTACCCATCGCGGAGTGCCTAAAAATTCTAAAATTCGTGATTGTAAATGGCTAAAATCGTCAAAAAATACTCATTTTTTATATTGCGCCCAATTAGTTTTTTGATGACAGGGGTGTGTCCACCACACCTGGGCGTAGGGGGATAAGGTTTAGGGGTTTACACCCCCTTCCTCGAGAAACCAAAATACCCCACCACCCAGAAACCGAAATACCCACCAGAATTCACTTCATAAAATTTTTTTTGTTTTTTCCGCAATTTTTAGTCCCAGAATTTTGATGCTTCCTGCGTATGTTGCAAGCAGCTTAGTTTGGTTGACATTTTTTCATCTTTTATCGTTTTACTTCTGAATTTACGTTTATTGTACGGAAACAAATTTTGAAACTAATGCAGCTTTACACTGAAAATGATAGTTTGGGTATTCGTTGTTTTGCGGATTTTTTTCTACCATATCACTTGGAACTCACTTCCGTAACTTAATCACTTTTTCCGATGATTTTCAATCAAATTTTAAAATTTAGAAGTTTTAGCAATCACACGCCGCTTTCCCTGATAAATGCAACTTTACACCACATAGCTTGCCCTTCTGTATTTGCATAATTACGATGTCGACTTTTTGCTTAGATTGCCTTGACCACATTGTAAAAGACGAAGGCAACGAAAAATTTTTCGGCTTTAATATTAAACTCAGTATTTATAGAGCGAAGATGAAGCCACTGTTTGAAGTGAGTTGGTTTGGAGTATCGTTTTTCCGATTTAATAAATTTTGAATTAATTTTAATCTTTTGATTTCCTTCCTTTTACACTCTTTAAAGTAATACTAGTTTAAAGCAGCTTGTTCAAATATTCTTCAGCGTACAAAAATGGGTTTTATTCCAATCTCAATTTAGGCTCATTTCCGGCATTATATAATTAGACTGATTTACAGCTTAATTTAGGCTTATCGTTTATTCGAGTTTTGTTTCAATATAAAATTGTAATTTTAGACTCGTGTTTACACCGCATTGTTTACATCACGAATTGTGCCGTACTAAAAGCTTTGATGTAGCTCGAATCGAACTCGTACTTGATGGGTTGATTCAAAATACATATTTAAGCTGAACCATCGCCAAAAAAATTATTAAAATTGTTTGATATGTTTCTCTCGTTTCTTTTTTCTTGTTTTCGTTAAAATTGATGGGTTTTACTGATTTTCGTTTAAATCGGGCGCTTTTGAATATTTTTGACGAAGGAATTGTAAATAAAAGGTTAGGAAATGCGAAAATTCAAAAAAAATTGAAAATCGATAAATTAACAATTTAATAAGATTTGTAAGAAAACTGCATACTTAAGCATGAACTATACATATTATGCGTTTGAGTGCCTATATTCGAGCTATAGGTGGGCGGCACTAAAGTTCTGGGGGTGCAAGATTTTTCGAAGGTCAAAAAATGGCCCTAAAAATGGTGGTATGGCGAAAAAACACCATTGTTCAACGTTTCTCATCAAGCACTATCCATTGGCATCAAAAATTTGCGAAAACAACGAAAAAAATTCTTAAAAATTGAATTCTGGGGTATGTTTTGGTTTCTGGGCAGGCACGTAGCTGGCCATCCTATCTTGGAAGGGACCAACACCAATTTTGGGGGGACTAAGCCCAAAAAGGCTAAAAAATAGAACAAAATAACGTTTAAAAAGTCCTATTTTTCCGATTTTTCCTGATTTTGGGAGTCGGTCAGACCCGCCCCATTTCCTCTCAGAGCTACGTGCCTGCTTCTGAGGGTGCATACCCCCTCCACGCCCAGGCATTTATTCGAGTCGTTCAGATTGTAATCTATTCATTTGTTTTCTGTTTTCGGGGTTCCCTATGTTCCGGTTGATTTTTAAGTTCAGGTTTTGAATTGGTGTTGTAAAGTATGATCGAGCGTATATTGTAAAAAATTCTGAAGTGTTTAGTTCACGTGTTCGATTTTGAAATCGCGCTCGTGTAAAGTACAAATTAAAAAATTAGGTCCGCAAAGGAAATATAACGGAATGTAAAGTGTAAAGTTAAAAATAACATCGGTGTAAAGTAACTTGAGGACCAATTTTCATCGTCTCGCATTTTATTCACGTATGCAACATCGTTGTGCGGTTTTGCGTAATAATCGAGCTGTTTAAAACTGACCGCTTTAAACCGGCTATAACGAGTGTGAATTTTATTAAATTTAAAATGTGATGTCGTGGTAAATTTGATTTGATTCGAATTTGCTTTTATATTTAATTTATTAAAAATTTCATTTTATGAAAATTCACCCCGAATTTCTTTATAATTAACGTCTTTCCTCGTTTTTTGGCCATGACATCCATAATTTTGAACGATCTCTGCTCTACGTACCGTTGAAAACACATTTGGTAGTTTACACAAACAGTAATTTTGACATTTTGACGCTTCACTTTACATTCTCCTCTACTATGTTTAAAGTTGACTGTTTTGGCTCATTCGCAACTAAACTGATTTAACTATTTAAACACGCCTTGCTTGCTTCAGGAAAAATTGCTCACATCGTACTTTATTAATCGTTTACACTGCGTACTGTATTGTAAAAGTAAAAAAATCGTTTTGATTTTGTTTATTTTAATTTTTTTCTTTTTAGTTTTTTTTAATTTTGTTTAATTTTGTACTTTTCTAATTGTCCTTTAAGTATCTGCTCCTCATAATTCATTTACCTTACACGTTTTATCGTCTTCCTTTGATTTCTGTGACTCGTATCTTGTTTATTGATATAATTCATTTATTTATTACTCAATTTCTTCTTTATTTCGTGGCAAATAATCATTGAATAAGTTTTTCTTTGTATTTCTGCTCGTAATTTGTTTTTCAACTTTTCTGATTAATCGGATTCCGTTTGTTTTATACGCGTGTTTTTCCTGTTTTATTTTCCATGTTTCTTATATGTTAATTAGAATATTTTTTAATTTATATTTTTTTTGAAAATTTTAATTTATTTTCCTTGAATATTTTTCAACTTAAATTTTCTTAGTTTCAAAATTTTTATTTATTTTCTTCGAAATTTTTTTATTTACATTTTTTGTTTGAAAATTTTTATTTATTTTCTTTAGAATTTTTTCAATTTATATTTTTTGTTTGAAAATTTTTATTAATTTTCTTTGGAATTTTTCAATTTACATTTTTTTGAAAATTTTTATTTATTTTCTTTGAAATTTTTTCAATTTATATTTTTTGTTTGAAAATTTTTATTAATTTTCTTTGAAATTTTTTCAATTTACATTTTTTTTGAAAATTTTTATTTATTTTCTTTGTAATTTTTTCAATTTATATTTTTTGTTTGAAAATATTTATTTATTTTCTTTGGAATTTTTGCAAATTATATTTTTAGTTTGAAAATATTTATTTATTTCCTTTAGAATTTTTCAATTTATATTTTCTTGTTTGAAAATTTTTATTTATTTTCTTTGAAATTTTTTCAATTTATATTTTTTGAAAGTTTTTATTTATTTACTTTGAAAATTTCTTCAATTTATATTTTTCTTGTTTGAAAATTTTTATTTATTTTCGTTGAAATTTTTTCAGTTTATATGTTTTGTTTGAAAATTTTTATTCTTTTTCTCTGAACTTTTTTTAATTTACATTTTTTGTTGAAAATTTTTATTTATTTTTTTCTTGGAATTTCTTTAATTTATATTTTTTTGCTTGAAAATTTTTTTTAGTTTCTTTGGAATTATTTCAATTTATATTTTTTATTTGGAAATTTTTTTATTTATTTTCTTTTTATTATAGGATGTTTTATTTTATTTGACGCCAAGCGTACAGCCCTCGCCCTCTGTTTTAATCGATTTAATTCAAACTTGCGGCGGAACCAGTTTTACATCAAAAGCCGTCCTCTTCAAAAACCGTTGAATTGCAGCAAGTGATGTCGACTCAAAGATGTGACAATTTGTAAATCCTAATTTCAGGATGAATAGCTATTAAAGGGTATGTAATAAATAGAAATGAATGTTAAAATATTTAATTACTAATACTTAAATAATTAATTAAATGAATAGAATAAACGATTAATATTATTATTATTATTGTTATTATTATAAATGAATAATTAATTAATTAAATAGATTAATTAATGTAATTAATTAATCAATTAATGAGTAAATAAATAAATAAATACAGATAAATATATAGATGAATAAAAATGAAACAGGTGTAACAAAATACATGTAACTTTAGAATACCGGGATAACCAGTAGAAAGAATGATTCAAAATAATTCTTCAAACTTATGATTACTGTAGCGAATGTGAAACTGCTTAGATTTTATCAAAAGTGGAGCATCTGGTCCATTTCTCATTTTTTCTTATCAAAACATTTCGGACAAAGTGTTAGCTTTTAATTCTGAAATTTTTTGGTTGACTACAGTGATCTTTAAATGACCTACAGTAGGTAGGGAAGATGGGTTAATGCAGCCTCTAAAAAGATTTGCTGAAAAAGCTCTCGGATGAATGAAACAGAAGGTGCCGTCGACTAAAGTCTGGGTTGAGTTAAAGATTCTGTAGTAAGTTGAGTGCGGTAAAGCTTTGGTAAATGAAGGCAAACTTACCCAACGATTCGCCTCTGCGGCGTTCAGAGGTAAACGTTAGGTGACTGTCAAAAAGACTGTGTTATTTGAAAAATTCATGTAGTTTTTGACTGATGTATGTGAAAACAGTGGTGGATCCAGGGTTGCATGACAGGAGCGAAATCCAAAATTCTCCTAATATTGTCAAAAATCCGTCTATTATGCTAAAAGTATTGAATTTTTACCGTTTTTTTGATAGACGGAATTATTTGTGATCAAAACGTTAGAAATTTTAAAAAGTTTCCTTGGGGAAAACGCGCAAAATATATTGCGCAAAGCGACGGGAAAACACTTGATGAATCATTGCCAACTAAAAAATCCTAGTTCTGTACATAAACACCTCATCTGACGTAAAAATGAGGTTTTTTGACCGACAAGAAAGTCAGTAAATGTCAATAACGAGTACACATCATCGCGGAGTGCCTAAAAAATTCTAAAATTCGTGGATCGAAAATAGCTAAAATCATCAAGCAATACGAATTTTTTATATTGCGCCCAATTATGTTTTTGATGATAGGGGTGTCCAGCACACCTGGGCGTAGGGGGATAAGGTCTAGGGGTTTACAACCCCTTCCCCGAGAAACCAAAATACCCCTCCCCCAATAAACCAAAACACCCTCCAGAATTCGATTTTTGAAATGTTTTTTTTTGTTTTTTTCGCAATTTTTTGATGCCAATAGATAGCGTTCGATGAGAAACGTTGAAAAATGGTGTTTTTCTCGCTATAGCGCCATTTTCAGGCTATTATTTTACCTTTAAAAAATATTGCACCCCCAGAATTTTGCTGCCGCCCAACCGTTGTGACCGCCCCTCTATATCCGCGCCTGAGTGAAAATAGAGATTCTGCACATAGGGTCTTATAATAAACTTAACCATTCAAAATTTAAAATAATCAAGCTTCTTATGAGATACATAGTTAGCGTTAATTTATTAAGATCAGTGCTGAGAAACTAATTTATTTCATTTTCGACCAAATAAAAACTCAAACATCGTCTTTATCATCATCAGGCCTTATCATCCAAAATTTGAGTGACGCTGTAAAGATCAATTAACATAAAGTAAATAAGTGGTTTCCAGCACCCTATATTGCTGCCTGTATCAGGTACATATGTAATTCTCCAATTTATAGGCAAGCCTTTTTCATATAAGCTATCAACCGACGTTTTACGGTAATCATAGATCAGGTTAGACCAATTTTCACGCTTTGTCAGCTTATTGCGGGTAATAAATCTCAGGTTATGCGCAAACTTGTTTGAAATAGACTTTGATCTTGCGTCAATTCTGTGGATTCATTGAAAATCAATTCTGTGGATTCATTGAAAAAAGAATCACTGAATACCATTTGCAACAAATAGTCTTTGTATTACGAAGTTACTAATGAAAATATCGTATTTTACCCCTTTCTAACCTATGTATATCTAAGTTCTGAATTTGAACCCTTCCTGACTACCCATACATGCAAATAGGGGTGAGGGGGTCATTACCATACGTGAGCAGCGAGAAAATTCTCGGGAGAAGGGTGCAAGATTTTTCAAAGGTAAAAAAATGGCCTTAAAAATGGTGGTATAGCAAAAATACACCATTTTTCGATGTTCTTCATCGAGCACTATCCATTGGCATCAAAAAATTGCGAAAAAAACGATAAGGATTTTTAAAAACTGAATTCTGGGGGGGGGGGGTATTTTGATTTCTGGGAGGGATATTTTAGTTTCTCGGGTAGGTGTATACCCCCCAAACCCCCCACCCCCCATCGCCCAGGTGTGGTCATTACCTTCCGCTGAAGGGTCAACCAAACAGGTAATGTCCGACGATTTCGAGCAAACTAAAGGTTTTTTTGCATCCTTTTTAAGGTCAAAATCAGTGGAAACGTCAAAAGTTTTTTCGATTAGCACTTTTATGTACTTTCTTATTCAAAAATTGATCGATTTCCGTATTTTCCAGTGTTAAAAGTGATATAATGCAGTTAAAATGAACTAAAAATGCTTTAAAAATGAGGAATTATCACGAAAGGACCGTTTATAGGATATTTTGACTATTTCGGTTGTTTAAACAGCAAAAAGATACTTGAACGTTAAATTATCTGTTTTGGAATTTTGAGATTTTAACCCCCTCCTGCCGATCCTGACCATGTTCACGTATTTTGTCTGACTATGCTGACTTCTCAAATCACGCGCGATTCCCTATACTGAGTAGGTAGACCTATCAGTAGTAATGCAGCGCTGCATTAAGCCTCCGTTTACCATCATATTTGTGCAGTCAAAGGGTACCATGACACAATGATTGTGACTCAACACTCCCACCGTCTCAACATTCCCACTGTCTCAACATTCCCACTGTCTCAACAATCCCACTCGAACTCTCAACACTCCCACTGTCTCAACATTCCCACTGTCTCAACATTCCCACTGTCTCAACACTCCAACTCGAATTCTTAACACTCCCATTGTCTCAACATTCCCACTGTCTCAACATTCCCACTGTCTCAACACTCCCACTCGAATTCTTAACACTCCCACTGTCTCAACATTCCCACTGTCTCAAAATTCCCACTGTCTCAACACTCCAACTCGAATTCTCAACACTCCCATTGTCTCAACATTCCCACTGTCTCAACATTCCCACTGTCTCAACACTCCCACTCGAATTCTCAACACTCCCACTGTCTCAACATTCCCACTGTCTCAACATTCCCACTGTCTCAACACTCCCACTCGAATTCTCAACACTCCCACTGTCTCAACATTCCCACTGTCTCAACACTCCCACTCGAATTCTCAACACTACCACTGTCCCAACATTCCCACTGTCGCAATACTAAATGGGACCATATATAAGCATGAAGCGTCTGGGTGGGGTCTAGAGACCCCCTCTCGCCCAAGAATCTGGCGAACTTCCTAGAATTGTTATCATTGATACCTTTTGGGACTTGATCCCATCTGGAGCCCCATAATTTTTACGCTGCCCATGCATGAACGGTAAATTTCAACTTAAGGGCGATAAGATTTACAACCTTGCACATATTCCAGTTCAGATTTAGGATTTTAAATATCACTTAATGGTGATAAGATCTATGACCGTGCACATATTCTACTTCAACGGATTTAGGATTTTATTGACACTTTGGTTAAATTCACTTAATATATCTTCTTGGTTAAACTGTTAATGGATATAGCGTTGTTATCATCACGCATGTTGATAAAAATGAAACATGTTGATAAAAATGAAACGCATTTCGCGATACCTGCATCTTAATGTATTTTTTGATGACATTAAATCTTGCTAACTAATTACCATAGCTTCGCCATAGAAATTGCGAAACAGTGGCATGTGGCATCCGTGTCAGTAAAATCCTAAATCTGAACTGGAATATGTGCAAGGTTGTAAATCTTATCACCATTAAGTGATATTTAAAATCCTAAATCTGAACTGGAATATGTGCAAGGTTGTAAATCTTATCGCCCTTAAGTGAAATTTACCGTTCATGCATGGACAGCGTAAAAATTATGGGGCTCCAGACGGGATCAAGTCCCAAAAAGTATCAATGATAACAATTCTAGGAAGTTCGCCAGATTCTTGGGCGAGAGGGGTCTCTAGACCCCACCCAGACGCTTCATGCTCATATATGGTCCCGTTTAGCATTGCGACAGTGGGAATGTTGAGACAGTGGGAGTGTTGAGAATTCGAGTGGGAGTGTTGAGACAGTGGGAATGTTGAGACAGTGGGAATGTTGAGACAGTGGGAGTGTTGAGAATTCGAGTGGGAGTGTTGAGACAGTGGGAATGTTGAGACAGTGGGAATGTTGAGACAGTGGGAGTGTTGAGAATTCGAGTGGGAGTGTTGAGACAGTGGGAATGTTGAGACAGTGGGAATGTTGAGACAGTGGGAGTGTTGAGAATTCGAGTGGGAGTGTTGAGACAGTGGGAATGTTGAGACGGTGGGAATGTTGAGACAGTGGGAGTGTTGAGACAGTACCGACACAATACCATTCTAGCCTGTGTTATGCTACAACCTTATTTATTCTGTACAATTATTGCTTTCATTTTATGCAATTTTTCATGCTCTAAATATGCATATTGCTTGTTAATAAAAATTATTTTCGAAAGACTTACAACTAAAAACTATTACAATGCAGGCACCTGGTTGACATCCTTGCAAAAAACAATAAAACATTGTTTTCTGTTGCATTAAACACAACCAGGGGATGCATTTGAAAAGCTGAAAAGGAATAAACCACTAAATTTTTTATTAGAATTCTATTTTTCATCATTTTAATGTTTTTGTGATATCACTGTAAATAGCCCGAAAAATGCTTTTTCTCCTAGAGCTAAACATCAAAAACGATGTATCTGTTCTGCAGCCAAAACGAGGCTAGACAAAGTTCTAGACAGGGATAAGGAAAATCAGAAAAATGCCGATATAGCGATTTGCTAGAACGCCGTTCTAGCTCATGGTAATCGGAGGGTTAATACTCCTATCTGTAAAGAAATCAGGGTTATTACTGTTTACCATAATTGTATCTTACTCTGCCCATCCGTCTGGGATAGCAAAGCTTGGAAAACCTCGGGCACGGACATACATGTGGGCACACGTGGGCGTTGGGGGAGGTTTGGGAGTATGCCTTCCCCAGAAAGCCGAATACCCCTTCCCAGAAACCAGAATACTCCCAGAATTCAATTTTTGAAATTTTCTGTGTCTTCCGCAATCTACACCACCATTTTAAGACCACTTTTTGACCTTTGAAAACCTTGCACACCCCCGAATTTCGGTGCTGCCCACCAATGGATGTGGGTCTCTTGAAAAAGTATGGTAATAGATAGTTACCCAAACAATTCGACTCAATAAATTAATCTTTTCTTCACTAAGCGTATAGAAGAACAAAATTGTGTTTTGAAGCACATAACGTAAGATCCCATGAGATTGACATACGTAATCGTAATTGCACAGTCCATACGCTGTCCGTTAAAAGCGACATCTTTTCTCGTGTCCTTCTGTGACTCACTCTTTTATATAGTCCATATTTAAGAGTTAAAAATCCGGGAACTGGGTAAGGCTCAAAATTTTTTAAATGTCAGAAAAAGGTGGAAAACGATGGTAGTGCTTTGAAAACTCTTTTGTTTTGACGTTCTTAATCTAGCGCTTAATTAGAATTTTAAAAAAGTCGCGAGAAAGCATGACAAATTTTATTCTTATGGTTTTAGCGAGGGTAGTCTTTTGAGGGGCCAATTCCATCTCGTTCAGCCCAACTCTATAAGTTAGTCACTATGTTTCATGTGCAAACTGCGTTCCATTCACCATCTTTGCCTGGTAGAAAATCGAGTTATTTGCGGTGCAGGAATTCCGACGAAAACTACAAACTTCTCGAAAATTTTCGTTCAAAAGATTCAAATGCTTCGCAACTGAGAGCCAAATGAGTGATAATCAAAATTATTATATTTTTTGCCGAAAAAGTTCTTATTAAAGTCGCATAATTTTTGATCCGCAAATAAAAAACATTTCCGTATCTGAAATAAATCTCTTAGATTTCCAAAAAGTCAATAGTGCTATCAATCAGCACATGGTAATGACAATTCGTCACGTGGCATTGTTAATTGTATTATTAATTCTTATTAATTAAATAATTAGAATTATAATCATTGTAAATTATACAACGTTACATTAACATGATACACATTACTGTACATTCTGTTTTCCTAAAATGCATTGTTAACCAGAGTTTAAGTGGTCAACATTTTGCCTTACAAAATAGCAAGCAGTGGCGGATCTAGGATTTTCCTGAGGGGGGGGTACCCCCTAAGGGGGCGGAAGCCTGACTTGGGCGGAAAAATTAGCCGTTTTAACCCGAAAATCGCTAAAAATCGCTCAAAAATGCTTAATTTTGCGTACTATTTCGGGCCTATGGGAAGGGAAGGCCGCCCCCGCCTTCCCCCTAAATCCACCCCTGATAGCAAGACTGTTTTAAAATCATCAAGAATCTAGGATATTTTTTCGTTTAACATTAGCTTTTTTAAATAATCAATAAAAACTACCTTTTACTTTTTTACTTTTCGAAAATTAATTAGTTTAGAGCCCTGAAATGAATTATAAGCCGCGTTGCAGGATATTTCGAAAAAATGAGCCTACCTACGTTAGCTTATATAATCCCGAAAAAATCCTTACTTTGCGCTGATGCGGATAGTAAAAAGCAAATAATGTCTTCAAGCTTTTTTGCTAATCCGAGCATAAACAAAAATCCATCAAATTACGCATACCATTATTATAATATAGTGATTTGAAACGCGAAAAAAGCAGGCAGAATGCGACGAAGAATATCATAAAATGCGTTTTTCAAAACTTTTTTTCTATTTATTCATTCATTTATTATCATTATTATTATTTATTGTCATTATTTTCGCAAAATCACAAAATTACGAGTTGACTTTACATATATTCAGTTGAATACGTATGGTGATTCATTGCTCTTCATTCAAGAACAAAACGTTTGAAATGCCAGAAAAAACAAAAAAATGATAATTAATAAATATAAATCAATGACTGTTCAACAATGAGAATAAGTTTGACATTGTGTGTAATTCAAAAATATAAAAATTTTATCTTGAAATTGTTGGAACTTTATATTTTTGGGCGACAAATACAATTTTTCAGGGGTTTTCAGTAAAGCATGAGTAACATTGACAGAGATCGCTCTAATTTTTATGGCAAAGTTTAAGTTTACGTTTGAAACTGTAATCTTCGTAAACAAACAATAAATTTACGCCGAAATCTACCGGCAGGACCCAAGCATTATTACTGGATCTCAAAAAGACAGAAAGATGACGCTATAGGCAGAAAACACTATATATTTTATAAGCTTCTGATGTAAATTTTTTATGTCCTCTGGCATAAAAAATCCTAAATTAATGGCAACCATGCACGGGCAGCAACCGAATTCTCAGGGGTAAGATGGGGCGAAATTGCCAAAAATAGCACCCAAAAATTCTATTCTGGAATGTCTATCGATTTTGGAGGGTTCTCCGAATTCCGTTGGGTCCACACTGCACACCTCCCACGCCAATATGTGATAACAACATTTTCAACCGGCCACCGACAACCTGGTGGCCGGTGGCCGCTCGCCGCAGGTTTCTTGCACAAAATGACGCGGCAACCAGCTAGTAATATTTTAATAAACCAAAAATACATTTTGGTATGATTTTGGTAGGCACTTGTTGGACTACCAATATCATATTTTAATTCTGAGAATTTCGGTATATCATATTCTTATCATATTAAATCTCCGGAAAATGTGAAAATATTTTTGATATAATTTTGGTATAATTCTGGTATAAAGTGGTAGCACTTTTTTCCCCATTTCGCTCTATACCTTACCTGCAAATTTCGAAAGCATGATGCAGTAGGTATTTTCCAGGTCATATCTTCATAATACATACTTAAGTATGCATGCAGTATAAATACTTAATTATGTATGTACATATACCGAACCAAGCCACCTCGTCTCGTATATTTGTATGTATATTGTATTGTAGAGTCCGTTAAGGTTTGTGTACACCTGCGTTAATCGTGTGTACATATATACAATTGGCGCAGTGTAGTATGATTTCTGACATCCTGTCGATATTAATAAATGCATAACTTTCGGCAAGCTCAGCTCATTAAGGGTGGCCTAGATCATCTGTGAGATTTCAAAATCTCAGTTAGGTAGGTAAGTATGTACCACAACACACACTGTAAAAAAATCGTTGTACATGCACAATAAACTTGTGTCCAATCTACAAATCTGTTCCATGGACACAAAAATATTGTGTAGGTACTTGACAATCCGGATGTCTATTTATCCAACACAACTTTTTTGTGTTCTGCCTACAAGCTATGATGCATATTGATTAGGCTCAGATTGACGTGCATATGACCGCTTATAGCTGAAAACATGATTCATTGTAACCAGTACTAAGATAGATGGAAGGACGAAGGGTACCTACCTTCATACTCTCACTTGTGATGGAACGAAAGGTGGTGAATGCAGTTGGAGCACACTTTGTCAGTTCGTGTGTTATGCGTTTTCCAATTCTTGATTATATATATATTTTTTCAGAGATTGATAATACTGGCAGTGTAATATATTTATATTACCTATATATTTACTCAACTTCAATATGAGTGTGGCTGTATTCAGCTCAAATTGATCGGATCTTGTTATGTATGCTTTTATTGCCTTATTCTGTTTTACTATTCAAGTGATTTTATATGCACTGCTTGATTTGTTCTTAAGGCAAGCTTATTTTAATGACCTTTTTTACAACTGCGAATGTTCTTACTCATGATTCCTCTTCACAAGCAGCTGTCGGGCTTTGATAACATTTTTTCAACGCTGCATGCTGAATAAGATTCTGGCATATTGACTTTCTTTATCCTGAACTGACTGGAAGACATATTTGTATGTCAAAAGTGACTCTTAAAAATGGAAGATATCCTTCAATCTATTCTATGCACTAATCGCTTTTCATTCCCAATTGATGTTTAGTGAAATTCTGATAGCTTAAGCAATTTTTCAGGCAAAATTTCATAAATTTTGGGAATTTTTGGAAAAATGATGTAAAATTATTACGCTTAAAGTAGACATTGAAAAGTTGACAAAAATTATTATTTCAAATGTTGATATTGGATTTTTTGCGACTATTTTCAGAGCATGAGAAAAACTTAGACTGCGGTTCTCTAAAAAAAATCTTGAAACATTTACGACTTTATTTTTCCTTACAATCTGCTGCTCTTTATTTTGAATTATATTACATTACTTAAATTTGGTGTCGTAATGTAAGTTTTTGTGCATTTTCTCTTGATCGTTATTGTTTTGTGTGAATACCTAGTGAATTTTTGCTCAATATTTGTTATTTCGAATGTGGCATTATATGCCCGATGTCAAAATTCATTAGTCAGTTCTTTTAGCCAAGAAGATAGGAATTTGGTTCAGAAAACTGACTAGTGCATTTTTTCATTCCTCTTGCTTGCGTTATACCTATCATCAAATGTGTGTTATTTAGCATCTAAATAAAGCTTTCAGATTGGGGCCCAAAAATCGATATTCTGGAGGCTTGAAAGTTGTGTTGGATCTACAGAACAAATTACGTTGGCTCGACACAATAATATTTTGTTGTATAGATTGCTTTCTTATGTAGTACCTACAGAATATTGTTGTGTAACCAAGACATATAAAAGTTGTGGCAGCCAATTACTCACAACTTTTTTGTGTAATTACAACATTTTTTTTAACAGTGCATGATATTGACCCATCAAATTATACTTGTTTTCTCGATCCTTGTTTGCCACCTGTATTGCTTACCGTTGTGATTCGCTAATAGTGATCATAGGTGCACAGCATACATGGGCAGCAAGAAAATTTTGGGGGGAGTGCTAGATTTTATAAAGGTGAAAAAATGACCTTAAAAATAGTGGTACGGCGAAAAAAATTACATTTTTCAACGTTTCTCATCGAGCGCTTTCCATTGGCATCAAAAAATTGTGAAAAAAAACACAAAAAATTTCAAAAATTGAATTCTGGTGGGGGGTATTTTGATTTCTAGGAGGGGGGGTATTTTGGGTTCTCGGGGGGTGCATACCCCGAGCTCCCCACGCTCAGGTGTGGTGCACAGCATGGGCGATTTGGGGTAGGGGTCAAGAATTCAGCTTTTCGGGCCAACATGACCTCAAAAACTTGCATAAGCGCTTAAATAGCGTTAAAACCACGATATTACACGGATCTGGTCAATTTGAAACACTTTTGAAGAAAATTTTTAATTTGCATCCGGGTTTGGCCTTCATTTTGCCTCATTTTCCCTACAAAATTATCCATCTTTCTATTTTGAGTGGTCTAGACCCCACATGCCCACGCGCATGTCTGATCGTTATTCCGAAATGTTGTTGTTTGACGAAAATTGAAAGCAATTTATGTAATTTTGTGACTTAATCTCGTAAATTTTGAAAATTTCATAAATAAATGAAAATTTCTCAAACAGCGTCTAGAAATGTAATGCTTGTGCTTTTCCTCGAAAAAATATTGATTACTTGCATTAGTCGTTCGACTTTGAAATACAATAAACGTGTCTTAATTACCTATATATTTTGCTTACATAGATACCTACTTTTACATGGCTGCAGAAATTACATAATAGGTATACATATGTACTTACCTACCAAAAGTATATAAAATATATAACCAAATATCAAAAATATATCATATTGTAAATGAAAAATAGCAGAATATCATATTTATATTATATTAAGAATAAGTCAACTATACCAATATCATATTTTAATTATTTTTGGGCTACCAAAATAACACTACAACCAGTCACAGATAACCTGGTGGCTGGTGGCCGGTCGCTGCTTGTTGCTAGCGAAAAACCACTTGGCAACCAGGTTCTGGTGGCCGGTGACCGCTGGTTTCTTGGTAAAATTACGTGGCAACCTGCAGAAACCTACCGCATTGGTTCAGGCACGTATCACCGGAGGGAATGGGGGATTCGAACTACCCAAATTCAGAAAAATCGGAAAAATAGGACTTTTCAAACGTTATTTTTTTGGTATTTTTGGCCTTTTTGGGCTTAGTCCCCCCGAAATTGGCGTTGCTCCCCCCAAAATAGGATGGCCAGCATTTTATACGTTTTTCACTGAAATCATACTAGTTTTTTCGTTTTTTATTTATTCCACGTATACCGCTTCTATGTGTGCGCATATTTTTCTGTCATCGGTATTCCGACGATACATTAAAAATGTGAAATTCACCGATCCTTGTTTTGATTTATAATTACTGATAAATGCAAAATTTGCTCTATAAGAGCGTCGTTTTGTTAAAAATTAATCAACTTTTCACCTTTTAATTTGTTAAGTTACTATGTCACATAATCAGTCGACCTAAGCACGCAGAGCGGGCCGACAAATAAGCCGCTTCCGTTGAAATGAAAAAATAATTCGAATATTAATTAAATAATACGCTTATTTATCACATCGTAAGCCTCTTATTGAATTAGCATAAGCCCCTCCTGCGACTGACGCAAAATCCTAAATAACAATGTGTTACGTCCACATGCCAAAACATCTGTCATCTGTCGTTGCGCATTTTGCGTCAAATTTATTAAATTTCGTTCTTTTAACCCCGGGCTAACGTCGGATATAAATTCAGAATAATTTCTTGCGTCTCTGCCACACTTTCATTTAGCAACTGACATTTTTATTTATATCAAGTTTATATGAATTATAGCATATTCCATTTTAATACCGACTCGGGGGAAGTGTGTTTTAATCTTTGACAAAAAAGATTAAAAAATACCTGGAAACTGCCTACATAAAGCGAATTTTACGCTCAAAAATCAGCGGTGGGGTGAAAACCTCAATGTCTAAACGGGGGAAAAGGGACACGGCTAATTTTGGACGGGATGATTCTTTTTCGTGTTAGGACGCTACCGCGAATTTTCCCTAAATAAGTGAGTGGTACAAAAAGAGGCCCAAAAATTCGTTATTCTTGTACCGCGGCAGGTTTTTTGATGTTCTTTATGGTCTACTTTTATTTTAAATTCGGATTAGTGCGATATTTGCGAGCCTACATAGATGCGCCGACGATTTCGTCAGAATTTGCGCTATATAAACTTGATAAACTCTGCCCAATTGATTGATCTCGTTTCGAAAACTGTTTTTAAAGCCAAAAATCACAAAGCTTTCCTGTGTGCAAAATAGCCATTATTCCTAATGCGAAAATACGACTTCCCAAACCCATTAAGTAATTTAGTAAATAGATACATTTAATCAAACAAACTTGGACATTCTTCATTTAACAAAATAATGGGTCAAATAATTGGATTTTTAGAATTATATCAAATAAAATTGAATTAAAATTAAATTATACCTCAATCTTGATAATAATTACAAAATATCTGCCCTTAATTACCCGTATTTCAAAATAGAAGGAAATGCCTCAGAACGTCGCCGATACTGCAGCGGCGATAGTAGGGACGTTGAGCGCCGTCCTATCATTGGTCGCCGTCGTCGGCAACGTGGTGCTTTTAAATTTATTGGCCAAAAAGGCGGAATTTAGGGAGAGAACGAGCCGATTTCAGCTGATGTCTTTGGTGGCCGAGATCATTTACGGTATCGGACTGATAATACAGTACGTCGAGATGATGCGCGTCACTTACATAGACGATTGGTAGAACGTTTTTAATCTGTTTCATTAATTTAATCTTTAATTCTCCTTTTAAATTTGATCTTTAATTATTCGTTTTCAATTTATTTTATATTCAGTTTATTTCTCGATCCATTCTTGTTTTCTTATTTTCATTCTATCTACTCATTTCTGTCTTATCCATGACTTCCTATTATTTCGGCAAAAAATCAATAATTTGGGTGCTCTACCGGCTGATTCATATATGCACGTGTCCGTGGGGTACGCAGGGAGGAGCGGGTGGAGGCGACCGTCCCCCCTGAGCCCAAAAATAATTTTGGAAAGGTAAGGAAATGATTGAAAATTGGCATCTTTTTATCGAAAAATCTCCAAATTTTCCGCTTCGCGCCTTAGAATTATCATTTTCGTTAATTTGGGCCCAAGCGCGGCCGAAAAACGTCATTCTTTCTAGCTTATCAGGGCGTACATAAATTTTTTTCCGAAAAATTTGAATTTTACGAGCTTAACGGGCAGAACGTGTTTGTAAACGTCAGAAAATGCACGCTATTCGATGCCTCGGCGAGGATATCCCAAAATATAATGTCACTAATTTTTTACCGCCCCCTCCCTCTAAAAAACATCCTGCGTACGCCCCTGCACGTGGGGTTCTAGTGCGCAGGGCTTAAATTTATCGTTTTAATTACTTATTTTATGCGAAATGAGTGTCTCTGCGTACATCAGAAAAATTAAAAATTTCAAGATGCTGTGCGATTGTAGGAAGCATGAATATGTAAAAGAATACTGGAAATCAGGCGGTAATATAAAAAACAGGCACGTACCTGTGGGGGGAATGGAGGGGGGTTCCGGACCCCCCAAAATTCAGAAAAAAAACGGAAAAATAGGTTTTTTTACACGTTATTTTGTGCTATTTCTGGCTTAGACTCCCCCAAAATAGGTGTTGGTCCCGCCTGAAATAGGAGGGCCAGCTACGTGCCTGATAAAAAGTAAGTACGCGTCAAATCGATAGCAAAACATAGAAGATTGAAAAAAAACCAATTTTTGAAATTTTAAGGAAATAGAAAATTATCAGTCAATTAATTGGTCAATCAGTTAAGAATAAATTTCAGGTATACCGCCTATCATTGCGCGCTCGTAAACTCGATAGCCCTGTTCGGAAGCGTATTGTTGCTGATTACCATGATATGCTTATCAGTAGAAAGATTTTCGGCACTGTGCTGGCCCACCAAATTTCGTAGAATGAATAACAAATTCACTTTCGCTTCTTTCTCGACTTTCTCGGTGATATTCGCCGTTTTATTCGTGGTCACCTCGTTCTACGGCATAAATAACAAAGTGAAGCCATTCAGTTGCAAGCCAAACGTCATACGCATTCCCGCGTTGAAGCCGATGGTGTCCTATTTTTACTTTGTCGTGGGTAGAGTCATATTTTTGATTATTTTTCATGCTAACAAAATTTTTTTATTATTAATTTTTTGTTCTTATTTTTCGAAATAAAATAATGGCAAAATCGCAATATTCTTGCGTTCAACTATACTCATACTTGTTTTTTTTTGTTTTTATTTTTATTTAAAACATCGGATTGTGAAGGGGTGCTATTGTCAATGGGTAGTTTCGAACCATTAGGATGCTCCGCTTTTGTTTAGGAAGGCGGGCCCAACCTAAAGCGGAGTCGAATGGAGAGCATTTGTTTCCAGTTTTCAGTACTTTTTTGAGGTGGACTTTCGATTTTCATCCATTTTCAGCTTTAAAGATAAATCATTTTTTCGAAGGAATTGCTTCGGGCTTAAATCCCGAACTCCAATGCATGTACATGTCCGCTGCAGACAGTCTGAACCTCTCAGACCCCGGCAAAATCGGCTAGACGCCGGTATTCCATTTTTTAAACTTTTTTGCTTTCCTGTAAATTTCTGACGCCACGTAAATGACCTTAAGAATTAGAGTTTTTGCACTGATACTTTTTCGGCTATTTTTCGGCCTTGAAAATTTTTAGACCTTAACTACATCTTGAATAAAAAACGTTATTTTGGAAGCTCTTTAGGACGCCATCAGCAGTAAGCTTTCTTGAATCGATGCTGTATTGGGCACAGTACAGTGCCATACAGTGGCAGATCCACGATTTTCCTAAATTGGGGGCGGTACCATACGTGGGCAGCAAGAAAATTCTGGGGGGGGGGGGTGCAAGATTTTTTTGAAGGTCGAAAAATGGCCTTAAAAATGGTGGTATGGCGATAAAAACACCATTTTTCGACGTTTCTCATCAAGCACTATCCATTGGCATCAAAAAATTGCGAAAAAAACAAAAAAAATTTTCAAAAATCGAATTCTGGGGGGTATTTTGATTTCTGGGGGGGGGCTATTTTGGTTTCTGGGGGGTGCATACCCCCCAAACCCCCCCCACGCCCAGGTGTGGGCGGTACCCCTAAGGGGGGGGCGGAATTCCGACTTGGGCGGAAAGATTTGCCGTTTTAACCAAAAAATCGCTAAAAATCGCTCAAAAATCCTTAATTTTGCGCACTATTTTAAGTCAATAGGGGGGGCCGCCCCTGGTGCCATATATCTGGAATTGTGATGATTACCATGTAACGACTGCGAATTAGGGTGTTGACTATAGATCCACAGCATGTCCGATACGGCGGGAAAAGGGGCCAGCTAGTCTATAAAGAGAGCAAAAAAAAATTGAATTTTTTAGGCCAAAATTGCCTCAAAAACGGTATAAGCACTAAAACAGGAGTAAAACGATGTTATTACACAGCTTCTGATCAATTTGAAGCACTTCAGACTGATTTTTATTCCTCATGATTTTTTGGCATTTATTTTACCTCATTTTCCCGAGAAAACTTTCCTTTTCTCCAAAGTTTGCCTCCTAGGTCCGAGTCTAGTGTTGACCACACATGAGCTTGGGGGTCTACGGGGTCTGGCTTGTACCCCAAAATCCAACGACTCCCAAATTCGATAGAACGTTAGAATTTTGAATTTGTGACGCTATTCTTGGTAATTCGTCCCCATCGGACCCCTTGCTGCCCATGTACGGTGTTGACATTTCAATAGGCCGATGCGTCAAACGAACTCTGTATCCCTTAAGGCTCTATTGTCGTCATCGTATACGGTGGGGTATTTTGGCTGATTCGCTACAGGACGAGAAAAATGAAGTCGCTCGCCGGCCAAGTCGACGAGTCGGGCCGAAACGAATTGTTCAAGGAGGAGATCAAGGCTTGCCGAGTCGTATCGATAGTCGTCGTGATTTGCACCTGCTCTTACATATTGCCCAACGTGATTTTGGGCCTGTTGGCGTTGGGCCACGTAACTACCGCCGCCGAATTCGGCGTCTACGTCACATTTTTCTCCAGCTGCAACATCGTATCCGGCGTTCCCGTGTATTTGTGGCGCGATAAGGCGCTGAGGAATCGATTCCGATCCGTCGTTTGCCGAACGAACTCCAATCGGATCTTCGATTCGACGAACGCGCGATCGATTAGAAACGTGTCGACTGTTATAAAAACGTAGATATTCTCTATTCGGGTTGAATAAACTTCTACAATTGATACCCGAGGAGCTAGAGCCCAAAATATAGTTCACGCATGCTGTACATATCTACAGTAATATGGACCCCCGAATTTTCCGACGGAATTCTCATCTTTTTTGGGGGGGGTTTATATGCGTTGGGAAGTTTGAAGGAAATCGACTCGATCGAAACATTCCCCTTCCGATTTTCTTATATAGTAAGATATATTTCGTGCAACTTGAGTAGGTGAGTTCTTAGCTTTTTCTAAACACTTATTGAAATAATGGACGCATAACAAACACAAATATATCAAAAGAAAGCAGATTTAATTGCGCATTGAACAGTATATAATTTTCGATAATTTGATTAAAAGCCTGCGCACAGACTGTAGCCTAAGGTAGTTTATTCCATCAAAATGTAATTCAGTGCTTAAGGACACGCTGGACTACTAATTAGTTGTATTAAAAAACACCTTGCACGTAGTAATACGTCAAAGCGAGGTTAGGCAAACAGGACCGTTATTCCTTCTGTCTTTAGAAATATTCGTATGGACAGTTTTTTCTTAAGCGCGAAATGGAAAACTTTGACGCATGAGGAGAGTTTGAACAAAATTTTTGTCCAACCTTCCCTCGTGCAAAAACTCTATCCCAGATACGATTTCGAGAATTTAATGATTTTAATTTATTTGTTGCCGTCGAAGCGTTTGCCAAAAATTATTGTCAATTTTTTTCTACACAAAAGCTCAAGTTCGCTAGCTTTTGGGCAAACCTTTGGAAATTAGGTAAAATGTTCCCTATTTCTCAGCGAATCAAAATGCAATTTTGGCAATTAATAACTGAGTACCTAATTATTCGATGCGACAGTGTGAACCGCATGTCTTCTCAACTCATCATAAGCTAAAGCTATTTAAATTATAAAATGCAGTGTTTTTATGGGATACCCTGTATATTCAGATCTAAGTACATACATACATACCTACATCGTGCATCCTCGTTTGCACATAAACTAAAAGGCTGAATCCGATCCTGGTGGGGGGGGGCCCGACGCCAGTTGACCTGAACGACTCGAGCAAACAAATTAGTGACCCGAGCGCTCACTTAAGTAAACAAAAGCACGGAATTAATTATGCTGGGATGACCTCGTCAGTCGACCAATTATGCGTCTGGTACTTACAGTCACGCGCCCGACTAGGGGTGCATTTTTTAAACACAATTTTTTACAGAGCGAAAATCAAATTTTAAAGTTTACTTTTTCGAGCTTATCGTGAAAAATGGAGCGAGAATATATATAATATTACAACATTTCATTACCTCTGGAAAAAGTAATCTTGTTTTAAATTTTGAGAGCACTTGACATTTATTTTGTACATATAAGTTGAATATTTCGAAATAATACTGAGCTAACAGCGTCAACATGAAAAACTACCACGATTTGTCAACGAATATTATACATAGAAGCACATGCATCGCAAAAACCGTGCAGCCTTAGACCATCGAGCTTCGATGTAAGGGGTGCGGTACTCCCAAGGGGTGGAACCATGACTTGGGCGGAAAAATTAGCCGTTTTAACCAAAAAATCGCTAAAAATAGCTCAAAAATCTTTAATTTTGCGCACTAGTTTGGGCCCATAGGGGGAGGCGGCCGTTACCCCCCCCCTTCGCCCGCCCCCCCCCCCCCACATCCGCCCCTGGTTCTAGGTATGGGTATGTGCCCATGCCAAGAAATAGAACGCTACTTATAAAACTGCATTTATTAGTGCTCTCTCATTGGAAATCAGTCAACTTTTTCCAGACTTAATGAAATGTTGTAATATTATATATTTTCTCGCTCCATTTTTTCACGATGAGCTCAAAAAATTGAAGTAAAAAATCTGATTTTCGCTCTTTAAAAAAATTGTACTTAAAAAATCCTCCCTCAGTCGGACGCATTACTGTAAGTACCAGACGCATAATTGGTCGACCAACGGGGTCAGCCCAGCTTAATTACTTGCGCACAGTTTTGTTTACTTAAGTGAGCGCTCGGGTTGCTAATTTGTCTGCTCGAGTCGCTCCGGTCAGAACTGGCGGCGTGCCCCCCCGGGATCGGATTCAGCCAACTAAAAAAATAAGTTGCACATATGTACAAACGCTTCTTCCTTAATGTTGTGCATCACTGATGTGTTGAGTTAAGATGTTGGGAAAAGCAGAAGTGAGATTTCTGATAGAAAACGAATTGGCGAGCATGTGCAATGGATCACATGATTACATAGTTTCGCTTACGATGTGCGGGTCATCTAATCAGTATATCGGTAGGCCATTTGTGGGCAAGGCTTCAAGTCTGGGGGTCAGTGAGATCTAGAAAGTCATTTGAATTTTTTAGCTTTTATATTTTTATTTCTTTTTGAATTTTTCTGCCGGAGAAAAGTTTCAAGTAAGTTTGAATACGATTTTCGATTTTAAATTAACGTCAGCCAGCTTAAATCCGCTTCCTTCAAGGCCAGTGCTGCAAGCCCGCTTGTGATTTCAGGTCGGTAGGTCGCTTGTACAGATGGAAGTACAAAATTTGAATATAATAAATGCAAAATATAAAATACGAACATAATTTAACATAAAACGTAAAATGCCAGCAAAGTCTACTGAATGCAAGGCGCATGACGATTAACCGCAGCCTCTAATCATTGCATTAGCTCAACACAATGGGCGTGTGGGGGCTTCCATCTGGACCCTGCGACAATCCGACGGACCCTTCCCCGTCTCCTCCTGAAATTGATAGGTAACCAGAACTTAATTTTTGGTGTTATTTTTGGTGATTTTGCCCCATCCAACCCCTTTCCCCGAATTTAGCAAACATATGTAGGTACAGCTACAACAAGTCCGTAACTTTGATTTCTAAAATAATTATATTTTCTTCGATTATTGATACTCCACATTTCACTATATTTAAAATAATTAGACGAAAAATCGATATTGGAGGAGCATCTGGTTTTTTATAATCCTTCGAAATAAAAATAAATTATTTAAAAAGCCAAACTAAAAGTAAAGTTAAAGAAGCGTATTTAATTGATATGGTAATTGATAATAAATAACGGATAATAAAGCTTAATGATAAATATTCATAAAAGAAACAGATATCCAGAATTGAATTCTGCGGTCTACCGCATTTTAGATTTCCTTCTGGGGGTTCTTTCGTATCTCGTCGGGGACGAGGAGGAGGGTGGGATTCAGATCTCAATGCCTAGATGAGCTAGCGGCTGATTTAGCAATTTATTCAACACAATAAGTTTGTCGTTTTCCTTTTGTAGGAAGCCTTAGCTCAAACTTCTTGAATAATAATGTATGTATGTACATATGTAAATCTTCAGATTATTCAAATTCTCCGTTTACAAATTTTTTTAGCGAAGGATTGGATGTGCGTCTGAAATTATTCAGCTGAACGCCAAGTACCGGAGAATAGAATGATGAAAAGCATAAATAAAACGTTAACGAAACTAAGTTTATGATCCGCAAAATCTTTGCTTTACTGAATATTTGTATGAAATTATGTTGACTGGTTTTTGTTGCGATTATAAAATATGATTCATCAATGGTTTCTGCCGAAAAACTTACAATCAAACTCTTTTGAGTATGATAATTCGTAAATGAACATTAAGCACCTGTATTAAAGTCTATTTATTCAAATCGGAACGTGAGCTTACATAATGCGGGTATATATCAATCATACATGGGAAGAATCTAAAATTCTTGCGAGTCTGGTTGATATAAAAATTCAAGCTCAAAAATTAATTTTGGGGATGTATCGACTTCTAGGAGCCTAACCCTCTCCGCCAAGCTTCCCAGTCTGGTATCTACGCATTTTTCCTGGCTGCCTTAATGTTAAAATTATGCTGTTTTATCTCTGCGTAGATTATGTGCATATAGGAACGTGATTACCGATTGTGCTGTTTTTTAATTTAATCAAGAAAAAATTGCAAAATATGAAAATGCATAATTTGCACTTTTAGCATTCATCGAGCGTTATGTATATACGTACACGTATTTAGACTTTTCGAGGAACTTATCGTGTGCGTGCTTGAGCCACGATGATCTGATATTTTTTATGATTCATTATCTATTATATTTCTTTATATATTTATTTTTGTTCACGCGCTGAATTAATAATTGACTGAACTGATGTAAATTCGTGTAGAATCACCTGATGAATCAACTCAAAGTCGGAATTCTCGCTTGTTTGCTATTGGTTTTTA